>CAMRHE010000351.1:0-320000 GCA_947044405.1 Leptodactylus fallax
TACAGGACCCATCAGCTAAAACTAATCTGAGGGCCCACCATCCAACTACCCCTAGGAAATAGACTATAGTACCCTTCAAAATTGGAAATTTGGGAGTCTTCTGCTGGACTATTATTGTGTTAGAGCCTGGGCTGAACAAAGGATGCTCTGATACTCTAGTGGGCCAGTCCAACAATTCTACAACTCTCTAATATGCCTATTTATTTATTTATTAATTATGCTTACTTACAGTATATAGCGCCATCGTATTCCGCAGCTCTTTACAGACATTGTCAGTCACTGTCCCATATAGGGCTCACAATCTACATTCCCTATCAGTATTTACTTAGGCCCATTGTTATTAATGTATTTGCCCCTGTTTCTGGTGCATGCCTGTTTATAAAAGCTGAGGAAAAAGTGGGCTTGCTGTTTGGCCAAACTTTAGACCAGGGGTCTCAAACTCAATTTACCCGGGGGCCGCTGGAGGTAGAGTCTGGGTGAGGCTGGGCCGCATCAGGTTTTCCACACCGGTAATATGCTCCATATTGGCCCCTGCACACGGTATTATATGCTCTACAGGGGCCCCCACACAGTATTATATGCTCTACAGGGGCCCTCACCCAGTAGTATATGCTCTACAGTGGGCCCCACCCAGTATTATATGCTCTACAGTGGCCCACACACAGTATTATATGCTCTACAGTGGCCCACACACAGTATTATATGCGCCCAACAGCTCCCCTCCGCATCGGTGCTATTATTATACTTTGGGGTCTCCTCAGACCCCAGAGTATAATAATCGGAGGCCCAGGGAAGGTGATTAAAAATAACAAACATTCATACTCACCTTGCCTTACCTTTCCTTGGCATCCTCTCTCCATCCTGCCATCTTCAGCGTCTTCAGGCCCTCTTCCAACGTTGCTGCCGAGGCCTGTGATTGGGCCTCAGCGGTCACATGGGGGCGCACTGACGTCATTAAGCGGCCGCGGCCCATGTGACCGCTGGGGCCTAATCACAGGCCTCAGTCACATGATGGAAGAGCGCCGGAGAGGACGCTGCGCCCAGGAGAGGTGAGAATATGTATTTATTGTTTTCAGTCACCTCCCCTGGGCTGCCATCTATTGGAAAGGGGCCTGCAATATGCCAGGACTCCTTTCCAATAACAGTATGTATAGCGGTCGGGGAACCAGGCTTTCACCGACCGCTATCATAGTGGTCCGGGGCCCGGCCATCTCCAGCTGTCCGCGGGCTCCGTACCCTGCCGGGTCCGGTCGCGGTCGCACCCCCTGCGACCGCGATCGTTACTGGCTTGTGGGGTTCACGCTAGCGGCTGCCACAGGGCTCCGGGGCCCCTAATGTCCCGGGCCCTGTGGCAGCTGCTACCCCGATAGTTACGCCCCTGCTCCGGGGTCTGAAAAGACCCCAGAGTGTAATAATAGTAGTATTTGAGATCCGCGGCCTCACTTACCGATGCCTGCGGCTACTCACAGCAGCGTCCACTTCCCTTTCTGCGTCCCATAGCAGAAGGGGAAGCGGAGGCGGCCACGAGCAGACGCGGGGTAGGTAAATAAATAGGCCATTACCTGCCGGGGATACTCCAGCAGGTAACGGCCTATTTATATAAATAAAAAAAACTTATCCTCACCTACCTGTGATGCATTGATGCAGCCGCCGCCTCCTCCTCTTGTCCGAGACGTCTGTGTCTCAGCGTAGGAGGCGCGATGACGTCATTATATCGCTGCCTGCGCTGTGATGCGGACGTCTCGTAAGCCAGCCCAGGACAGGCCCCGCTCAGCGTTGCTTTTTTTTTTAAAGCGGCCTGTCCTGGGCTGGTTTACATTAGATAGTAAAAAAAATGCTGCCCCCCAGACAGTGCGCCCCTGGTGCCATTCGTATCAAACTCGGGCCGCACTAACAATAAACTTTGATATTGAGGTGGGGGCCGCAAACTATTGGCCCGAGGGCCACAGTTGGCCCGCGGGCCGCGAGTTTGAGACCCCTGCTTTAGACACATTTATGAATTGCGACTTTGCGGCAAAAATTTTCAACATTTTTAAAATCTCACTCCAATAGGTGTGTGGCACAAAAATTGAGAAAACATTACAAGGCTGATCCCACACATGGTAGAAAAGCTGTATTTTTTTGTTGTTGCAGATTTTGCCACAACTTTTGAATCCACTCTTGACTTTGGCTGAACAAAACAAAAAAACATGAAACAAAAAACTCAATATGTGGCCTTAGTCTTAGACATATTTCAGGATATGATAAATTTTCCGTTGTGTTTTTATCCACAGAATTTCCTAGGTGTATTTCATTACATGTGACCTTAGAATTAAAAGGGTTACCCAGTTGCTAACATTGATGGCATATTCTTACGATAGGTCGTCTATATTAGATTTGCGAAGGTTTGACAGCTGAGACCCCCACAGATCAGCTGTTCAGGGACAGCGCAACTCTCAGGAAAGTTTACATGCCAGGTAGCTACGCTGCTCACTAGTGGTACCATTTGTAACAGCGGGTTTAGTACTGCGGTGCTGCCCCATAGACTTCAATAGGACAAGCCTGCAGTGCCCAAACCCGCTACAAATTGTGTGGCGAATGAGCAGTTCAGTAAACATTACCGGGAGTAGTGCTGTCCTCGAAGAGCTGATGTGTGGGGGTCCCAGGTGTTGGATCTAATATTGCTAGCCTATTATAGGCTAGGCCATCAATATAAGAAAGTGGATGACCCCTTTAAACATTATTTTGCGCAAAAAATTCTGCATTTTGGAAGACTGATGTTGTTTTTTCCCATAGAATTACAGAATGTATTGTGGTATCACCCCACCCCTGCAATCCATTAGAAATTAACAAAGGAACAATTTTAGGATCCTTTCTACTGGCCCTACCATAGAGCAGCCATTGCACTGTGTTATTTGACAGCTAAATACTTTACATTATACGAAAAACAGGAAATTACTTTTACAATGAGAAGTGAATGGCTGCTGATTTTTTTTTTTAGGGTTTTCGTTACAAGCCATTGTGTGAAAGCTGTGACTGCTGTGTCTTGGAAAAGTAATGAACTCGCTGCTATAAGAAGAGTAACAGTTGTAAAAATAAAAGGGAGAAAAACCTTGTAAATTAGAGTCTTTCTGGTTCTATAGAGCTTAGAGGAATGGAGATGCCCAGCACCCAGCTTGGCTGGCTCCAACGGTGTGACGCAGTCTAATGGAACTCAGTTTTTTGTAATGTGAGCCCTGACTCATATTCAGCCACGCCCCCTGCCAGAGTGCTCCCCTTCTCCTCCTTTCCTGAAGTGGGGGGACAAACTGCTTCATCCTCATCTGGGAAAGCTGGGGAATTAATAATAATTAATTAATCATTAATAATTTCATCTCTGCTTGGTAAAGCTGAATGCCTGCAAGCCTCTGAGGGTCTTTCTGTTCACAACCCACCTCTCTTAGGCCTGACTGATTCCTAATAATGAGAGAGAGTTGTTAAAGTAATTAAATTGGCCTGTTCTGCATTACATCAAAGAGTGTGCTGCCAGACCTGGTAATGAAATGGCAGGGGGACTAATCCTGTGATCACAAGAAGAAAATAGGCTCACTCCTGACTAGTCCAAGACATTACATATATACAAACTGACAATTTAATACACTGATGATACATACATAAACAATATAATTCACTAAGGATATATACAAGTGGGGTTCTTTCATCACACTATGCTTCTGCTCTTTCTTGTTCTGTGAATGTTGGAAATCTATGAACCACCTTCATTGTCTGGGGTAGAGCATTCCAGATAACTGGTGCAGCACAAGAAAACTCATGGAGATATGGTTTTATGGTTCTGATTATGGAGGAGGATAATCTTAGGTCATTACTCAGCATAGAGACCATAGGGTGGTAGACGTAGATGTGGGAGATGATATAGGCTAGTGCAGTAATTGTGGAGTAATAATTGGTAGTGATGCATTTTAATAGAATACTAAAGTGAAAGGGGTTGTCCAGGATATAAGTTTTATGGCCTATCCTTAGGCTAGGTCATATATATCTGACTGGCGGGGGACTGACAGGCGGCCCTGAGTGGCATAAGTTTGGGTTTCTCTGAAAGTGAAGATTTAGTCAAATTTCTTCATATACATTAACTTCATATTTTTAGACTGATGAATAGGCCACAGGATAGGCCATTAGTATCCAAAGGATAGGCCATCAGTATCCATAGGAAAGGCCATCAGTATCCACAGGATAGGCCATCAGTATCCACAGGATAGGCTATCAGTATCCATAGGATAGTCCATCAGTATCCACAGGATAGGCCATCAGTATCCACAGGATAGGCTATCAGTATCCATAGGATAGTCCATCAGTATCCACAGGATAGGCCATCAGTATCCACAGGATAGGCCATCAGTATCCATAGGATAGGTCATCAGTATCCACAGGATAGGCCATCAGTATCCACAGGATAGGCTATCAGTATCCATAGGATAGTCCATCAGTATCCACAGGATAGGCCATCAGTATCCACAGGATAGGCTATCAGTATCCATAGGATAGTCCATCAGTATCCACAGGATAGGCCATCAGTATCCATAGGATAGACTATCAGTATGGCTAGGATAAGCCATCAGTAACCACAAGATAGGCCATCAGTAACCAATCGGCTGTTTCGGCTGTCAGAAGCCACATACGAAGTATATGGCTGGAAGAAGTTCAGCTCTTATAAGTGAATGGGAGCAGAGCAGCAGTTCATAGCGCCACTACTATTGTAGACAGAGCCCTACACTATATACAGTTTCTGGGGCTGAACACCATAGTGGTGGCATCAGAATAAAAGCTGAGCTGCTCCAGGCCATATACCTCCTCGTATGTGACTTCCAGCAGTCAAAACAGTTGATCCGTACGGGGTGCAGAAGTTGGACCCCTACCTATCCAGTAGATAGGTCATCAGTATCCACTACCTTCAGGTTTTGGACAGTCCTTTTAAGCTCTACACTTACCATTACTCCAACTGCGCAACACCCTAACCCTATCCACTTGAAATTGAGTTTTCTAAGCAAAGCAATACCTTTAAAGGGGTGTTCTCATCTTACTGAGTTCAAAGACCAAATCCATAGGATTGGGAATGACTTGCAGTGAGGTCAAACTGCTCACACCCCGAACAATCAGGAGAACAGGAGGAGTTTTGTTCCCCATTCTGAATAGATTTGTAGTCTGGTCAGGGCCGCATTTGCCATGAAGCGAGATGAGTATCACACCTCATGTACCAGATTGCTGAGTCCCTGAGGGACTGGCACTGAAAATATTTGTTGGGCGAACCTCCTGAGATTCATCTCGCGAGGTTCACCCAGCGGTTTCGTTCAGAGTGAACACGTCTGAAACGTAACAGCTACTGTATTATTATACTCTGGACGTCTCTGAGACTGGAAAAGGCCTGAAGACCAGTGCTGAAGTGCAGGAGAGGTAAGTAACACAGCTTGTTATGTTTAATCACCTGCCCTAGGACTCCGCTCATCTCTTCAGACCCCCGAGTATAATAACGGCTTGTGAGTGGCAAACCCCCAAAATTTTGGGTTTCACCAGACCCAAATTTTTGGGAAAATTTGTAACAAAAACCATAGTGCCCACTATGGGACATTATAGTGTGTGGAGGGGCTACTATGGGACATTATACTGTGTGGGGTTGCTGTGAGACATTATACTGTGTGGAGGGGCCACTATGGGACATTATACTGTATGGAGGGCTGCTATGGGACATTATACTGTATGGGGACCACTATGGGACATTATAGTGTGTGGAGGGGCTACTATGGGACATTATACTGTGTGGAGGGGCCGCTATGAGACATTATACTGTGTGGAGGGGCCACTATGGGACATTATACTGTATGGAGGGCTGCTATGGGACATTATCCTGTATGGGGACCACTATGAGATATTATACTATGTGAAGGGGACACTATGGGACATTATTCTTAAAGGGGTTGTTCAAGAATTGGACAAACTCTGGAGGGGCCGGGGCAGGTACAAAAAAAAAAAAAACATACTCACCTGTCCACAGCGCACCAGTGTCTGCCACCACAGTCCACTGTGTAACTGAATGGGCTGTGGACACCAGAGCGCCGGAGACAGGTGAGTATGTTTCTTTTTATATAACACCTGCCCTGGACCCCTCCAGAGTTTGTCCACTTTGTGGACAACCTTTTTAAGCTGAGCACTGAGGCTGAGTCTGGCCAGTCCCTGACTTCTTTTAATCACTGCGCATGTGCCGGGGGTTCAGTGACATATCTCAGTACTGAGTGGTGCACATGCACAGTGGTATAAAAGCCTAATTTATTAACTTCAGGTTGGAGCGCCATTTCAGTTTTTGCCTCAGGCTGCAGAAAACTATAATCGGCCCTGGGTCTGGCCATCACGCACATCAATGTATTCATTTAAATGGTAATGATGGAGATAACCAAAGTTCAGAGCTCTCCTATCTCCAGCGCTGCCATTGAAATGAATGGAATAGTGCATACATCAGATCGACACCACTCCATCACTTGATCAATGGTGGTCTGAGTAGTTGGATCCCCACCAATCTGCAGGTTATCCTATACATATAACTATCCCCTATAGTTATCCCCTATAACTTGTTAAAATGGGAACATTAAAATGTATATTCCCTTCCATAGAAATTTATTTACTTATTCAATATTTTTTCATTGTTAGCTTTGTCATTTTCACAAATGAGCCAGGAATCAGAGTGATGTACGTGATCCTCCATTATACATTTTAATGTGTGGGAACCTGTCCAGGAAATTGTGAAACAATATCCTTCTTCCTGTGGAACAAAACTCTCTCAAGGCTGGGTGACTTCCTGGAAGTCCATAGATGAACAGGTGCGCCTGGAGGTGAGCCAGCATCATACTGTACTGTGGCTGTCATTTCTATAGGCTAACAATAGTTACAATTACAGTAATGTAGCAATGTACATAGTGATGAATGGAGAAACATTAAAGGGCTTGTCTGAAATTTAAAAATTGGTGTCTGGTTGCATCGGTCACGTAAACTATGAACATCACCCTTAACCTCTCCCAGATACCCGGGTCACAGTTCCCAAAGTAGTCACCAATTGGTGACAGGAACATATAATCAGGAACAGAGCCAGTGGTCAGGAAGTGAAACGACACAGTCAGATGATGGGCCAGAGTCAAAACCATGCGACAATTTAAAGGAGCGAGACAAGGGCATAATCCAGAAACATGACTTGCGTCGGAGGCAGGATCAATAGTAGTCACAAATGACAGACCTTAATATACAGGCCAGATCCAACTTTAAAGGGGTTGTCTTGGATAACCATTTTTTTTATATGAGGCCAGGGGAGGTGAAAAAAAAAAACATAGTCACCTATCCCTGGTGCTTCGGTTTCTCCCAACACGGTCTGGTCCTGCTGCTCCAGTGTTTTCTTCCAGTGGAAATCCCTGCTGCACGTGACTGCTGAGGCCAATCAGCAACCTAAGGAAAGAACACGGGTCGCCACTACTTCCTTAAATCAATGATTGGCCTCAGCGGGCACGTGCGGCGTGGATTTCAGCCGAAACAAAACAGTGGAGCAGCAGGACCAAACTGCAGTGGGAGACACCGAGCACCAGGGAGAGGTGAGTGTGTTTTTTTTTTTTATTTCTTGACCCTTCACCAGCCTCATATAAAAAAATGGTTATCCTGAACAACCCCTTTAAGTAGGTTACTGTGCTGTGTGCGCATCTACAGTATACACGATATATGTGTTAATGGCACATATGCATAACTATAAACATGATGCGGCTGCCGTAGCAAAACACTGCATATGTTCCCGATGACACTGTGATATATAGTGATGGTCTTACGTGCAATATTTGCACGCAATATTTAGAAAACATTTGAGAAAATCTGTCACCTAGAATCACTCCCAGTATCTGCAGTGTACACAGTATTTCTGTGCATGCTGTGAGTCTGGAGTCCGGTGGATTCATGTGCTGCAGAGATTATTCCCATCTGGTTGATAGTTTTCTTTCTATTCACAGTAATAGAAGGCTTATGAATATACCATGTTCTAGACTCCGAGCGTGCTGCAACTACTGTATTACCATGTAAGTTTACTAAGATTATAACATTTTTACAGATATTAGTTATATAGTTTAGCTCAGTGTTCCTGCCACTACTTCCTGCATGGATATTCATTACAATGAATGTATCTGCATTTTTTGTATTTATTACAATAATCTGTTACAATATATAATTTTTTTCTAATGTTTTTATTTTCTGATTATACATTTGTATTCTATTTTCTGTACATGATTATGGGGCGGCCATTTCAGCATTTAGTGATATGCTTTACAGCAGTCTCATTGCCATAGGTAGCAAAAGTCTGGAGCTTACTTATTGAATTCTATAGGAGAATTTTCTCAACATGTTCTGTGCAAGGAGGGGAATAGATAAACTGTGACATCATCTATTATCAGTAGTGGATGTAATGATGGCTCAGTGGTGTTATCTATGGTGGTGTTATCTTGTCTGTGATGCAAATGAGAAGATAACTGCTACAGAATTGCTAAGAGTCAGTCTATTATTAAAATTAGTGGCCACAGCAAAAATCACAGCAAAAATCACAGCAATATATAGTGCTTTTTCAAAAATATACACACGTGGACAAAATTGTTGGTACCCCTCGTTTAATGAAAGAAAAACCCACAATGGTCACAGAAATAACTTGAATCTGACAAAAGTAATTTGCCAAACTACATGTTGACAAGCCACAAAGCTTCTGGGAGAATGTCCTATGGACAGATGAGACAAAAATCGAAATTTTTGGCAAGGCACATCAGCTATATGTTCACAGATGGAAAAATGAAGCATATCTTGAAAAGAACACTGTCCCTACTGTGAAACATGGAGGAGGCTCTGTTATGTTCTGAGGCTGCTTTGCTGCATCTGGCACAGGGTGTCTTGAATCTGTGCAGGGTACAATGAAATCTCAAGAAATTATCAAGATACTAAAGAGAAATGTGCTGCCCAGTGTCAGAAAGCTTGGTCTCAGTCGCAGGTCATGGGTCTTGCAATAGGATAATGACCCAAAACACAGCTAAAAACACCCAAGAATGGCTAAGAGGAAAACATTGGACTATTCTGAAGTGGCCTTCTATGAGCCCTGACCTAAATCCTATTGAACATCTTTGGAAGGAGCTGAAACATGCCGTCTGGAAAAGCCACTCTTCAAACCCGAGACAACTGGAGCAGTTTGCTCATGAGGAGTGGCCAAAATACCTGCTGAGAGGTGCAGAAGTCTCATTGACAGTTACAGGAATCGTTTGATTGCAGTGATTGCCTCAAAAGGTTGTGCAACAAAATATTAAGTTAAGGGAACCATCATTTCTGTCCAGGCCTGTTTCATGAGTTTTCTTATTTAAAAAATTCTGTTGAAGCATGGTTGAAAAGCAATGTCTGACTTTCATTTGTTCATTTTCATAGAATTTTTATATATTATTAATTTTGTCAGATTCAAGTTATTTCTGTGACCATTGTGGGTTTTTCTTTCATTAAACGATGGGTACCAACAATTGTGTCCACGTGTGTAGATAGAGACATGGAAAATTAATTTAAAAAATGCAAAAATTCTTAAAAATCTGATTAACATGAAAACATGGTATAAAAATAAGTCATTTTCTGGCAACACATTCCCTTTAATACCAGTACCTGGGAGCACTTGAGCACTGTTCTTCCATATCACCAGCACTGAGCTATATGCTACTTGTCCGTACAGCTATTCTGCCTCAGTGCAGACTATACAGTACACAGCTCATAGGTGTACGCTCCATGTAATCTCATTCTGATGGTATCTAATGCTAATATCTGCAGGACTTGTGGTGACTATTATCACTGGATAATAATCTGCACCATCAGAACTAAATTAATGGTAATACTGATAATGATCAGATCTCTGCTTTGCAGAATCTTTACATGTAAACCATCCTAGGAATAGGATCCACCCGGATTAAAACTCATTGTGTGTGATCTGAGTGATTCACATTCTGGAGAATCCTTGGCTACCTCTGTGGTATATGTGGGTTCATAAATGAAGCATTAGAAGACCTTCAAGGGAATGTATTTGGAACAGTGAGAAAGATTTTCTTTGTGAAATATCATTTACTGTAATTCCAAGGTTATCTGTGTTTTTGCGGTGATGTTGTGAAAAAAACTATGACACGACTGCCTTGTCACCTTACATTGCAACAGAGGAATAAAATGAAGCTACTGAGCCGCAAGCAGAATCTGTATCAGACCCCCCAACTATAATGTATTGTTTATACTATTGGTTTCCCCATATTAAGAAAAGACACCATGTGCGCCTCCTTAAAGAGGACCTTTCATGTCCTCATCAATGTGTGCAGTGGCATAACTAAAGTCACTAAAGTGATGGTTATGGCTGCTAAGGAGTTTAATCAACCTTAGTGTGGTTAGGGTAATCTGTGGCTCTCCTTGGCTTATGGGCCAGATGGAAGCTGCAATCTCAATACTGATGCCAGTACTTATGGTCCCCCTAAGGCTCCTGGGCCCCGGTGCAACTGCACCCTCTGCACCCCCCTCAAGTTACGCCCCTGAATGTGCGGTATATTATTTACCGCTAGAAATATTTCCCCACTGTCAGAAGGGCGGGCCTTACAGCTCAGCGTCATCGATGGGCTGTGAGGAACACCCCCCTGACTGTTCACTGTAGCGCACTGTCGGCTTTCTAGTGGTATATATTACCGCACATCAATGAGGAGGATATGAAGGGTTTTCCCACCAAAGTAAGTTATCCGCTTTTGATAAGATAGGGAATACCTTGCACTGCTCAGACCCCCACTGATCAGGAGAATAAGGGTCTTTGGTCCCCTGTTCTCAATGGAGTGGTGGTCGGGAAGCATGTGTACTCTTCCATTCATATCAATGGGAGCATTGGAGTTAGCTGCTATGCAATCACTGCTTCTGATCAGTGGGAGTCTGAGCGGTTGGACCCCACTGATCTGCAAGTTATGCCCTATCCAAAGGATAACTTGTTTTGGAGGGATAACCCTTTCAGGCTCCTGGGCTTGGATGTGACCATATCCCCTGCACCTTTCCAAGTTCCGTACCTGCATCTTTCACAAAAATTGAGTTTCCTACTGGAATTCAGTACCACAGTTAGGAAAAAATAAGTGTTGCTGCTGTCAAGTTCCTAGGCAAATAACATCATTGCCAACTCTCCCAAAACATTTTGGAGGCTCCCTCAAAAAATGCATGACCTTCTGATACCCGGGAAGAGTGGGTAAATCTTCCACCAGAATGCCCTGCATCTGCCAGGATCCAAGTCATACTGTATAATACATGACATGGCACTTTATGTGTTATGTCCCAAAAAAAGGGGCACATTTCATGATCACATCAGAAAAAGCGTATGTGTCACGTCCCCAGAATGGGCATGGCACACACCATCAGAGGAGGAGCTTTAGTGAAGAGAACATGGCCACACAGAAATTTTCACACCACGCTCCACGACTCCCACAGATTTGGCAGAGAAGGACCCAAACTCCCCCTGTAGGCTAAGCCTACCACTCACCTCTTAGCCAACAGTCGTTGCATGGAAACTATAGGCAACAATGAACAAACCTGCTTCACAACATAAGTGTAAATGCCCAGGCCTCAGGTAATATTCTGTTCATCCATGGAGCCACTAACTATATATTATTGTACAGAGGTGGAGAGGTCAAAGGCCATGTTTACAAGTTGTTTTTTAAGGCAGATTTTAGGGCATATTGCATACAAAAGTCAGAGTTGCAAAACCAATAAAATGCAAGTCCCATTGCCATCAATGCTAGATTATGACTGTGGAGCGTTTTTTTTTTTTAATAACAGATAGGACTGAATTCAATGTTGCAGTAAAAAAGAGCGTGCTAAATTTTGGCACAGTGACCAAGGTGGATCACCACAAACAGATCAGCCTCACTGCATGGGGTTAATTTGTGTGAGGATCCGCAGCCAAGTAAACTACAATACCGCAGCAGAAATATTGAGTTTTTTTAAAACTCTGCCTTTGTATATTGTGTGAACAAACCCTTAGGTCTCACACACACGACAGTGAAAAACGGTTCTGTTACATATGTCCGTTTTAGAACAGGGGGAGTCAATGGGTACATACATGTCAGCAAATACTGTCAATTAAAAAATAGGACTGGTCTTACCTTTATCCGTTAAATGGCCTGATAGGCCAATACATGTCTATGGGATCAGTTGTTAAGGTCTGTTTACCTTATGGACGTTAAAGGAGTTGTCCAAGTTTTTTTTTATGGTCTATCTTTAGCATAAGCAGTAGGGTGCATAACGAGCTCCTGCATGGGTAAGCTGTTTGACGCATCTTTTAGGGCCAGTAAGTGACAATTTCTGTAAAGCATTACAGAATATGTTGGCGCTATATAAGCAAGAGAAATAAATAAATAAAATAATATTATAATCTGCTGCAGGTCAGGTAAAGTTCTTGGATTATAACCTTGGCCAGTAATTTACTGATGTGAAGCTGACAATGTCTGCTCTCCTCCTGGCACAGAATAGGATACAGCTTCTTCTAAGGATCACAGCACTCAGGAGATGATCACTACATCTATACAAGGCGCTGTCATCCTCCCATAAACTAAAGCTGCCCATTGTAAAGACACTAGTGAAAGTTCAGAGGAGACAGGGGGCTGGATCAGCCAATCAGAGGGCGTGCCTGCGTGCAGGGGGGCTGGAGAAGCCAATCAGAGGGCGTGCCAGTACAATGGGGACTGCTGCAGCCAATCAGAGGGCGGGCTGCAAAGTGAACTTCAGGAACTCCACATCGTGGGATCTCTGGCACTGAGGATCGCTGGCGGAGCGGGCGGTGCAGGCTGTGCGGGATCCGGGTGATCGCCTGAGGGTCACACAAGGTGGATTGTATTAGCTCGGTGACCCTGGAGAATATACCAGCCCAGCAGGTAAGATCCAGCCCTGGTCTTTAATCCGGGATGTCACCGTACTGTACTGGGGGTAGGGAGGAGGGATGACAGGCAGGGAGAGGAGGAGGAGGAGGCTGCTCTGCGGGGGACAATGGGAGGCAAAGGAGCAGCCAGGGGGACAATGCAGTGTCAGGGGGGCAGCAATGAAAAGACCAGCAGGGTATAAAGGGGTAAGAGGGCAATAATAGAGGAGAGGGTGGAGGTCGGGGGAGGGGGAGAAAGTTTTCTATTCTTCCATGGAAACAGGTGCAGCGGGGTCATAGGGGCATGGGAGGCTGCATTCTTGCGTCACATGATGCAGCTTAATTAGACCATATTCACACATTACAGATTTGGTCAGTAGTTTGAAGTCTAATTCTAGTATGGATACCAAGAAGAGTAGAAGTGTAATCTTTCTATGAGATTTCTTCTGTGTTCGCCATCCAGTGTTGGTTTTGTTTTAAATTACTGATGCAGAATTCTGACCAGTGTGAATGAGGGTTTAGACAGCATTTGGGTGACTCCCCCATAACTATACACATTCAGATGGGCCAAGAATGCATGTGTATTGCAATAGAGAGAAGGAGATAAGCAGCTGCCAGGCACCTCTAGGCATCTAACAGGGTGCATTCACATCTGTGTCATTTGATCCGTTCCTCTGGCCAGTCATAGGACCAGGCGAATGGATTAAATAGTAAAGATGGATCTGTCTGATGATGGGCAGCAACTGATCCTCAGACATGTCATTGACTATGATGGGGTCTAAAAGATATCTGTTTCTCCTTGATATCACCGGACGAAAAGATCCTGCTTCTAGTATTTTTTCATACGCAATTTCACGCGGACTCTTTGCTGGATGGACATTGCCACAGATGTTTAGAGCTGTGTCACCTATAGTTACATAGTAGTTACATTGTTGCAGGATTTTCTATGACTGCTCCAGAAGGGCTTACAGAAAACAAAATGCCACCTGTATCATTATGTAACTGAATGTCGCCAAAAACCTCGCAGTCTTGTCTGGACCATTTCCTAAGTGTTGACCTGACATGGGCCTGGTATAATCGTCTGCCTTATCAGCCATGTTTTATTCCCCGTTCTAACATAATATCACTGTATAATTACATGTTGATGGTTTCCTCTACATAAAGCCGCAGTTACGTGACACTTTGTTTAGTCAATTGTTTAATTGCAGACTTATTTATCCAAGTGACAGCTCCGAGTATAAAGTCTGGATGACGGGAAAATGGCAGTGTTGGGAACAGGGGACAGCCCAAAACTATGGTGACAATTACCTTCACTAGATTGTATGGTGCGCTGGTACCAATGAATCCTCTGCTGTCAAGTTGTTCTTTTTAGCTGTATATTTCTGGAAAAGCTGTGTGATGGCAAGTATGGTTGGTGTTAGGGTATATTCACATGTGGCAGTTTTGTTGCATATATGTGTTGGTCCCATTCATCTGGTATTTTATTTTTATTCTATTAATTGATTTTATTAGTGACAGAAAATTCTGCAGAGAATCTCACATCTAGATTTGTATGTTGCACTATCTATCTATCTATCTATCTATCTATCTATCTATCTATCTATCTGTCTCTACAGTGTTTGTCTTTCTAATCTAACTGCATAATTTATCTACTGTATGTCTATCTTTATAATCAGTCTTTCTCTGTTTCAGCCTTTCTCTTTCTTTCTTTCTTTCTTTCTTTCTTTCTTTCTTTCTTTCTTTCTTTCTTTCTTTCTTTCTTTCTTCTGTATCAGTCTTTCTGCCTGTCTATTCTACCACATAATCTATCTATCTATCTATCTATCTGGCTATCTAATCTACTGTATAATCTATCTACTGTATGTCTATCTGTCTAATCTCCCACATAATCTAATCTATCTATCTATCTATTTATCTATCTATCTATCTGTCTATCTGTATATCACATATAACTATGTTATTCTTAGTGGTGAAATCTTGAATTCCTCTTTAGAGTTCTTAGTATTGGATTCTCACGTTTTCTTTGGCGTGTTTCTAGAATAATGTAAACATTTGCGCTGAGGTCGGCCAGGTTCTATCAAGTGTTTTCACAGGTGTGGATATGTGTGTTTATTTTCATTGGTGACTCCTTCTTGTCACGTCCTGGCGGCAGTAGGAAGGTTTCTGTAAAGGTGTCTGTAATTTCCTTTGGTTTTTGTTTTTGGAGGAGTGAGTGTTGAGTAACAATATTGTTCCTTTTCTATTTGTACCTGTTATTAATTGTTTTGCTGAATTAATCCATTTCCACATGGTCATGAAATATTTCCATTTCAGCCAATGTCTCATGGCTGCAGCACCCAGATCTCCATCCCATGTCTATGAACCAAACGTAGATTACTTACAGGTGCATCGCAATAAATTAGAATATCTTTGAAACATTTATTTCTTTCAGTAATTAAATAAAAAAAGTGACCTCCTATATTTTCTAGATTCTTTACACACAGAGTCTTCTATTTCAAGTGTTTTATTTCTGTAAATGTTGTTTATGGATTACAGGTAATGAAAACCCAAATCTGAGAAAATTAGAATATTGTAAAAAAGATCAGTATTGTAGATTCAGTGTCACCTGCCAAGGTTTCCTAAGCCTGTAAATGGTCCCTCAGTCTGGTTCAGTAGGACACACAATCATGGAAGACGCTGATTATGGATTGTACTACTGAATTACTGAGATGAATGAACGTTTCAAAAATATTCTAATTTATTGAGATGCTCCTGTATATGGTCAGTTAACTGCAAGGAGTTTTATGTGAGCACGATATTGACGCTTGTGTCCAACATCCAGATATCTGGATACATATGACATGGATCAGAGGTCGCAATAATTCCTCTACAGCAGGGCATAGCTATATGGGATGCAGTGATAGCAGTCACTACCGGGCCCTGGACCCAAAGGGGGCCCTAAAGGTCCCTCTACCACATAGAATATACCACTGTTCTAAATGGCAAAAGGTAGGTAGAGGCCTCAATGCGAAATCTAGGGCTTCAAGTTTTGCCTCTGATACAAGCAGTTCTACATTTTAAAGAAAGTCTCATCCGTATTAATACACAAGACTTTTCTGTCCTTCTTGCCAACATCCCCCATACATGGACAGCGGATGCCAGCACTCCACTTAAACATGGCACCCACTCAAGAGCTGCGGTGTCTCTGGACCCAATGTCACTGCCTGCCATCAGAAGCATTTTTTTATCTCAAGTACTTAAAGAGGACCTTTCACCACCTCCTAAAAGTTCAGCCTTTGTATCATTTAATAGGTGCTGCTCCACTGATTCTGGCACAGTTGAAATATTTCCTCTAGCCCCCACCATTCCTGAGCAATCAATGCTGTTAGTTTTGGTGTCTTATATACTATTTAGTCCCTGTACTGTCAGGAGGGCGGTGTCAGGTAGGAGCAGACAAGGGGTGTGATTCTGAGCTCTGACACTGGCTGCCTCTGATTGGAGCTCTGAATCACAACCCTCCTGCCTGATACCGCCCTCCTGACAGTACAGAACTTAAATAGCACATCAGGCACCAAAACTAGCTGTGGGAGCTAGCGAGAAAAAGCCAACTGTGCTGGAATCAGTGGAATAGTTATATAGGGATTTTACCATAGACTGCATTATAGTAGTATAGCATTTTACTGTATAACCTATCTAAGAATTCCAGGTTGAGGGCTAAAAATTTTTTTTTTTGCAAGGTTTAGGAAAAAATGTTACAGATAGAAAAGTTCAAATCACCCCCTCCCCCCACAATACTTATAAAATAAATAAGGACATTAGGTGTCCCCATGTTAGAAGAAAGGCCTGATTATAAAAATATAAAACTATTTAGCCCATACAGTGAATGATATAGTGGGAAAAAATACTCCACAAAAATAAGAGGAATGTTTTTATTCTACCAAAAAATGCAGTGTGAACTCTGACCTGGATAGACACTGGGCTGATGGAGGTGACATATTTTCTTGCAGAATTGCAGCAATGTCATGCTTCTTACTGCTGCATCCTGGTAAAAGAGTGTGAAATTGAGCCCTTTTTTAGACACAGGGTATCAAGTTGTCAAAAGTGACAGGGCTGATAATCACCTTACCATTCCTTGCCTTGGGGGAAGTAAGAAATGCAAATGTCACAGGTAATCCTGCCGAGCCCAAAACTAAACTGGTGTCTGGGTTATATTAATGCAACCATGGGAAGGTACATGCAAGGGAAGTTCAGTCCGAGCTTGTTTCTTATAATGTACGGACGCCTGAAAATATTGGTGCCAATTCTTTCTACGGGGGACCACCTTCTTCTTGCAGGGTCTAAAACATAGCTGACTGCAGCAGAACTGGCAGAATCAGTTTCTGTCTCGGTATTGTTGATGGCTTATTGGTAATTGCTTTGGGAAAGTCTATAAATTCAGATTAGATTTGGAAATTTGGAGATTTTTCAAAATCTTATTCACATTCTGTGGAGAAAATACACTCTGATTTTAGGACTCCATGAAGATCCTTAAATTTACATCATGCCCATTCTGTCCCGATATCATTAAATGTTGAGTATTTTAACCACAAGGGAAAAAAATTGCTTGCGGTTTTCATCATGTTTCCGTAAAACTATTACATGTCGCGTCTGTTTTCAAGCAATGTTAACTAACTGGCATTGCAACAGGACATCACGTCCAGTCACATGATGTCATGCCAGTATTTATTATGTGATGTCACAGGCCAAAGGTAGAGAAGTTATTCCAGTGCTGGTCTCGGGAAAATCCACACTATTAGTTGTGTGTGGCTACTCCCAGGGCTGACTCCTTTATGGTGGACATCCGCCTCAGATTCCTCTTCATTTTCCACCCTGCATTCTGCCGCAGATTTCTGCCCCTGAACATGAACGGGCCTGATCAGCAGAGTTTCGAGCTGCGGACTTTGCTGCTGAGTCAATGGGAGGCAGAATCGGCGTAATCTGCCATAGATTTTTAGGCAGATTCTGCCCAAAAATATATGGCAGATTACACCCTGATTCTGATTCACCCATAGATTTTTGGGCGGTATCTGCCTCAAAATCAGCATCAGATTCTGCCATGTGAACGGGCCCTAGAGCTCCGCTAATTCACAAAAAAAAAAACAAAAAGCCAGTGAATGAATTCCTATGAAAGTGAATATTCCCGAAGCTGTGTATCTAATTAAGCTAATTAATTATACAATAGCAATAATTGTATAATATGATGAAAAAATAATTGACCATTTTATTTTGAAGCCGGAATCAGTAACTTTTTTATGTCTCCAACTCCACCCAGAACTGGCCCTGACTTTACTCTGAATCCACAGCCCTAGTTATTCCCCTTTATTAGATGTGTACATAGCCTAGAAAAAAGTGTTATTTAGGTGCAGCCCCCTGGCGTCATAAATATCTGTATATCCATGTGTGTATATGGGCATCCTCATCCCCCATAAGTCAAGCTCTGGGTTCATGACATTATATGGCTAGAAAAAAGCACAAGTATGTTGTGTGACCGGCAGAGCCATATTTTACCAGCAGATCAGTGGTCGGAGCCGTCCTCGGGCAGGGTGTTGCTAGTTGTCATATTTACTTGCTAATGGCAGGAGGAGCCTCTCATGTATGCGAAAAGTCCCAGTCTAAATACTATTAATCTGTAGCGTCTCCGCAGCCGGTAATACAGTAGGCTGAAGGTAAGGTAATATCTGATTTTAGGATTTTAAGACTATCAGATCCTTATCAGTTGGTCCTGGGGCTAGTGCTTCTTGGTTGTGTGTATAATGACCATTGTGGCACCTATGCACATGATGATGTCAGCGAGCAGGAGGGAGAGGTACACCCAGGGACGTAGCTTTACAGGTTGCTGGAATAGTAGTCGCACCAGAGTCCTTCTGCCGCATAAGAAGACATCACTATTATAAGGAGCCCTGTTATAGATTTTGCAGGACTTGCCAAATTCCAGGAGCAGGTATCTAATGCACCTAACAATGGTGCAGGAGCCTGAATTGTTGGGCTTTTCTTGATTATTTACATTCCTGTTGCTAAAAATCTCAAAAATTGATCATTTGTGGCTCCGTAATAACTGCAAAATTCTACAGCGGTGATCTCTGACCTGTGGCCTCTAACATTTGTGAAACTACAATTCCCAACATGCCCTGAAAGCCTGCAAAATTTCTAGAGCTTAAAACTAATATTCTTAGCAGCTTAGTATTGTAGAGCGTATTTCCATGACCACCCTAAATTTACCAGCTATAATCGGAGCGCTGAGCATAATCTCAGAGACAATTGAAATTTTTTCCTGACTGATATCTTTATTATACATATGGAGATAGTTGGTCCATGATATCATGGATAAGAAGGAGGGATCGGGGGCTGCCATGCACAGTTGGCGCCACTGATCTCTGGTAAAAACTATAGGATTGAACAGGTAAAAATCCAACCTTGGATGGCAGATGTGGGATATTGTAAAAGCTCTGCAAAGACCATAGATGGGTGGACAATTATAAGGAACAGTTGCGGTAACACATGTGTAGTCCTAATCTATATAAGCAGGATTAAAATCTGTCACGTTCATGTTATTATATTTTACTAACCGCCTTCCTATTTTGTTTCCCCCTATAAACAGGATGCCTGCCAGAAGTAATTGCTGTAGTATCGCACTGCCTGGCATCTTATTACCTCCAGGAAATGTTCGCTGCAAGGATTCGTCACCATTCATAGTCTCCTAACCTCATATATTTTATGAGACTCCGTTCAGCCTGGACTTAATGTACCGTGATAACGTCAAGGCTCAGCTGTCCGCCAAGATGTGGTGTTTTTGGGTTACCATCTTGTCCACTATACTGCTGCCTGTTATGGAAGGTCATAGTTTGTTCACTTGTGAACCCATCTTGGTGCCTAGATGTATGGGAATGTCCTATAATATGACGTTCTTTCCGAACCTTTTGGAGCACTACGACCAAGCGATCGCGGCTACTAGAATGGAGGTAAGTGTCTCTAATTCTCAATAAAATTGTTATTTTAAGGCCATCTCAACCAAAAGAAAAAGTAGATGGTTTCTTGTAGGGCGACTGGTTGTGGTCCCCCTTACTAGTGACCGTCAGGGTCAGACTCCCATTGATCCAATATTCATCACCATTGGTGATGAATGTTCAAAGATGGAATATAAGATTAAAGGGAACCTGTCAGACAAATTTGCAACACTAAACTGCACATGGGCTGGTGGTTTAGTGTCTCAGTGCCAACCCTGTGCTTCTCTATTCACTTCATTGCATCAATGCGCATGCGCCAGGAGCACAAGAGATAAGTTTATAAGAATATCTGCATATTAAACAACCCCAGGGGGACGAACATACTACAGGTATATTTGGGACCACTGGTCCATAAGGACATGCTAGAAGTTTAATGTCCCATGAAGTGCTCAGAATAATTGGTAAAGGTAAGCTTCTATAGATATCTCATTTTTCTGTTACATTGATATAATAATTCCTTTTGTCCTTGTAATAAAACGTTTTATCGACTAACAGAGTGTGAAGTGTGCCGAAAATAGGCAGTAAAGACTGTTTTTACTATAGTGGTGTGAAGGCAGCTGTTCACCAAGCAAAGCAAGTGTGACTTGGTCTTGCAGCTTTAGGGCCTGTTCACAAAGGAATTTGGAGCTGATTTTGTACCAGCTGGAATCTGCCTCTCAACAATGAAAAAAGAAGTGTCCTGCTAGATCTTTCCATGGTTTTAGCCACAGAAACCGCGGTGTAAGGCTCAGATTAGCCTTAGATAAAATGGGGCTAATCTGGGTATAAACTGCCACGGAGTTGTGGCAGAAGACCACCTCAGATTCATCTCCGAGTTCCTCTGTGTGAACCTAGCCTTGGGAATATAGTCCTACACTACTTCCCAGGTCATCTGAGGCTAAGGCCCCACATAGTGGGCCACAGCAAAAAAGTGCGGACCGTCTCCTTCAATTATACCTATAGGGAAACCGCCGGCGTTTGACATGTTGTGTTTCCAAAACCGCAACGGTTTTAGAAATCGCAGTGTGTTCGCAGTGCGTATTTTCCCGCAATGTGTGGATGGGATTCGCTAGACTGCAGGGACTTTAAAACGCAGCATTTTTTTCCTCAGCGTTTCCGCCGTGGCCAAACTGCGGAGTTTACGCCACATGGGGCCCTGGCCTAAGAGTGTGCTATAAAAGTAAAACTAATTTTATTTTGCACATCCGTCTACACTCGCCACTCTCCCAAGCCCATCATCATCTCCTTTCCTTACTATGGGCTGGCTCCTCCCTGCAGTCTTAGCCCCTCCGGTGTCCGTACACTTTCCCTGTATCTCGGCAATACAGGGACAGCATTGATCTCTCATACGTACTAAGTACTGGCGCTATACACACAGGACATCATATTACTAAAATGCATTGTCTAGCAAGACTAAAACATTGGTGTAGCAGACTGAAAAGGTGTGAGTCTTGGGCAACCCTTTAAAGGTTATCCACATTATATAAAAATGTAACAACAACTGCATATAGCATAAAATAAAAAAAATAGTACTTACCTGTCAGCTTCCCCAGTGCTGATTCTCTGGTGGTCCTCGTTTGAGCCTCCATCAATGGCTGCAGCAGTCACATTCGATATTAGTGTCAGTGATGGAAGACATTATGGTAGTTTTATGACATGTGACTGAAAAGACAGTCGGAAAGCCAATGCTAAAGTACCAGAGAAGGCGAGAGGTGAGCATTTATTAAAATTTTTTTAATTTATGCTATTTGCAGTTGTTTTTATAAGGTGGATAAATGTTTTAATTTTCTCTTGTACTGTTGCTTACTTCCAACCCAGTGTTCACCCAACAGGGATCTATGTATGGTTGCCTAAGGCTACATTCACATCTGGACTGGAATCTGCGTTGGAGACTCCTTCGCAGAGTCTGTTGAAAATCGGCGGAGAAAAAAGTCCCCCTCTTAGAACCCCATTCTGTCAAGTAGCTTAGAAGGAGCCATTCCCTCTCTGGTCTGTGCAGTATAAATGGACAACTTGTAATTCTACATGTCTCCTGAAGAGGTCACTGCAAAGGAAATTTTTATCCAGACACAATTTCCTTCAGCTTATTGACAGAGGTTACAAAAACTGGACCCATGCAGTTATTTTTCTTACAAAATAGGTTGTAAAGATAAAAATATTTCACAGTGATGGACAGTCTGTCCGCTAGTTTCGTCTGTGCTTTATCAGCTAGGACAGATGGCCTTGGCATATTTTACTTTTAGTTGGGTCTTGGAAATATAGCAGACAGTGCTCTGCCTTGAAATGTGGAAATAAAAAGGGGCAAAACCAGGTTTGGGCTAATGTCAGAATTTGCTTTGTCAGTGAATGTAAAAAAAAATTAGTTTTAGATTATTTTCTGTAAATATCCATGTAATGGTGAATGTAAAAAAAAAACAAGTTAGCTCCTGAAGATGTCTGATGCTTTAAAGGGGTTGTCCGGGGAGTTTAGATTCACCTGATCTGGCGGAGTCTTGATGATGGACTGTCTTGGTTCCAGCCTCCAGATGATGTGATTGAAAGCAGCGCTCTGCCCCCTGGGCTGCTCGGCCCTCTCCCTCCTCCCCCCTATCTGCTATGGAGGGCTGGCTGACTCTGCCAGCCCCCGTAGCACAAGTAAATACCCGGGTGCCGGGTCCATCACGAAGAGTCCGCTGGATCAGGTAAGTGAGTCTAAACTCCCCAGACAACCCCTTTAAGGCTGAGGCAACACATTACAAAAAAAGTTGCATTTTTTTTGTTGCAGAGTCTTTCCATTCCTTTTGAAACCACTGATGGCTTTTGCTCAAAAAACGGCAGCAAAATCTGTATTTTTATATGTAACTTTTCCACAATAGTGGCCTCAGCCCCCACTGTCTAATTTTTTGTTAGTAGGTTCCTCAACTATAAGCTGATCACATCAATCAACTGTAAATTGTGGGAGCGCTTGGCAGTAGGAATTCAATGCTCCTGCAGTGCCTCCACAGGAAAAAGGAAGCATTACACTTTTTCCATTTAAATTAATGGATGATCTGTGTAATGCTTGGATATGCTGGGTCTTTCAGAGCAAGATACAGTCCTTGTATCCACGCTCAACTAACTGAGCGTTCTGAATTTTGTAATTCCCTAATTTTCTAAACTAGACAAATGCTTCAAAGTCTTCAGCATATTGTCCACCCCTATGTTATGCTCCAGATCAGCTTTACTATTAAAACTTTTTTTTGCTTTTTACCACGCAACATAATCGAGTATAAAAGCCGCTTTTATCATCCACAAGTTTTCTTCCCCTCTGAGTGATAAATCAGAGGAAATTTGCTCTTTCCCATTTCTTGGAGTCAATATTTTGACCTGCTTGTCACCGAACCGTTGGAAATCATTTTCTTCCCATCTCTCAGTGAAGGTTTTTTCTTGTCTCGGCCTTGTATAATGCTTGTCTTGTTTGGAATGTTTGGCCGTGTAGACTGAGGCTTTGTTCTGTGACTTGCAAGACGAAACGGCGTTCTTTAGTCTGGCACGGAGCCATAGAAAACAATGGCATTTCCACGGCAGGGCTCACAGGTTTCATCAAGCGCAGGAACTTGCTTAGATACTGTATCACTTGGTAGTTTACATGGCCTGAATAAAAGATTTTCTGCTGGCGTCTCTGGGTTAGTTGCTGGGCCAACATCACTAAGGTCATTAATTAGTATTATTAGTTAAGAGCATGTTTCGGATTACGTAAGAACTATTACCTCCCCCCATAACACCCCCACAATTTTTTCCATGGAAAGGTTATGAAACCCTTTCTTCTGTAATTGCTCATACATTTTTGCTCATTGTTCTTGTTGTTTGTCGCCTGCAGAATTTCCATAGCTTGTCAACCTTGGCGTGACAGGAACTCGCTTACATGCAAATAGGCCATGATAATTGGGCCTTCCATCTGTTATCGCTAGGATATGCCACCATTTTCCAAGTTTAGGGGATGAAGGAGCTGTAGCGCTGGTTTAGCACTGTGCCTCCACATTGGTTGCTATGGGCAACAAAGACAGATTTTCTTTTAGGCCTTATTCACACGTATTTTCGGTCCGTGCGCACAGACCCCGTAGTATACTATTTTAGGTCATGGACTTGTCATGGACTTGTAGAACAGACTTGTCCTGTGGACATACAGATTCACCACACACACAAAAAAATGTCCATTTGTTGCGGCTACAACTTTTTTTTTTTTCATTCTTTCATGTGAACTCGGCCTTCATAAAGCTCTTCTGAGGGTAATGTACACTAGCAGGGAAGGCCCGGGTTCAGTTTAAAGCCACTGAGTAAGGTATCATGCGCTTTACTATGCTTGCAGGCTGCCATAGCAACCAACGCCTTCCAGGAACGACATAGGACATTGGTCATTTTGCATTAAAATCCGTTCATTTTAGGTGGGCTATTCACGACAGATTTTTTTTTTTTTTTTTTCTCACAGGCCAGTTTTCACAGTAGCTTTGCATCAGATATTTGAATAGAGACTTAGGCCCCATGTACACGGCCATAATTTTATCTGCAATTGTGGATCTGGAATTGCGGACCCATACATTTCTATAGGCCCTAACACACATCTGCAATTTGCAGACTTGTGTCCAAGCCATAGAAGGGGTCTGCAATTTATGAAGTATGTCCTATATTTGTCCACATTTGCGGCACAGACAAGTGCAGTGGATCTATACAAGTCATTTTGCGGATCCGTGATTGTGGATGACATACTGACATGTATTTTTGCGAATTGCTGATCAGTATTTGCGGACATCAAAACCATTCCAATAGTGTGCATGTAGCCTTAGGCCTTATTGTCCAGTGTTCTTACTAAAGCTTTGTTCACACGTCCGCATATCATGTAGATGTGGTGTCCATATTTTTCATGCCAAACGTACCTATTGATTTGTTTGTTCAGACGTCCATGTTTTTTTATTTGCTGATGCATTCAGTGACTTCAATTAATATTTATGGGTCTGTGAAGAAAAAAAAAAAAAGGTTGTCATCCGTATGTGACAGACGGGAAAAGCGGAGCAACCACGGACAACACATCACCTAAAAATGAGCATGGTGGGATGTTGTCCATAAATAGCACGGACCTCACACGGCCACTTATGTGGACGTGTGAATGAGGCCTAAGAATGCTTATGCTTATGGAGAGCCATGTGCCAAGACGCCTCTCTACAGTATATTAAGACACCAGTATCACACATAGCACATGGTAAGTGGAGGCCCTGTTACAGATTTTGCATTGGGCCCCAGAAGCTTCAGGTTATACCTCTGGCTGCAAAGACTCCAACCACTGTTGTATAGGTTCCTCCATGTAGGGAGATATTTTCCATGTATACCTATGGAAACCCTATTACAGATCCATACCAACAGACTTATTATACGGTCACTTGGATGAGCCCTAACACTCTTGAGCAAAAGGCCACAGTCTTGTTCTCAGAAGTCTATTAGAGGCTGTTATATAGCATACATATATAATATCATCAGACATTATAGAGACCTCCTAGGCAGCCGATATTGCTTACGCATTGGATTGTGTTTCCGTCACATACCTCGGCTGATCCCTGAATAAGTCCTGTTACATTCTACACTTCGTGGTTAACAATCAACTAAGGCCATTCATCAGCCCTGGTGTGAGGCTCAGCGGGGAATGAATTCATGGCGTACAGCTTGTTTCCAACCAACCCTTAAGGAATGTGCTAATGTTTATCCTGATACCGAGCATCGATCTGCAGATTTGATCTCCATTTTTTCCCCCCCAAGGGCTTTTAAGGTGATTATGAGGGCAGATCTGCCTGCGAGATGGTCATAGGAATATCCTTCATCTGTAAAGCATGTTACTGCATCGTAATCTTCCTGCTGCATTTTTTACTTATAGGGGGCATTATATCCAAATGCTCTAGTGGTGTTTAGAGGGTTAATCAACTTGACAGGTGGCACCGAGGTGCATGAACCACCCTGAAGACATTACATAAAACCAGTTGTGCTGGTATACTGCTAACTGGTCAGACGCTCTCTCCTTCTGCACTGTATACTCTAGACTCAAATCCCATCCCCCCTTCCTTGCCTCTTTGCCTTTTTCTGTCCAATAAGTTCACACTCAGCAAATTTGGTGCAGCAATTTCTCCCGTCATGTAAATGTGGTTTGCTTAAATCCATGCACAAAGTGTCAAAGCAATGGATTTCGGTTGTAAAAACAAAACTGCCATGTGTGAACATAGTCTTAGCTTAGATTCACACAACTGTGGTAGGAAACGGAAATATGTACATTTTTCACGGCTGTTTTGCACCTGAGGAGCTCCCGTTTTCATGAATTCCTCATACATTTCAGTGTGCTGAGGGATCTGTGAAACAAACAAAAATAAATAAAAAATTTTTTTCTTTTAGCGATCCATCAAAAAAAAAAAAAACGTTCATGTGAATAACCGCCTTTCACATACAGTAAATTTAATGCAGCCGTGTGATATCCTGTCGTGTGAATATAGGTTTAGAGCACAAGCTATATCACGGTGGAGGCCAAGGACAGTGGCTAAGGCCCCACATTGTGGAAACACAGCATTTTTGGCTGCTGCGAAAGAGCATTTGTAAAAAATGTTGCGTTTTACAGTGCCAGCAAAGTGAATGAGATTTTGGTTAATATCATCCACACATTGCAGGAAAAGAAGATCTGTAGAAAAACTGCATTTGCAAAAACACAGCATGTTAATTTTAGGGTTTTCCCTATAGATTTAATAGGGGAATAAAGCGGAGAAAGAAGCAGCAAAAACTCAATAAAAAGAAGCATTTTTTAGCTGCGTTTCGCTACGTGGAGACTTACTTTTAATGCTTTTCTGTCCTATTCCATCTAGTGTTCGCTTTCTTTTTGAAGCATTTGCACTTATAATATGTGTGATAATGCAAATGAACTAAATAAAATATGCCTTTAGTATTAATGGTGGGGTCCTCATGGAATGGGGTAGAGTGGGGAGTGGACGTGCCAGAGAAAATACCAAAAGAGCCGCTGCACTTTGTCCCTTTCATTCAAGGCTTTTTTGGGTTCTAGTGGTCTGACCTTCATACAGAAATATTGTAAACTTTGCTGTCCATTTCTGTGGTGAAGAAACCCACTGAATTGGTGTCTTATACAGTCAGATGTCTGTGTTATTGTATTGTGCAAGAAATGGCGACTTTTCTTGCACAACATGATAATCATTGTGATGTTCCATCCAATAATTGTCAATGGGCTTCTTTATGACCTTGTACAAGCACGACACAACAGTCACAGGGAATCCAAACCTCTTGGATTTTTGGTCAAGAGTCACACACAACACTAACATGTACTCAGACGCTATTTACACCAGAGTTAAAAATTCTATATATGCAGTGTCCATGAAAATGGGCGCCAAACAGAGGCAAATCGACTGTCGTGTAAGACCTTGGAGGTCATGCAGGACTGCCACTCACATGTGACATGCTGTTTTTTTCTCACAAATGTTTTTGGTTGTGCAACTTGTTTGTGACTTTGTGTCACATGTCATTGTGTAGCTCTAGCCTAAAGGGTTAGGATGTGTCAATGATAGGGCTGTAAAGTTGGAGTCGGAGTTGGAAGAAAGTTATCAACTCTAGCTTCTAAATGAAATGATTAATTATTTCCTGCTTTATTAAACCTAATCCACTTAAAAAAGTGGTTACCCTCGGAAACCCGCAGAGCCTATAATCTGCATGGATCTCATTGGCAGCCTGACATGTAGCTGCCTAGAGGTTAATTTTCCTATTCTGTTATGTTTGGACCTGAACCGTTGCCATACAGACATATATAAGGCTGAAAGTGTGCAGAAAGGGTCACCCTCTAAGACCTGCCACCCGAGGTGATGGCCTATGGATGCCCTAGGTGTAGGGACTGGCATTTATGAATATTGCCATACTAGACTTCTTTATTACTGAAGCCTGTTCTTACTTTTACTATAAGTCCCTATGTATAGCTATATGTCATCCCACATAGACAGTCCCGTAAATATTCTATGTAAAGAACATGTGCATGGAAATAACCACATTTTCCCATGTGCTGCTAGGGCGCGGCTAGTTGTTGACTGGCATAGCAGGTATTGCCCAAGGCTGAAAGAAAAGTGGAGGGTTGAGATAACATGCGTAACATTGCCGAGGCATATTTACAAGTAACACTTACTGTGGAATTTGCTATAAAGTTTGGATAAACATGTACGAATCAGGTGAATCATGTCATGTAGGGGTTAATAAGGATTGTCAGACATTCCCAGCATCACCTTGTATCTACGATTAGGCCCAGAGGTGTAACTTGAAGCTCTCCCCGGCCCAATGTAAAATGAGTAACGGGCCCCACCTATCATGTACCATTTATAATACAGATGTGGCAGAGAGGCCTTTAGGTTCCCACAGGCATGTATCACAGGATGGTGCATAAGGCTGGAGACACACGGGGAGTGATCATAGTGAGTCAGTCACTGGTGACCCGCTGCTATACCATCTCATCCACTGGCTATATCACAAGTGTATCACAGATAGCATTTCCATTATCGGTGTGGGACTCACCTGCGGCCTTCAGCTTTTGCAGTGATAAAGTACAGCAAGATAGGCAGGAATCGTCTGTTTCTGACTCCCATTGAAAACAATGAAGGGAAGTTACCAGGACTGTGGAGTCAGTAGGCCAAACCACCAACTCCAACTCCTCTATTTTTCCACACAACCATGTCCAGACAGAAGCAGTAAAGACCCTCTAATTCATGAAAAAGCCAATGATTGATTCAAATGAAAGCAAATATGTAACAAACTATACATCTAATTAATTGTACAATATTAATAATTGTATAATATAATTATTTTATTTTGAAGCCAGAGTTGGTAACTTTTTTCTGACTCCAATTTCAGCCAAAATTGGTCCCAACTCCAGCTCCACCGCCCTGGAGTTTACTAACCCATCCACTCCTGTTTTCTTGTATAGATGGGTGTAAATGTGTCGCATCTTGGTGCATGGCTCTTTCTTGAGCCAAAGAGTCACCACATTGTTCGAAAGTGGATGACAAATTTACTATATGGCTAAGGCCCAACGTAACAAAAATACAGTTTTTTTCTGCAGTGCATTTCATTAAGTCTTGCTGTGTTTTTCTCACCTTGTTTCCTCTCCCTATTAAAGTGGAGCTTTCACGTCCTCAGAGATGTGCGGTATTATATACCTCTAGAAAGTCGACAGAGCTGAATTCAGCGACTGTCATCTTTCCTGATATGAGACCTGGGGCTGGAGATATCAGTGCCGTTAATTTAGGCACCATTATCTCTCCACTGTCAGAAGGGCAGGCCTTACAGCTCATCGTCATTGCTGTAAGGCACCGATGACGGCACCAATATCTCCAGTACTGGGGCACATACCGGGAAAGCCAACAGTGCGCTGAATTCAGTTCACTGTCTGCTTTCTAGCAGTATATAATACCGCACATCTATGAAGACGTGAAAGATCCTCTTTTGAAAAAGCAGCTTTTTTGCACCAATTTTTTTTTCTGGATGAGATTAACCAAAACGGGTGCGTGCCTCATTTACTAAGAGGCCGGAACCTCTTATTAATTCAGGCTCCTCTTGTGCCAGCCGGGACTGACTGACGTACTGAATACCAGTCTTAAGAATTTCCCCCCAATAGAACTTTATTATGGACATTTTTTTCACATGAATTTCAGCACAGAAAAAAACATCAAAATCCACTTCCATGTGAACATATCCTCAGATTGTGGGACTAATGTGAGTGATGGCAATTTCTGTACAGGGCTGTGAAATATGTTACCGCTATAAAAGCAAGACGACATTGATAAATAACATAGATGGACAGATCCTAATCTCCACCCGGCTATATATCTCTTACTTTTATTCTGGCTTTGCTCACAGATGACAAGTCTCGCCTTGTTTTTGCAAAAAATACTTTGAGCAAAGTCCTTGTGTTTTATAGGGACATGTAGGCAGCCGCATGTACATGTCGGACAGGTTCTGCCAGTAACTGAAGAGCACAGCGATTATATGTTGTATCATGAACGCTCTTGCTGCAGGTAGAGTTCTGGTGTGAATTACACTCTGCTGCTCCATGTTTTTGAAATCAATATCTTTATATTAAGTTACGTTCCCGAGAAAAAATTTGTTCCTCGGTGATGAGTCCTTGCTCCCGGCTATATCATTTGATCTGGGTTAAGATGTACGGACAAGTTTTATGAGTCAGGAATGATTTGATATGGCTTTTGTAGATAGGCGCTGTTATAACTTGCAGACATCTCGCTGGGATCTAAGGTGACACTTTTGAGACATATTTTATCTACTTCTTCGGAACATTGTGTGTTACTTTTTCGTGTGTGTGTGTGGGGGGGGGGGGATATATTCTGGCTAAACAGGTATGAAATGAGTTTGACACACCTTGTAGTTAGAGATACTGATAGCCGGATTCATTCCCCACCACTTTGTCTGATGCCTCGGGAATCCTCATAGAGTGACTCCAGTCTGCCCGGATTGTGTGGTCTAAGTACTGTTATTATATGGATCTAGAGCACAATGATATCTGATGAGGAAGATAACTGTAGACAGTAGACAAAACAGTCTGTCAGATGCGTCTGGACTGATCCCACATGATCTCCAACGTTGCTTCTTGTCCTCCGACTCTTGTTGTTGTTGTTCTTATGATTGTCATCAGTTTTATCCATTCACTTGTATAGGAGGCCATACACCTTCACTAGCTGGTGGCCAAATGCCTGTTTGACCAGTGATCGTTATCCAGTTCCTCTGTTATTCCTCCTGGACATGTTTTATAACTTGCCAACTGGGCATTTCCATTGCCCTTGTTAAAGGGGTGTGTCTCTACACAGTGCGGCACTGCTGGAAAGTGGGACATACCATAACTAGTCCTACCTAGTTGCCAGTTTATTCATACATTTCTAGGAGGAATAACAGAGGAATGAAACAATGAAGAGTTGTAAGAAAAGTTGCGTCTGAATTGTTATTTGATGAGCAACGTAAGTGTATTCAATAAAATAGACATGTCGGGAAGCTTTCCAAGCATGTACACTGAATGCAGATTGCAAATGTATCCAGTAAAGGGGTTGTCCTATGCTGGACCCCCGCCAATCTTGAGAACTGGGGTTTTTTGCTGGTCAGACAGTGCCGTTACATTCATATGAATGGGGACTGCTGAAGATACCCAGTAAGCACTAAGCTTAACGTGGCTTGACAACCCCTTTAAGGGATTGTGCCACAAATGACACTTATTCACTATACACAGGGTGGGTGATAGGTGTCAGATAGTAGGGGGGTCTGAGCTGTCAGAGCAACAGGGGACCAGACTTGGAATTCTCCATGTGAATGGAGCCCTGGTGCTCATGCCTTCATTCACTTTATGGAACTGCCGGCATGGCGCTATAGAACTGAATGGAGCACTGGCCTCACATGCGCACTAGCACTCTATTCACATGGGGCATTTAGAGGAATTTTCAGGTCCCCTTTCTCCTGATCTTTGGGGTTCAATCGCTGTGGATAGGAAATAAATGTCATTTGTGACACAACTGCTTAAGGCTAAGGCCACACGTAGGGAATTGCCGCTAAAAAAAGCATTGCAGAAAAAAGGAGCTGAAAAATATGCAGCAAAAATGTTTACATTTTCACTGCTTTTTTGCTGCATTTTACATTTTTGCCTCCCCCTCTTAGAAGAAACGCTGGCGTTTTCTGCATAGGTATAATTGAAGCAGAAAGTCTGCAGAGGAAAACTCTGCAGACTTTCTGTCAAAAACGCTGCGGGAAAAACCACAATGCATTTCCGCTGCGGTTTTTCCCACAGCGTTTTTGGCTCGCTATGTGGGGCTTTAGCCTAAATAATCTCTTTCACTTTGTTGGGACTATAAAACGCAGCATTTTTTTTTTTTTTCCTCACTGCATTTCTGCAATGTGTGGCCTTAGCCATAAAGGGGTTTTTCCACCTTATGTTAGGTTCGCACTAGTGTCAGCCTATGCGTTGATCTAGTTGATTAGAAGGGTAGAACAATGGATAGGCAGACCGCTACAACAGCGGTCACATGGGGAGCCCGACTGACTCAAATGATGCTAGGTTCACACTGGCGCTGGGGTTTCCCGTTCTTCGGGTCCGCTTGGGGACCCGAAAAACAGAAACCCAATCCTCTTTAAAAGCAGTTACCCACAGAAACCCACGAACCCCATAGACTATAATGGGGTCCGCTGGGTTCCCGCCCAAAATTGGCAGAGAGAAAAGTCCTACTTGGATATTTCAAGCGGAATCAGGGATGGAGTCTCCGAACGGTCACCCAACACAGGTGTGACCGAAGCCTAACTAGAATGGGATCCGTCAGGTGTCCATCCTTTAAAAGTGAAACTGCTAGACGAGAAAGTCGGACTTGCAGCTCTTTTTCTTCTACCAATTTTCAACGTCCTCTGTGACGGGGTCTCCAAATCAGCTCTTGTATGAAGCTACAATACGTCCATGTGCATGCCCCTGTCTTATCATAGATCATCTTGATCAATTCTGGGGGCACTTCTTAGGACTTTCTTCAACTCTGTAGTGGCATCAGCCATTTTCTTTGGAGTGGCCTGCTGGGGGAGCAGTATATCAACCAGGGACAGAAATAAACTTGACAAGCTGATTAGAAAGGCCAGCTCTGTCCTGGGGAGCCCACTGGACCCAGTGCAGGTGGTGGGTGACAGAAGGATACTGTCCGTGGTGAGCTCCATGCAGAAGAAGAAGTCCCATCCCATGCATGAGACTGTGATTGCGCTGAGCAGTACTGTCAGTGACCGACTGCTCCACCCTAGGTGTGAGAAGGAGCGCTATCGGAAGTCTTTCCTCCCCACCGCGGTTAGGCTGTACAACCCACACCGACCTAAGCGGAGATCATTACATACAGAGAACTGAAATATCTCTCTGCCTGTTAAATCCCCCCCCCCCCCCCCCCCCCCCCTCTGCTACGTCCTATCTGTCTGTCTGCTATTAATGTAATGCCTCTCACCTTGGAACATTCCTGTACATGTTGTATTTGTATTTGTATCTGCTTATCTTATCTTATCTTTGCTGCTGTAACACACTGAATTTCCCCATTGTGGGACTATTAAAGGACTATTATTATTATTATTATTATATCGGCCCAGTAATCTGACCTTAAATCCATGTCCACACGAGATGCAGTCGCAGCAGTTTAGCAGTGAGACGAGCTTCATATCTGAGATCCAGCTTGGCTGAGTCTGATATGTCTTGAATATCTTTCTTAGTCAGGGTGCCGACTACTTACATTATACGCTTACAGAGATTACAGCAGATTGTAGAAAGCCGCCGAGGATTCACTAGGGTAGGTTTTGGGAAGTTCTGGAAGCCCAGCTAATACTTTAGTCATGTATTATAATCTGATATAAATAATCCCATCCCAAAAACGTGGAATTTTTTTTCTCTATGCTTGTATGACACTAAATCCACCAATAAATGTCACAGCCCTGTCCTGCAAGCTTCTGCCATGATAAACACTGCAGCAAACTGGAACACAAAATTTGCCCCAAAACTGGCCTTTCTATGCTGTTATAGCCGTGGTCATAGGTAAACCATGGGCCAGGATTGATTACATTGACCTATAATGGGTCCATCAGCTCTGCTGGGGCTGCATGCTAAATAAAACGCAGATGTGAACAGAGCCTATCTGTCTGTCTATGTCGCTCATATATATCTTCATACATACATATACACAGCACTGTGCAGAAGGGTTTGAGCTGGGTTTGAAAAGTGCATAGAAGGGTTAATAGTTTATTTTTATCAATTAACAGAATGAAGAAAAGAGAAATGTAAATCCCATCAATATTTGGTGTGACCTTTGCCCTTTGCCTTCCATCAGTTCTTCTCGGTACTTGCAGACAGTTTTTGGCAGAACTCGGCAGGGAGGTTGTTCCCGCCATCTTGGAGAACTAAGCACAGATCTTCTGTGGATGTAGGCTTGCTCCAATCCTTCTGTCTCTTCATGTCATCCCAGACAGACTGGATGATGATGAGATCAGGGCTATATCTGTGGGGGCCGGATCATCACTTCCAGGACTCCTCCTCCAAAGGTCACACCAAATATTGATGGGATTTACATTTCTCTTTTCTTCATTCACTTCATTTTTGTTAATTGATAAAAATAAACTATTAACCCTTCTATATCTGATACATTCTTACTTTGCAGCATTTTTTCCATATCTGCCTAAACCTTTTGCACAGCACTGTATATCTATATATCTGACCCTTTCGCAATGACTGTTTATATAGGGAGTATATACACTGCTCACATCTGGGATCTCCACCTCTCAGGAAAATGATGACTTTTCGGCTACATCCGACTGGTAAGAGATGGAGATGTAATACATGGCTCTTTTCTCTGTAATAAAGTAAACACCTTCATTGCTCCTAAGGGCTCATTTGCATATTGACAAAAATGCCAGTAGATTAGCAAAGAAAGCAGCGATTCACAAGGAGAAAACAGATTTGATTCATGTGACCTTAACCTATCTATCTGTGTGGCTGTGTTGATATGCTGGTTCTGGTGACACTAACCTATCTATCTGCGGGGCTGGGTTGATATCCTGGGTTCTGGTGACACTAACCTATCTATCTGCGGGGCTGGGTTGATATGCTGGTTCTGGTGACACTAACCTATCTATCTGCAGGGTTGGGTTGATATGCTGGGCTCTGGTGACACTAACCTATCTATCTGCGGGGCTGGGGTGATATGCTGGTTCTGGTGGCACTAACCTATCTATCTGTGGGTCTAGGGTAATATGCTGGTTCTGGTGACACTAACCTATCTATCTGCGGGTCTGGGGTGATATGCTGGTTCTGGTGGCACTAACCTATCTATCTGCGGGTCTGGGGTGATATGCTGGTTCTGGTGGCACTAACCTATCTATCTACAGGGCTGAGGTGATATGCTGGTTCTGGTGGCACTAACCTATCTATCTGCGGGACTGGGGGGATTTGCTGGTTCTGGTGACACTAACCTATCTATCTGCGTCCTATGTCTTTAATATTGTGGGTGCATTACAGTCTAGACTAGGGCAATGGAGGGGAACATGATCTGCAGATACAGTTTGGGAGATTTATTTTAGTGCAGGGTAACTGGAGACATTACTCATTGCAAGCACTTTTTCTTGGGTTCTCTCGAAAATGATATGTTGAACTTTTGACTATTTGCTATGAGTGGCTCCACCTACTTGTCTTTGCTTTAGTTTTGGAAACCTCCCCAGATGCTATTATATTGTGTTGCTGGTAATTCTAGCTGTGGGAACGTCTGCTGTCCCTTGTCCCCCTCTGACCTGCAGGAATTGTCCCTGCTAATATTCTGGTTAAACAGTATATTTAGTAGTAATAATAAAATAGCCATTAAGCTATTGTAATGATCACAATGGAAACGTTGACGTGTGCCTGCTTGTAATACTGATGCCTGTTTGTCCTCCATATGGCTAATCCAATTCACTTCCACTCCCTGTATGACAAACATCTCCTGAATGAGCGCAGGATGCCAGGCTCAGGCTCCTAGGGGCAGACATTTTACATTTAACTCCGTGACTGCCACAGCAAACCTCACAGCTGCACTGCATGGTTTAATATAGAGGGGATAGTTTCGAATCCATTTATGCCAGTGTTCTGGAGTAGATGGGTATAAATATGGCGCATCTTTAGTGCACAGCTTTTCTTACGCCAAAGATGTGCCATATTGTTGTTTCTGCACCAGCCCAGACCACGCCATACTCTGAGGACAAGCAGGAGAAGTAGAGCAGAAACACTTAGGGAAGGAAAAAAAAAAAGATCAAAATCAGTGTGATGGGGATGCAGGCTTATATTATGAAGGTTGAATTCACATCTACGTCGGGCTGTCCGTTGTTCTGGTCTGTCAGAGGACCAGAACAACGGACAGACGGACCGTTACAATAGAAGATACATATGGAACCCGACAGTCCCCATTGACTGTAATGTGGTCCTTCTTTTTTAACTGAAACGAGTGGACGAAAAAAGTTGTGCGTGCAGGACATTCAGCTGCCAATTACCATAATACAGATGTGAACTAAGCCTAAGTGGGATATTCTGCTGCAGGTAATACAGTGGTAGAAGGTTTTGTTCCCCACTTAAACCCTTTAGGCTAAGGCCCCACTTGGCGAGCCACAGTCGAAAAACACTGTGGAAAAGACCACATCATGTTTTTTTCACGGAACGTTTCCGTAGGTATATTTGACATTCTGCGATTTGCAATATCGCAGCATTTCTGCTGCTGATTTTTTTCCTGCAATGTGTGGATGGGATTAGCCAGAATCCCAGGGATTAGCCATCCACTTTGCAGGTAGTGTAAAATGCAGCGTTTTTTTACCGCAGATTTTCGGGCGCTGCCAAAACACTAACTATAGGTAATGACATAGAAATTTGAAATTTTTTTTTCAATTCTTAAAAAATATATTCAATATTTCCCTTTACAACATGAGCCTATAGAGCGTCTATTAACACTAATTGCAATGAACCAGGCAATGTATTTAATGTAAATGGCGGCAGAAAGTTATTTAGTTTTCCTTCTTTTACAAAGTTATCTTTATATACATTTTATAAAGTGATGAATCTGTCTCGGCGGTGGAGGCTGCGGAACCACGCAGGTTTCAGAACTATGAAAGACTTGTGTGTTCTGTGCCCTGGGGTCAGTTTCCAGCTCAAATAAAGAGTTTTTTGTAAAATCTAGTCGCCCTCTTTGTTCGGAAAGCTTAAATGCAATGAAAGAGAAAAAGAAGAAGTACCTCGGGCGAGGTACACTCATATTTACCTCTAATAGACATATATACTTTGTGTTCGGTCTAATATGCTCTATAGATACATCCTGGATCCCCTATGTATACCTGGGACTTAGGGAAAAACTGAGTGTGAGCATAGCCTAAAGCCATATTCAGACATGGCAGATTTATGGTGTTTATTCTGCACTGAATATCCACAAGTACAGTACAACACATGTGAATGGGATTTAGAAGATCTCATCCACATGCGTCAGATCTGAGACTATAGAAGGAAATCCTTGCCAGACCGACTTTCTAATTCTACGTTTTTGCTACTTTTTTCATGTCTTGGGGGGTTTTGTGGATTTTTTCTTATTTCCTCTCTGCTGTTCTTTACACACAGAATTTCTAATATTGATGTGACCTGGTAGTCATTATTCACATTGAGTGGAGACTAATACATTCTTTTTCCTGTCATGTTTCTGTTTACTCCATCAAAGAGCACAGGAAAAAAATAAAATGGTGATATGCCCCGAGAACGCGTTCGGCGGCAGGTGTGCAGCAGATGTTGTGTACATTGGCCGGTTACATGGAGGGGAAAAAAATCCACATTGAGCTTGTATAATAAATATTAATAGAGAGCTCCAGAATCCCCCTTATAGAACTAGGTGCTGTGCCATTCCTCTGTTGGTCCTCTTGGAAAAAAGTGACTAAAGGGAATGTATTGCCAAAATGTTACCTGTTTTTTAACCCACATTTTCACATTTTATTTAAGAAGTTGTAACGCTCTTTGTAACTGCTCTTCAGTTAGATAAAAATTTAATGTCATGTACTTCTGGGACCCTGTGACCCTCCTCTCTAATAATGCCTGTATGATTGTGTCTCCGCAGCCCTTTTTCCCGCTCATGAATCTCCAGTGTTCTCCCGAAGTGAACACATTTCTGTGCATGGCTTTCGTTCCGGAGTGTACCGAACCCAAGCACATTATGCTGCCCTGCAGAGCCATGTGTCAGACAGTCTACTCCGACTGCAAGAACCTGCTTGATACCTTTGACATTGACTGGCCTGCAGAGCTAGAGTGTGACAGGTGAGTGGTGGCCTGCAAAAACTGTACTTAAAGGGGTTGTCCAAAATTGGAAAAAAAAAATTGCTGCTTTCTTCTAGATGCAGTGCCACACCTGTCCATGAGTTTTGTCTGGTATTGCTGCTTGATGAAACTGAAAGGGGCTGAGATGCAATAGCACAAATAGCCAGTGGACAGGTGTGGCACTGGTCGTGGAACATTGAAGTCATGTTCTTGTAATTCTGGACTGTCGGCACAGATATATTTAATTTTCATATAAAACAGGAGCATTATTAAGTGTGTAGGGGCCACTAGTTAGCATTATAACACATCTGGGACCCACTGGGGATCATTATAAACTGTTTGCAGCCCACTAGAGAGCATTATAAAGCATCTGGGAACCACTGGGGAGCATTATAAAGCGTTTGGAGCCCACTGGGGAGAATTATAAAGTGTTTGGAGCACACTGGGGAGAATTATAAAGCACCTGGGGACCACTGGAAAGCATATTAAAGCTTCTGGGGGATATTATAACATGTGTCACGGTCACAGAGAGCATTATACTGTGTCTGGGCGCCACTGGGGAGTATTATAAAGTGTCTGGGGGCATTGAGAAGCATTATAAATTGTCTGAAGATCACTGGGGAGCATTATAAAGTGTGTGGAACCAATGGGGAACATTATACTGTGTGGGGGATACTAAGGGAGCATTACACTGTGTTGGGTCACTGGGGAGCGTAATACAATGTGGGAGCCACTAACGAGAATTTTTCTATGTGTTGAATAGGGTTGGTTGTGTGGAAACTATAGGATGTGAACCTTTGAGGGTGCATTTACATGGTGCCTTTAAAACTGTCTTAGAAATAATGCATGCAGTTTTGATGCGGTTTTTGGTGAAATTTTCTAATTTTACAAGTGAAACTAATTTATTTAACAAGTTTTAGCTGTAAATTCAAAAACTGCACTAAAAACCGCATCAAAACTAATGTTTTTTGTTAAAAATTATTTGGTAGGGGTGCCACGAATCTGAAAAGGTTGCAGAACACTGACCATAAAGGTTTGACTATATTAAAAAATAGATTAATCACCTTTTTTCTCTTCTTCAGATTGGAAGACTGTACAGTACCTAAGACGCCAGAGAAGGAACAAAGCACATATACGCCATCAGAAAAAAATCCAAAAAGACTATGGGTTTTGGTGCCCACGACACTTGAAAACCTTCCAAGTGACTGGCTACAAGTTCTTGGGTGTAAATCACTGTGCGCCACCTTGCCCTAATATGTACTTCAAAAAAGAAGACTTAGACTTTGCCAAAAACTTCATTGGCATTATTTCCATCATCTGCTTATGTGCCACACTCTTCACGTTCCTCACTTTTCTGATCGATGTGAAAAGATTTCGGTACCCCGAGAGGCCAATCATTTTCTACTCAGTCTGTTACAGCATCGTAGCTCTCATATACTTCATTGGGTTTGCTATGGGTAACTCTATCGCCTGCAATGAGGCCCACGAAGACTATGCAGATGAGGATACCGTGGTCCTTGGTTCCCAGAACAAAGCGTGTACTGTTATCTTTATGCTTCTGTATTTCAGCACTATGGCCGGGACTATATGGTGGGTCATGCTTACCATTACGTGGTATTTAGCTGCTGGTCAGAAATGGAGCTGTGAGGCCATCGAGCAGAAATCTATGTGGTTTCACACAGTGGCTTGGGGTATTCCTGGGATCCTTACAGTTGTACTTCTGGCCATGAACAAGGTGGAAGGAGACAATATTAGTGGCGTCTGTTTTGTCGGACTCTATGACCAAAACGTGTCCACATATTTTGTGCTGTTGCCTCTTTGTTTTAGTGTCTTTATTGGACTTTCTCTACTCCTTGCTGGGATTATATCTCTGAACAATGTACGGCAAGTCATACAACACGATGAGAGGAACCAAGAGAAACTAAAAAAAATTCATGATCCGTATTGGCGTATTCAGTGGCACTTACCTTGTTCCTCTGGGAATATTACTGTGCTGCTATGTCTATGAACTCTTATCTAGATCTTCTTGGGAGATGACTTGGGTTGCAGACCATTGCCAGGAGTACCACATTCCATGCCCATACCAGGTAATTTTTATTGTCTTTTTGGGATATTTTTTCTCTGACAATAGATATTGGCTCAAGATGATAAAATTCATAGGTTCAGGAGCAAATTCCCATTATAAGTCCTCTCAGATAAGGCCTCAAACATATTCTGAAATGACCACCTTGGGTGCAAAAAATGGCCAAACCCAATGGCAACACCTAAGAAGGCAAAGAAGAATAAGACTTCTGACTACCCAATCTGTATTATGTGTTTGTAACTATTTGTCTCCTTTTTCCATAGCCAAAGAATTTATCCAGACCAGACCTTGGCTTGTTTCTAACCAAATATGTGATGACTTTAATCGTGGGGATCTCGGCCATTTTCTGGGTCGGAAGCAAAAAAACCTGTTCCGAGTGGGCCAACTTTTTTCACCGAAACCAAAAACAAGAGTAAGAGAATTTTTATTCTATTATGTTCATGTTTTGCTTTTTGTATGTTTGTTTATTTTTACAGCACAAGTTCTTACAAATTTTTGACTTGGCCGCTTTGTATGTTGAACTAGGCAAACTTTTGAAGAAGGAATGAGTGGGTTGAATGATGTTATGCAGCTGTGATCTATTAATACCCTGGTTGTCGGCTGGTTTCATCTCAGCCACATCAAAGCCGAATTCATATTTACATGGAGATAATAGAGATATTATTTAGACGTCTGCCAAGAACATCCTCATTGATGAAGATCTTCAGCTGAATGTCATATAAAGATAAGATCATGAAGATCAGAATACAATAGTTGGCAGTGTTATTGCCTTGAAGGAGTTGCCCCCCTTCTGAATCCATCTGCCGTGGTGATCACCTGTTATTGCTGAGGGTCCGTCTGTTGTAGGTAGATGTTCCTAATAAGTCCCTGTACTGCCTCCCTCTAATGAGACATAGCACCTCTTCTGTTCCTTTTATGTTCTTACTATGGTCACCCATCCAATCTGTGTCTTCAATTTCTCCAACCATGTTCTGTTGGAGAGTAACCAAAAAATGGAAACCAGTTATAAACTTGCCATACATGTAAGATAGCAGTCAGCTGACAGCAGTTCTTCCCGAATCTATCAAAAACACGTTTGGGTGAGACATCTCTGGCAGTGGCTTATCTCCTAAAGGAATAAATGATTGGGCATGCTAAAATCCTATATGCCCAATCCTTCCATCCATCAACATCTTCCATTAGGGAGATAGCTGCCATTATACATTAGACAGATGGTCAATGCAAAAGTCAGCAGGTTTGTCCATTATTTATATAATGTATGTGGCAATCATAAAGGGAGTTGTCACCAGAACCCATCATATCAACCCAGCCCTGCAGACAGATAAGCTCTTTGGAGCAACAAGGGCAAGTCTGATGCTCCAAAGAGGTAAATATCATCACCCTTATTGCTCCAAACAGCTCAACGGAAGCACCAATTGACAAGGGGAAACACTGTTTGATTCTGGTGACCCTAACCTATCTGTCTGCAGGGATGGATATTCCCTTTTAGCTACTTAATCCCGTCATGCTCCATATAAAACACCTCCCAGTCCTCTGTAAGACTTTATGTCGGTGCCACTTCCCATCCCAAGTCACTCTTTATTTTTGTCAGGAAATGACATAATACCAGATGGTGCAGTCTTCATGGCACAAGGCTTGCTTGTTCTCTCTGCACCTTCTTGGCCGCTTTTCTCCGGACCTCTAGCCGTGGTCTGCAGACTTGCACCTCTGTGGTCTTGAATGAATGTAGTATACAGCACAGCTAGCATTTCCTTTCCTCTGCGGTATGTTCTCTGTCAGCAGAGGACATGTCTGCCTAGAGCCCCATGTAATAATGTGCGCCCGCTCTGTCTAATCAGCAAATATTTGGTTTGTCTCTGACATTTCTCCGTGTTCAGCTGAAACCTTATCCGCTTACCTGGAGGTTGTGGTAGGATTCTTACATGACATGTGCACTGTTTTTAGAGTCTATCTTTAGAAAGTCCTGAGTCCTGTAAGTGTAGATGAGAGGATACGCAAGATCACATTAAGACTTTATTACATCAAGGACTATAAGGAAATCTGCATGTGTTTTTAGATATCTACGGAAAAAAAAATTTGGGGAAACTTGAATATTGTTTAGCCTTATGCAGTCAGTATGAGACGACTCAAGTGGAGACATGAATTCTTTTCTGGATTATTCTCCTATGTATTGTTCTCTGGGACTACAGTGTAATGGTTTCCATACACCTTAGATAGCTTCTGGTCAAAGGAGCAGCTGTTCCTCTTGACTCCCCCGTACACATGCACACTTGGGTCAACTAAGCATGCATTATCAGTAATGAAAATGTAATAAGTTGCTGTTGCTGGTGAGTACAGTTGAGCATGTTGAAATCCAGAATGTCTGATCTTCTTTACCCTGATGTCTGCTGTTGGTGGAGTGTCATAAAGACCCTATAGGTATTAGTCAGTTGCCTAGTCCACAAGACCAACTTGCATTTTTACTTGTTATCAAATTCTGACTGTAGGGCAAACACATCCTGAAACAATTTTTTCCATAGTTTAAGGTTGGTTGTATACTTAAACAGGTTATCCACTTTCTACAATTGATAGCCTATCCTTAGACTAGGCCATCAATATTAGATCTGTGGGGTGCCGAGTGAGCACGGCCCATAAACTTAAATGGGCACCTACGCTTGGCCACTACAGTTTATACAGCGACTGAGCACCATGGGGAGAGCCGTGGGGGTCCTGGGTGTCAGACACCGCAGATCTAGTATTGATGAAGGATAGGCTATCAATTGTAGAAACTGGATAACCCGTTTTAATGTATAACCAACCTTAAACTATGAAAAAATTGTCCCACGATTTATCTGCCCTATGGTTAGAACTGGGTATCAAGTCAAACATAGCAACATAGTCCAACCTATAAACCTACCATGGTGATACTTTCAAGAAAGCCATCCAGGCTCCTCTTGAACCTGTACAAGTTATCAGACATCACCACATGCTGTGGCGGTGAATTCCATAATCTCACAGCTCTTACTGTAAAGAAGCCCGGCTATGACTATGGTAAATCCTTAAAATGATCCATTAAAGAGTGATACCTTAACAATAGGACATTCAGGATCATTTTCATCTAAGTATCATTTTAAGCACCCTTTTCTATTCTGTTCTTTGAAAGACTATTACATACCATACTATTATACAACTCTACATCTCTTACAGTAAGGAATCCTTTTCACAGTTGGAGATTGCGTCTTTACTGCTCCATCCATCTTGCCCTTGCATCTTTTAACTGTAAACAATACCTTCACGTAACTACAGAATGTTACAGTAGTTCTCTGTCCAACCAAGTCAAGTCCACCAGTTCCACTTAGCTGTCCCAATCTTTAGATATGACTGCTTCTGTTTCCACCACCCCCCTTCCATAATGCCTGTGGCTTAGACTCTTTAACCAGTATATAGGCCATTGCTCATACTAGAGACATGTTTTAATGTGAGTCTATCTATGTTCCAGCCCAGTTGCTGAAAGCAGAAGAGTCCTGCAGGAGTCCTGTGAATTCTTCATCAAACACAACTCGAAACCAAAGCACAAGAAACATCATAGATCCAGTTCCCACAAACTGAAGGTTCTCTCCAAGTCCATGGGAACCAGTACCACTGCTAAAGCAAACCATGGAGTGTCCGCGATGGCCATCACCAGCCATGATTTCCTGGACAAAGAGACGGCAGTGGACCTTCAGAGTACAAGGGCGCAGTCACCAAAGGAAGACCAGGAGTCACAAAGTAGTCTCTTAAAAGTAAAAACAGACCCTCCAGCAGAAGTCACTACACAAACACTACTAGAGGACTCTGAGGTTCCCATACAACACATGGAGCAGAATAATCACCCCAGTGTGGGCAAAGGGAATGGCATAACCGCGAACATTCCAAAAAAGATTGAGGACAGGTAAGAAATTTAGTGTGTGCCATGTACTACAGTGTTATTGTCAGGGCTGTGGAGACGGGACCAGCGAAAAAAGTTACCAACTGAGACTCTGGCTTCACATTAAAATAGTTAATTATTTTTAATTATATTATCCAGTTATTAATTTTAGATAAATAATTAGTTGCATATTTATTTTCATAAATTAGAGAATCTTTACTGCTTCTGTGTGACCATGACTTTCAGCCATTTATGAAGGCCTGTGGAAAAATAGAATCGGAGCTGGTGGTTTGGCCTACCGACTCCACAGCCCTGGTTATTGTTAGGGCCTCCAAAATAATCCTCAACATTTTCATGTTTCTTACACATATTATATAATGTTGCAAATGTCAAATCAATATAGCAACATTGTATAGTGTCAGTTCTCTCTTTTTGGATCCTGCTTAATGTCTCCTGCTAGGGGGGTGCTCTGTGATGAGCTGTTGGAGATCAACATCTGGGCATCTTATAGTTTGCATTTGTTAGTAGTTTTCCCTTCTGTAGGGTCTATCTGTACCTCTCAGTTCTCCCTGAGCTGTTGGGTTGAAATTAGGGTGGGTTCACACTTGCTGCAGCACTCCGTCCGCTGCGAATCCGATGTAAATGTCGGAAAACTGGATAGGCACTGGATAGGGAAAGGTTTGCGACGCATTGCTTAAAACCCCATTCACTTGAATGGGGTTTTAAAGCAATGCGCGGGTGTGCTTGCTTACACCCTCTGCACTGCAAAGCCATTTTTTTTTTTCGCTGGAAACAAAGTTGGACATGCAGGACTTTGTTTCCAGCAAAAAAAAATAGCTTTGCGGCGCAGAGGGTGTAAGCGCACACCCACGCATTGCTTTAAAACCCCATTCAAGTGAATGGGGTTTTAAGCAATGCGTCACAAACCTCCCCCTATGCAGTGCCTATCCAGTTTTCCGACATTTAGGTCGGATTCGCGGCAGACGGAGTGCCGCTGCAAGTGTGAACCCACCCTTAGCTGCTATAATATCTGCCATGCATTGCAAACATATAGTAATTCTCATCTAATAATAAGACATACAGTATATAGGGAGTACTGACCTGCATTGATATGAGTAGAGCACTTGGAACGCGATACAAGACTTACTGCTATCTGCTGCCCGAAACTTCTCGGGCCATTATAATTTCTGAGAACAAAAAAATTAGGCATGTTGAGATTCAGCATGTCCAATTGTCTTTGCCCTAACATCTGTTTGAAGAGTCTGGAGGATAATGTTAAAGGGGTTGTCCAGGTTTTAGGAATAGATACCTGCTTTGTGGAGGGCGCCTGCACTGATAAGCTGTATGGGACGACTTCTGATGCCCGTCCTGTACAGGTCCAGAAGCAGTTGGCTCCGTTCCCTGTATAGTGGCAGGGTGCTGTTACTGCAGTTCAGCTCCCATTGACAGATGATCAGCTGGCCCCCACGGATTTGATATTTATTGGCCATAAAATCCTAAAATCTGGACCACCCCTTTAATCTAATATGTATGGGCAGACTTAGAATAGCCATAAAGTCTTTTCAGCCTGACAAAAATGCGTATGTAGAAAGGCATAAAGGAAAATGGAGGCACGTTTCATCACATACCTTATGTACAGAGTAATCTCCTCTAAAAGCATTGCTTCCATATACATGGAGTGCAGCAGAGCCTGTACGATAATCTCTGAGATTGTAGGGCACAAACCTGTCTTACTGGGTGAAAGCAGAGACACCTCCAGTCTCATATTCGGCATCATGACCAATAGTGTACTCACACTTCTGTTCCAACCTGAAATATCTGGTGGGAAAAGGTTATTTTTGAGTTATGTCTAATGTGTCATTCCTGTCTTAATCTAGTTTGCCGATTGAAAACCACTTGAGTGATCCAGCCCCGTATCCGGACAGTGGATCTCCACCTCCTGCGTCCAGTCCCACCAATGTGTCCGCACCGCTGCTCGCCAACAAAGATGGGGAACTTGGAAACAGCACACAGACTGTATGAGGAATCCGACTGACAAGGACTATTGTTGGGTTTTTCATTGCATGGAATGCTGAATTGACATCCAAGAGAGACGTTTCCTAGAACTTTTGAAGGTTTTTGCACTTATTGTACAATGTAAAGCGTTTAATGTATATCAGGTGTCTTATATCAAGGGGGAAAGCCAATGTGCTGACGGTACCAATGGGCCTGAGGACACAGCCCTGGCACTAGCTGAACACTGATTTATCCTACAAGACGGCTGCTCCCAGTTACCCCTTGTCATTGTTCTTTATGTATTCTGTTACATTTTGTACTGTAGATTTCTACATATGTTTGTTCAGATTCTCTTAACTCATCGGACAAATATCCTGTATACACGTATAAGGCAATGAATGTATATACTGTCGGTAACTTGCAGGCTTGCTCAGAAATGCTACTATATTAGTCATGACACTGATAATACCTAGAAGAATAGGCTTACTGCCACTGTCTACTGGTTATGTTACATCCTGATGTCATTTTAGTAGTTTTACACTGGAAATTATTTAAAAGAAAAATAAAATGCCTAATTTTCATAATTTTTTAAATATTTTTTTTAATTATCACCACTTAGATTAGGACAGATGTAAAGAATGACATATACCAAATATCGTGATGTGTATGGGGCCTCCCGACTCTCCCCAACAGAATTTCCGTGCCTGTTCCTTTTGTTCTGGAAGGAGATAACCACCAATCTCTCTGCACCATTTATGCCCAGATTCATGACAATGTCTGCTCAGCTGTTTCCTAGTCTTGTATTGACTTTAATAGATAGTGAAAACATAAACTGTGTGTGGGCTATAAATAGGGGGATAATATGCTGTGTGGGAGCCACATAAAGGGGTCAGATACTGTGTGGGGGGGCATAAGAAAGGGATCATATACTATGTGGAGGGCTAAAAAACTGAGGGTCATATACTGTGTGATGGGCCAGAAAAAATTGGTCATATACCGTGAAGGGGGGGGGGGCAGAAAAAGGGGACCATATAGCGTGGGGGGGGGGCCCAAAAAAGGGGATCAAATACTGTGTAGGGTGGGCCAAAAAAAGTGGGTCATGTATCGTGTTGTGGGACCAAAAAAGGGGAGTCATGTATTGTGTAGTAAGTTACATGGGGGAGGTAGGAAAAAGGGGTTGTGATACTATGTGGGAGCCAAATAAGGGGATTTTTTGATCTGCCAGTGGCGGGACATGTCCTAATTAGGGAACCCTTTCACTGTGTTCTGCAAGCTGCAGCACCAAAGGTAAATATCTGCAGCTAAAACCCACAGCAATTATTGCCCTGCTGCGAGTTTTAGTCATAGCACGTGCATACAGTGGGTACGGAAAGTATTCAGACCCCTTTGTTTCATTGCAGCCATTTGCTAAAAGCAAAAAAGTTCCTTTTATTTCTCATTAATGTACACTCAGCACCCCATCTTGGCAGAAAAAAAACAGAAATGTAAATATTTTTGCAAATTTATTAAAAAAGAAAAATTTTTGGTGCAGATTGTGCTGCAATGGACCCAGGAGGAAGAAGTATAAGAGTTTCCATTATATTTCTCATTCCTTTTGAATTCACTCCTGGCTTTGGTTCAAAAAACTGCAGCACCTCAAAAAAGCAACAAAACCTCCACGTGCACCCCCAGCATTATGGAAGCTATACTTACTGCAAACTCAATCAGTGAGCCATCTTGGCCTGCTATTGTATATAGGGGGTTTCCAGCCCCAAATCGAATTTTCATACTGATAACCTATCCACAGGATAAGTCATCGTCATCAGTATGTCACCTGTCAGAGTCCGACACCCAAACCCTGCACAGATCATCTGATTTAGCTGTGCTGCAAGCTGCTAGTGGAAAGGCAGAGGTTGCACCACTGCCCCTATTCAAGTAATAGGAGTGGTGCAGAAGCCCCGTCGCCTGCATAGCGATTTTATATGATTTCAAAGTTATTTGACACATCATTGTATTTGACACAAAAATTAGGCCATATATGGATAGATTCAGGCACAACTGTGCATTTTGTGTGTATCCTGCGTTTGTAAACTTTGCATTCACTCCAGATACTGATATGAATAGATGCCAGACCTCATGGAAACTGCACAACCCAAACAGTGAGAGAAAATGTATTCATACCGAGATCATTGTGCTGGGAGTGATGCAGATATCACTCTCTTGTTCCTGTAATGCTGATAACCTTTTACTCCTGGGTGCGGCTGCCTCTCTTATGTATGGACAGCTCATAGACTGGCACAAGACTTTGGCATAGCACAGGTCTGCTGTTCAGTGAAAATCTACTCTCCAGAGTAATGGCTCGTACTTAGGTACAGAAACCTAGAAATGATTGATAATAAAAATAACAGACACTCTGGGCAGAATTTATTCATTAACCTATCTACACCAGTATTGTGGCATAGATGGGTGCTAGGCCCCATGCACACGAACAAGTGTGTCATCCAAGGTGGGGCTGATCTTGCAGCAGTCTGCACTCAGATGACACTCAGCCCATCGCTGGGCTGTAAGGAAGGCCCTTCTGTCAGTGGGGAGATATCGGTGCCGAAATTAATGGCACCGATATCTCCAGCACATACCGGGATAATACTGCACATTGATGAGGACATGAAAGGTCCTCTTTAACCTTGCTTGTTCCCCATTGCAAAGGGAACTACAATTTTACACTTTTTTAGAAGAACTGGGTGGAGTTTATTAAGACTGGGCCTTCCTACACCAGCCTAATCCATTCCCCCAAGGGCACTAGATACCAAAATATCAAATTTTTATGGTATATCCTGGAGTTCGTAGCTTGAGGCCCGGTTCACATCTGCGTTCCGGGAGTCCGCTTGCAGCACTTTCCTCTCCGCATGCTTCGTGCAGAAACCAAGCGGAAACCACACAGACCCCATTATAGTCTATGGGGTCCACAGGTTTCCCAGGTAAACCCGTTTTTTTATGCATATAGGTTAATGTTTGGGGGGTCCCCAAGCAGACTCCCCGAACGGAAACCCAAATGCAGATGTGAAGCGGGCCTAACCCATTTAATTGATCTGAAAGTCAAATGTAGCAGAGCTGAGCTGGTTTTTTGGACGTGTTTGTTTTGTACCCTGAGTTAGAACAGGATTAGAAAACTATAGCTGCTTTCTTCCAAGAATAGCGCCACACCCGTCCATGGGTTGTTTCAGGTACTGCAGCTCATCCCCATTCACTTTAATAAAACTGAGTTGCAGTACCATAAAGGGCCCCTGAACAGGTGTGGTGCTTTTTTTGAAAGAGAGCTGCTATGTTTTTCCAACCCCCTTAAATATCTAATTGAGTTGATGTAATTGAGTCCATTTAGCCCTTTATAGTACTACACAGAACTGTGTCAATTCACACATTCAGCCTCAACTTCTGTGGAGTATAACACTAGGCCATATTTGTGCTTTCCACAGTATACAGGCCTTGGAAAACACAAAAACATGTTGCATAGCTGAAATGAAATGTCAATGTCTTCCTGTTGGTTTAGGGTGAGGACGGCCATTATATTGTAGAAATACCCCATGACAAAGTGTCTGTAAGTGAGCTGCCCTATGTGGTATGCAGGAAGAGGCCATTAAGCATGGGGCGTTTATCGCAAAGTGATTTATTGTTGGAGTGAATGAAAGGAGAATGGCGAGCCCTGGCTAATAGTGAGGATGAATGTGCCATGTGGAGGATTGTTTTCCTGTACACATAGCTATGTGTGCGATACGGTGGCGGCTACATTGTGAGGACAACACTCTGTTTCTTTCATCTTGCTCCTTTCATAGAGCACACAAACCTGTTCCTCCATTGTTCAGTAATGAATGTGGGAACATAGCTACACAATGACATCACGATGACCAGTAAGAAGGTAAACAGTGACACAAGGGTGGGTTGGGGGATTTACTGAAACAACTTCATGCATGGGTTAAGACGATGGCCGTGAAACAAGAGAATTATAAACCATTAGTAGACCACAGAATATATGTAACATCCAGCTCCATAGATATGATTGCTGCGGTCAGAACCAGAATAGTGGAGCCAAGAGTAGCTACAAAGAGTGTCTCTGACTCTGGAGGACTCAACACGTCCATGCATTACACTGACAGTACATTTATTTCAATGGGTAGAATGTAATGTTTCGTTTCTCCTGTGATGGCGCTGCAGGGATAATAAACACTTCCATCAGTTTACAGCTGATCAACCTAAAGAAGTTGTCCATGATTTTTCTCATTTATGGCCTATTATTTTATGATGGACTCTGCATAAATCAGCATGGATGAACTATACAGTACACAGAGCTGGAAGCACTGTATAGGGCCTAGGCACCAATATTGCTTCTCAGGTCCCATTGCTTTCAATGTAGTTGAACTGCAGTACTAGCGCCTAACCACTATATAGAGCTTCCGGCTCTGTGCACTGTATAGTTCACAGCCCGGAAGTCCCTCCGAATAGCTCATCCATGATATAAGATAGGATAAATTAAAAAAAAAAATCATGGACAACCCCTTTAAGGACGCAGTGGCGGACACTGACAGTAGGGGGCCCCTGTGTAGGAATAGTATATAGGCCTTTTGTTATTCCATCCTACAGTCCACTATAGGACCACCCTATAGTCTCATTATTAAATTGCATATAAATCCTATGGAATATTATAGCTAACAATTACTAATACATTGTTAAAGACATATAGACAGTAGGAAGCAATTTTAGGGTGACAATGGGCCCCCTAACCTGCTGCACAGGTTGCACCAATTGTATGTCCACCCCTGTGAAGAATAAGCCTAACAAACACAGATACACATGTCTATAACACAGTAGATGTTATATAAAAGATCAAGCAAAACACAAAAAAAATTGTAGGGTAGGCCATGCCCCATTTACAAAGCCACATCCCATTTCGGGACCTGCTATGCCTCATTTTTGGCTATGTCATACCCCTTTTTGTGATGTGACCAGCACATAATATGCCCACGTCACATATGAAATAATAGCCTGGTGGATGCAAGAGCCCAGGAGATTTGCCCACACTTGTGGGAGTCCAGAAGGTCACCCGTTTTCAGGAGCCTCCTGAATGTTTAGGGGTTGTTGGCAAGTAAAAGTAGATGACATTGGCTCTCCAATAACGTCAACAAAATAGCATGATAGATAGTCACAGCAATTTCCATAAGGAAAAATGTCATTGGCCGAAACGTTGCAGGTAGTTGTGTATGTAGTAATATCTGTATCTGCGCTGGGTCACAAGTTGGACTATTACTAATTAGGGATCTTGGGCAGAGTACTATTAGTAATGGGGACACTCTGCTGGAGAATTAATAGGACTAGTGGCACTTTTGTAGGTACTATTACTATGGGACACCCTGGCACGGTAATATTTAGGAACACTATGAAGAAGCACAATTGCTATTGAGAATATTCTGGTTGACACAGTTACGTTTGGGGGATCTGTAGGAGAGAACTATTACTGTTGGGGATACTCTGCTTGGCACATTTACTTTTTGGGGTACTGTGTGGGCACTATTAGTATTGGGGGCACTTTGGTTTACACAGCTGCTATTTGGAAGCACTGATTGGTCTCTATTGCTGTTGGGGATAATGTATTATTTCCAAAATATTTTGGACACATATTACATCTAAGGGTACTATGTCTGTAGCACTATTATTTGCTGGGCACATTTAGTTTTGAGGACGTTATGTATGACAGTTTTTCTTTTTATTTTTTATAATTTTTTTTTTTTTTTTTTTTTTTTAGAGCGCCATTTATTCCATGGTGTTGTACATTATTATATTAATTCATGGTGCTCTGTACATTATTATATTTATTCCATGGTGTTCTGAACATTATTATATTAATTCCATGGTGCTCTGTACATTATTATATTCATTCCATGGTGCTCTGTACATTATTATATTAATTCCATGGTGCTCTATACATTATTATATTAATTCCATGGGGTTGAACACTATTATATTATATTAATTTCATGATGCTGTACATTTGAGGGTTTACATACAATACGCAAATCAAGTACAATACTAACAGTGACCAACTGGAATGGTGGGATAAAGGGCCCTGCCCACAAGGGCTTACAATCTATGAGGGAAAGGGGGTAGAGCCAGTAGATGAGGGTAGAAGCTGTTCAGATGGTGGTATAGTGACAGTAGTGTTATTGGAGGTTGTAGGCCTTCCTGAATAGGTGAGTCTTTGAGATCTTTTTAAAGCTTATTATTGTCGGGGACAGTCTTATGTGTCATGGCAGTGAGTTCCAGAACATGGGGGATGCACGGGAGAAGTCTTGGTGGCTTTTGTGTGAAGCACAAATAAGGTAAGAGCAGAGTGGGAGTTAGAAGGTCTTGAAAGGAGTGGAGGTTACATGTGGGCAGGTCGCAGAGATTAGGTCAGAGATGTTAAACTCTATTTGCTGAGCGATGTGTAGCCAGTGAAACAACTGGCAGAGGGGAGCGGCTGATGAAAAACAGGAGGAAGATGTGGATTAAGTGAGTGGAAGAGTTTAGGGTGGACTGGAGGGGGGCGAGAGTGTTAGCTGGGAGGCCATGGGTGTTACAGTAGTCTAAGCGGGAGATTATGAGGGTGTGAACTAGCATTTTTGTAGTTTCCGCGGAGAGGAAGGAGTAGATTCAATGGATGTTCTTGAGTTGGAGGGGGTAGGACGTGTTGAGGGCTTGGATGTGTGGCTTGAAGGATAGGTCAGAGTCAAAGTTTATCCCAAGGCAGCGGACCCATGGGACTGGGGTAAGTGAGGTCCCATTAACTTTGATAGATGAGTCAGGTAGAAGGGCCATGCGAGTTGGGGCGAAGATAGTAAACTCCGTTTTCTCCTTGTTTCATTTGAGAAAGCGGGAGGAAAGGAAGTAGGCTACAACTGCTAGACACTCTGGACAACAGAGCAGTAATGTCTGGACCATATATTTGAGTGTCATCGCGTAGCATTGGTAATGAAAATCGAGGGTGTAGATGGAGAAAAGGAGGGATCCCAAGACAGAGCGGGTGAGGAGGTGGTGTGCGAGATAGAGATACTGAATATGTGGTTGGTGAGGTGCGAGGAGATCCAGGAAAAGGCCAGGTCAGTGATGCCAAGGGATGAGAGACTTAGTAACAGGAGGAAGTGGTGCTTCTGTATAGTGTTGTATTGTGGAAATATTCTCCACTAGAAGTTTCTTGGTGTGAATAGCTCCATATAATCTGGTGAAATATTGTAAACATTTTTCTTCTGACAGATTCTGTATGAAACCTCCATATGTTTCTGAATGAAATCACAGGCATTAAAGGTACAGTTATACCGCACAGAATTCCATGTGTGCTGTATTATGGGGAGGTTGTATAGAGCGTGAATATCGTATGCAGTTGACTGCTATGTAGGGCTGTGTTCACACTGCAGTTGGAGGCACTGTATGGGGCCTTCATCAACAATTCTGTCACATCTGACAGCAAGTAAAGCTCAAGTGTGCTGCCCTCATGAACTCCATTGTAAATCACTATCAGGCATTGATCGGATCTGTCATATGAAAAACGGATTGTAAAAATTACGTAAGGCTAAAGCCCCACGTTGCGGAAACACAGCTTTTTTTGTTGCAGATTTTGCTGCGGTTTTTTTTTGGGAAATATATAGGAAGTTCTTATACTTCTCCCTCAATCCACTCCTGACTTTGGCTCAAAAAACCACAGCAAAATCTGCAACAAAAAAAAAGCTGCATTTCCGCAACATGGGGCCTTAGCCTTAATGTGAATCCAGCCAAATGTTTTTGAAAAAGCTTCTTTAGCAAGGTGGCCTGATATGTAATTTCATGGTATGTTATCTGATATGGATGTGGTTTTATGCTTCAGTTTTATATTACAGCTGTTCTAAAGAATGACTGTGGATTACAGACAGCATGAATGTAAGACCTGTCATTACTGTCTCCAGCTCCCCACCCATCTATTCATTCCCTGAAGAAATGCATGACATGTCTCTTCTTCTACCGCACTGCTACGTAAATCATCAGATTTCATTGTACCCAGCACTTATCGGTGTGTAATAATAACAAGTTTATCTGCATTCATAAATGTAATATGGTATACAAATGAATAGATAAGGAGTATGAGTGATAGATAGATAGATAGATAGATAGATAGATAGATAGATAGATAGATAGACACATAGATAGACACATAGATAGATACTGTAGATAGATAGGATACATAGATACATAGTGATTATAGATGCTATTGATACAAATTAATAGATAAGGGATATGAGTGATAGATGGATGGATAGATAGATAGATAGATAGATAGATAGATAGATAGATAGATAGATAGATAGTATCTTACCACAGTAGCTTGCACCTGTTCACATTGTCTATTGTCTGAATTTTTATTGTATAGATAGATAGAAGCTAATGATACAAATGAACAGATACAGGTAGATAGACAAATAAATAGATTGAAATATATAGATAGACTGAAAAAGCTAGACTGAGTTAGGTAGATAGAGAGAGATAGATAGATAGATAGATAGATAGATTAGAAAAGGCAAAAAGGCTTTATTTCCTTACTTTTTTCAACCTGTGGATAGATAGATAGATAGATAGATAGATAGATAGATAGATAGATAGATAGCAAAAACCACCAGCACTCTAGTATCTCCAGCTGCACATAGAATAAAGAGTCTGTATTTTTTTTATTAGAAATCTCCAGTTTTTTTGCTTTATGTTTGATGGGGATTTTTAACCATGATTATATGGTGGTGTGCATCCATATATGAAAGTTACAATGGGCAGCTTTAGATTTTTCTTAATGATAGATAGATAGATAGATAGATAGATAGATAGATAGATAGATAAAAACAGGCAGCACTCCAAAGGTTCGGAATGAACTGAAACGTTGCACTAGTGGGCTAATAAAGTTGCACGTGTTTCACCGTTATTGGAGTGCTGCCTGTTCTTGTATATTAGATTCGTTGATTATGATGTTAATCTGTTTTCCCTTAGTCCTAACAGCAGCACAATATGGGGTATTTCTGCCTCTGTGTGTTGATAGGACAGGCGGAATTTTTAATTAGCATAATTTATGCATGACTATGTTACCCTATAAGAATGCAAAAGAGACCTCCCACCTTGTGTAAGTTATAAAGTAAAAAATCCTAAGTTAGTGAGGGAAGCTTGTGCTGCTGTTAGGACTAAGGGAAAACAGATTAACATCATAATCAACGATTCCTTTACACCCTACAGCAGCACAATATGGGGATGTAGCAAGTAATACCCCTAGGGCGGGTTTCCTCGCTGTACAGTACCTAGGACTGACTGTCCAGAGGCAGTCACCACTGATACCGGACATTTATCCGGTAATGTTTTACAAAGGTCAGCTGAGATGACCAAGAAGCGGCTGCACAAATCTGATCAAGAGGTACCACACGGCTATCAGCCCAAGAGGTTGACACAGCCCTAGTTGAGTGGGCTATAAAGAATTCAGGTGGAGTTAACCCCTGAGCAGAAAAAGACATTTTTATCGCTTCCTTGATCCATCTAGATAAGGTAGGTTTGGAAGCTCTGAGACCTTTGTCTCTACCATATATATTAATAAGGAGATTCTCGGATTTTCTGAAAGGTTGTGTACGTAGAAGGTAGCTCTGAAGACACCTTACCTACATCCAGTGTGTAATGTCTTTCCTCCTCTTCAGAGGAAGGATATGGAAAAAAACACTGATAAGGAAACCATCTGGTTGATATTGGCATGAGAAGGCACCTTAGGGTTAAAGCCAGGGAGAAATCTGAGCTGGACGCTATCCGCAAGAACGAAGTATATGGTTCCTTGGAAGAAAAAGCCTGGAGCTCACCCACTCTCTTTGCTGAAGTGATGGCTAACAAAAAGTTGGTTTTAAGGTAAGTGATACAGTAATGCACCACATCAAGGCCGCACAAGTGGCCTGCACTACAGGTCTTAGAACATGCAGCATGCAACTACCGCTGCATGTACTACTGAAATCAACCTTTTCAGAGCGAAGGTTGAAAGCTTGGCTAGGCACAAAAAACTGCCTAAGTAAAAAAAAAAACCTTCTTTTCCACAGAAGCGTCCAGTGGAAGAAAGAAGAGAAGAGAGGTGTAAAGATGACTCCCCAAGGGTAAGTTAACAAACTTTAGGAGAAAAAACAAAATATGGAAGGACAAAAAAGACCTCCCTCCACCTGTCCCACCACACAGGAGGCCCTACTTCAATTCCATAATGACTTCAATGACTTTCACCCGACCATCAACCTTAAACTTAGCTATTCAGGGAGTGAAATTCACTTTCTGGATACCACAATATACATTAAAGACCACCGGCTACTCACATCAATATACCACAAACCCACAGACAGAACGGCCTACCTGAGAAACGACAGCTTCCACCCCAAGCACACAAGACAATCTATAATCTACAGCCAGGCTATACGATACAATCGTATTTGCTCTGACAAAACAGACCTGGACAAGCACCTCCTGGATCTGAGGATGAAATTTCTCAGATTGGGATACAAACCAAAAGTGACAGACAACCAATTAAACAAAGCAGCAGCCATTAACAGAGACAGTCTGCTCACATATAGAGAGACCCAGAAAGATGCCCGAGTGCCCCTAGTAGTCACCTACAACCCACAGCTGGAGATCCTACGAAGGATTGCCAAGGAGCTCCAACCTGTGCTACATAGGGACAACAGACTCAAGGACATATTTCCAGTCCCCCCTCTCCTCTCCTTTCGACAACCACCAAACCTGAGGCGCATTATCGTCCGGAGTGCCCTGAAGGCCCCAACTGAAAATTGCACCTCACCTTGCCTACATAAAAGGTGCATGACCTGCAAGCACATCCACACCGCTGACAGTGTACCTATCCCACAGTCACAACAGGTGCACAGAATTAGGGGGACATTTTCCTGCAGGTCTTCCAATGTGGTATACCTCATAATGTGTGTGCAATGTCCCACCACAGGCCTCTATGTGGGGGAAACAGGGCAGAGACTCAGTCAACGAATGAACTCACACAGATCCACCATTAATAACAGCAGAACAGATCTCCCAGTGGCCGCACATTTCTCCGGAGAAAACCACTCTATTGAAGATTTGCGGGTTGTGGTTTTAATGGGACATTTTAAGACACAGGAGAAAAGGAAAGAAATGGAGTACAAATTTATGCAAAAATTTCAAACTCTGCAATTTGGACTTAATATTCATGCCAGCTTCATGTCACACTATGTTTGAACCATGAACTGAACTTAATATTCATGCCAGCTTCAAATCAAACTATGTATGACCTGTGAGGGACACAAATCACCTCCTGATAGCAAACAGATAACAGCAAGAATTACTGATCCCTCCGTCACGCACCACAAGTTTCCAGACTGTTTTTTTGACCTGTTGTAAATAACTTCTCTACTTAGATTGCAATTTTTTTAAGGACTCTAAAATGCTTTGAAAACCATGTGTATAAAAATCTGTTAATTTTCAGTTCTTGTATCACACCATGTCTGATGAAGGGAGCGAGTACTCCTGAAAGCTTACTTATAAATATACTCAGTTAGCCTCTAAAAGGTATCGCCTGATTTCTTCACTCTTCCACCACACAGGACAGTAAAAAACACAAGGGGAGGTCTCTTTTTCCCTCTTATAGGGTACCATAGTCATGCATAAATTATGCTAATTAAAAATTCCGCCTGTCCTATCAACACACAGGGTCAGAAATACCCCATATTGTGCTGCTGTAGGACGTAAGGGAAAGATAAGTGGTCTAGGGCAGAGGGGTATCTTAAAGTTACAAAATCTGTAGCTTGATATAATAATAATAATAATACATTTTATTTATATAGCGCCAACATATTCCGCAGCACTGTACAACTTGTAGGGTTCAAGTACTGACAAAAAAGATACATTACAAAGAAATAGTCAATTCACACACTGGGACTGAGGGCCCTGCTGCAAGAGCTTACAATCTATGAGGTACAGGGGGTGACACAAGAGGTAGCAGGGGCGGCATCAGAGGTAGCATTGCTTATACAATGGTCAAACAATTTTGTAATAGAGGTTACTGTCATTACACATACTGTATATAAAGCTGTATGAGCCGTCACCAGTAATGTCCTTTAACATGCAGATGGTGCCTGGACATATAAAGCTAGTCTGATACGGCATCATATCCTGTGAGGTAATGTTGAAGCATAAACAGAGGAGGGTACGTTTTAGGGATTCTAACTACGGAAGGGTTTACATTAGGAGTTGTGATAGGTCTGTCTGAAAAGATATGTCTTTAGTTTACGCTTGAAGCTGTGGAAATTGGGGGTTAATCTGATAGTCTGGGATAGAGCATTCCAGAGAAGTGGTGCAACTCGGGAGAAGTCTTGTATACGAGCGTGGGAGGTTCTGATATGAGATTTGATTGATATGAGATTGATATGAGATTTGTTGCATACAATTCTCCTACTGAAAAATCAAAGAATGGGACAGTCAGAGAAAGTTTTACAAGAGGCCCCCAGTGTCATCATTATAGCATCTTCTAAATGATCAGGTCTGTCTGACATAAGTGATCTTATAAAATTATTGTAAGGACACTTTCACACGGCCAGTATTTGGTCCATAGTTTGGAAGTGGAACCTATATAAAAAATACTATAATGGAAAGATTTGCACCTCTGCCATATCCTTTGGCTTGCAAACACTGATGAAAAATTCAGACAAAATACTAAATGTGTGAAAGTGGCCTAAAGGTAATTGTCGCTATAATTTTGGGCTGTCCCCTGTTCCCATCACTCCCATTTTCCCATCATCCAGACTTTATATTCGGAGCTGTCACTTGGATAAATAAGTCTGCAATTAAACAATTGACAAAACAAAGTGTCACGTAACTGCGGCTATATGTAGAGGAAACCATCAACATGTAATTATACAGTGATATTATGTTAGGATGGGGAATAAAACATGGCTGATAAGGCAGACGATTATACCAGGCCCATGTCAGGTCTACACTTAGGAAATGGTCCAGACAAGACTGTGAGTTTTCTGGTGACATTCAGTATTAAAGCAATCCTGTAAGGTAATTTCAGCTCTCCTAGGTGAGAGAAGGATATGATAGAGGGAGAGACACTGAGCTCATTGATATATAGGGTTATATGATAGAGGGAGAGAAGCTGAGCTCTGTGATATATAGGGTTATATGATAGAGGAGAGAAGCTGAGCTCATTGATATATAGGGTTATATGATAGAGGGAGAGAAGCTGAGCTCTGTGATATATAGGGTTATGTGATAGAGGAGAGAAGCTGAGCTCTGTGATATATAGGGTTATGTGATAGAGGAGAGAAGCTGAGCTCTGTGATATATAGGGTTATGTGATAGAGGAGAGAAGCTGAGCTCTGTGATATATAGGGTTATGTGATAGAGGAGAGAAGCTGAGCTCTGTGATATAGGATTATATGATAGAGGAGAGAAGCTGAGTTCTGTGATATATAGGGTTATATGATAGAGGGAGAGAAGCTGAGCTCTGTGATATATATGGTTATATGATAGAGGAGAGAAGCTGAGCTCTGTGATATAGGGTTATATGATAGAGGAGAGAAGCTGAGCTCTGTGATATATAGGTTATATGATAGAGGAGAGAAGCTGAGCTCTGTGATATATAGGGTTATATGATAGAGGAGAGAAGCTGAGCTCTGTGATATATAGGGTTATATGATAGAGGAGAGAATCTGAGCTCTGTGATATATAGGGTTATATGATAGAGGAGAGAAGCTGAGCTCTGTGATATATAGGTTTATATGATAAGAGGAGAGAATCTGAGCTCTGTGATATATAGGGTTATATGATAGAGGAGAGAAGCTGAGCTCTGTGATATATAGGATTACTTGATAGAGGGAGAGAAGCTGAGCTCTGTGATATATAGGGATATATGATAGAAGAGAGAAGCTGAGCTCTGTGATATATAGGGTTATATGATAGAGGAGAGAAGCTGAGCTCTGTGATATATAGGGTTATATGATAGAGGAGAGAAGCTGAGCTCTGTGATATAGGGTTATATGATAGAGGAGAGAAGCTGAGCTCTGTGATATATAGGTTATATGATAGAGGAGAGAAGCTGAGCTCTGTGATATATAGGGTTATATGATAGAGGAGAGAAGCTGAGCTCTGTGATATATAGGGTTATATGATAGAGGAGAGAAGCTGAGCTCTGTGATATATAGGGTTATATGATAGAGGAGAGAATCTGAGCTCTGTGATATATAGGGTTATATGATAGAGGAGAGAAGCTGAGCTCTGTGATATATAGGTTTATATGATAAGAGGAGAGAATCTGAGCTCTGTGATATATAGGGTTATATGATAGAGGAGAGAAGCTGAGCTCTGTGATATATAGGGTTATATGATAAAGGAGAGAAGCTGAGCTCTGTGATATATAAGGTTATATGATAGAGGAGAGAAGCTGAGCTCTGTGATATATAGGGTTATTTGATAGAGGAGAGAAGCTGAGCTCTGTGATATATAGGGTTATATGATAGAGGAGAGAAGCTGAGCTCTGTGATATATAGGGTTATATGATAGAGGGAGAGAAGCTGAGCTCTGTGATTTATAGGGATATATGATAGAAGAGAGAAGCTGAGCTCTGTGATATATAGGGTTATATGATAGAGTAGAGAAGCTGAGCTCTGTGATATAAAGGTTATATGATAGAGGAGAGAAGCTGAGCTCTGTGATATATAAGGTTATATGATAGAGGAGAGAAGCTGAGCTCTGTGATATATAGGGTTATATGATAGAGGAGAGAAGCTGAGCTCTGTGATATATAGGGTTATATGATAGAGGAGAGAATCTGAGCTCTGTGATATATAGGGTTATATGATAGAGGAGAGAAGCTGAGCTCTGTGATATATAGGGTTATATGATAAGAGGAGAGAATCTGAGCTCTGTGATATATAGGGTTATATGATAGAGGAGAGAAGCTGAGCTCTGTGATATATAGGGTTATATGATAGAGGGAGAGAAGCTGAGCTCTGTGATTTATAGGGATATATGATAGAAGAGAGAAGCTGAGCTCTGTGATATATAGGATTATATGATAGAGTAGAGAAGCTGAGCTCTGTGATATAAAGGTTATATGATAGAGGAGAGAAGCTGAGCTCTGTGATATATAAGGTTATATGATAGAGGAGAGAAGCTGAGCTCTGTGATATATAGGGTTATTTGATAGAGGAGAGAAGCTGAGCTCTGTGATATATAGGGTTATATGATAGAGGAGAGAAGCTGAGCTATGTGATATATAGGGTTATAGGATAGAGGAGAGAAGCTGAGCTCTGTGATATATAGGTTATATGATAGAGGAGAGAAGCTGAGCTCTGTGATATATAGGGTTATATGATAGAGGAGAGAAGCTGAGCTCTGTGATATATAGGATTACTTGATAGAGGGAGAGAAGCTGAGCTCTGTGATATATAGGTTATATGGTAGAGGAGAGAAGCTGAGCTCTGTGATATATAGGGTTATATGATAGAGGAGAGAAGCTGAGCTCTGTGATATATAGGGTTATATGATAGAGGAGAGAAGCTGAGCTCTGTGATATATAGGGTTATATGATAGAGGAGAGAATCTGAGCTCTGTGATATATAGGGTTATATGATAGAGGAGAGAAGCTGAGCTCTGTGGTATATAGGGTTATATGATAGAGTAGAGAAGCCGAGCTCTGTGATATAAAGGTTATATGGTAGAGAAGAGAAGCTGATGCTGAGGCTGGCACATCTTTCAGTTGCTAGCTGGTATTGTAAGGTGTGTGTTTTGGCATCAGGTGCAGATTCTCAGAGTACAGTACAGTGAACCTGTCATTGGCCTGTGAGATGTAGTAGGCCAAGGTCCTGTCCAGTCCACTGTAAAGCATCTGTGAATTGGAGACCATAGTGAACTTTAATGTTGAGAGAGTGTTGTAGACAGAGAGACCAGAGTAGCAGGTTCATTGCAGAATACCAGGTGGGCTGAAAGTTGGAGAGTGCAGCATGGGGTCTGTGAAATGGCACAGTGTGTTGCTCAGCACATTGCTTTGGAAGACTCATAGGCGAGAACTGTGATCCTGACATCCCCAAACTAGGTCTTGACCATCATAGATCAGACATTGAGTTGCCATAAAAATAAATTGCCAATTTAGAGTAATGGAATAGAGTGGTCTTAGCCATGGAGGTGGGAAACATGCATGGCTCAAAACTGGATGAGCACTTAATTCACAGGTTCTGGGAAGCCTGGCAAGGCTTCAGAGATGTCAACCATAGAGGGAGCCCAGATTGGTTGGTTGGTGCTAGACTCATACCATGGAAAGAGGGAAGGCTGCAGCTGTGTGAAGGAATGGGTATGTGAATCATCAGCCTAAGAAGGGCTGGTGGACAGCATTTTGTACTAAGTAGACTGCCCTAAAGTCAACAATGACCTGAGAGAGAGAGTTACAGTGATAATATTCCAAAAAATACAGGAGTGTCACTTAAAGTCAACTCCAACCACTAAGCTTCAGTGCCCTACATGAGAGTTGAAGCCATCAAGGGCGTTGTGCCATAGTACTGTAAAGGGAGGAAAAATAATACATACATTGATGTAACCTATTTGGTGGGTTTATATACAGATCTATAGTTCTGATCGTGCTATACTAGTATTGAACGATAAATAAACAGATAACACCGATCAGCTCATCTGCCTAAGAGGGGATTGTATTTTTCCAGAATTACATTACTTTGCACAGTTCTATGGAACTTTCCGAATTGCCTTTCCGTGCATCTTGTATTTGTGATTGGTTTGTACATAACAAACAAACCAGTATCCACGTCTTCTAATGACTGCCATATGTCTATTAAGATCAGTCAGCCACAAGACACTTGGTTTACAAGCAATCTTCTCATGGTCTACAACATTAAGAAGTCATAACAACATTCTTATATATTGCTATGAGTCAGAGAAAAATCAATATTATATTAACTACCAAGGTAAAATATATAGTACATGTACAATATAGCAATATACAGTACGTGTACAATATATCAATATACAGTACATGTATGATATATGAATATACAGTATGTGTATAATATAGGAATATACAGTACATCTATGATATATGAATATACAGTATGTGTATAATATAGGAATATACAGTACATGTATAATATATGAATATACAGTATGTGTATAATATATGAATATACAGTACGTGTATAATATAGGAATATACAGTACATGTATGATATATGAATATACAGTACAGTACATGTATAATATAGGAATATACAGTATGTGTATAATATATGAATATACAGTACAGTACGTGTATAATATAGGAATATACAGTACATGTATGATATATGAATATACAGTACAGTACGTGTATAATATAGGAATATACAGTACATGTATGATATATGAATATACAGTACAGTACATGTATAATATAGGAATATACAGTATGTGTATAATATAGGAATATACAGTACATGTATGATATATGAATATACAGTACGTGTATAATATAGGAATATACACTGTGTGCAGAATTATTAGGCAAATGAGTATTTTGATCACATCATCCTTTTTATACATGTTGTCCTACTCCAAGCTGTATACAGTCATGGCCAAAAGTTTTGAGAATGATACAAATATTAATTTTTACAAAGTCTACTGCTTCAGTTTTTCTAATGGCAATTTGCATATACTCCAGAATGTTATAAAGAGTGATCAGCTTAACAGCAATTACTTGCAAAGTCAATATTTGCCTTGAAAATGAACTTTATCCCCCAAAACACATTTCAACATCATTGCAGCCCTGCCTTAAAAGGACCACCTAACATCGTTTCAGTGATTGCTCCATTAACACAGGTGTGGGTGTTGATGAGGACAGGGCTGGAGATCAATCTGTCATGATTAAGTAAGAATGACACCACTGGACACTTTAAAAGGAGGCTGGTGCCTGCCATCATTGTTTCTCTTCTGTTAACCATGGTTATCTCTAAAGAAACACGTGCAATCATCATTGCACTGCACAAAAATGGCCTAACTGGGAAGAGTATTGCAGCTAGAAAGATTGCACCTCAGTCAACAATCTATCGCATCATCAAGAACTTCAAGGAGAGAGGTTCCATTGGTGCCAAAAAGGCTCCAGGGCACCCAAGAAAGACCAGCAAGCGGCAGGACCGTCTCTTAAAAGTGTTTCAGCTGCGGGATCGGGCTACCAGCAGTACAGAGCTTGCTGAGGAATGGCAGCAGGCAGGTGTGAGTGCATCTGCACGCACTGTGAGGCGGAGACTCTTGGAGTAAGGCCTGGTCTCAAGGAGGGCAGCAAAGAAGCCACTTCTCTCCAGAAAAAACATCAGGTACAGACTGATATTCTACAAAAGGTACAGGGAGTGGACTGCTGAGGACTGGGGTAAAGTCATTTTCTCTGATGAATCCCCTTTTCGATTGTTTGGAACATCTGGAAAATAGCTTATTCGGAGAAGAAGAGGTGAGCGCTACCACCAGTCTTGTCTCATGCCAACTGTAAAGCATCCTGAAACCATTCATGTGTGGGGTTGCTTCTCAGCCAAGGGAATCGGCTCTCTCACAGTCTTGCCTAAAAACACAGCCATGAATAAAGAATGGTACCAGAATGTCCTCCAAGAGCAACTTCTCCCAACCGTCCAAGAGCAGTGTGGCGCTCAACAATGCCTTTTCCAGCATGATGGAGCACCTTGCCATAAAGCAAAGGTGATAACTAAATGGCTCAGGGAACATAACATAGAGATTTTGGGTCCATGGCCTGGAAACTCCCCAGATCTTAATCCCATTGAGAACTTGTGGTCAATCATCAAGAGACGGGTGGATAAACAAAAACCAACAAATTCAGACAAAATTAAAGCATTGATTCTGCAAGAATGGACTGCTATCAGTCACGATTTGGTCCAGAAGTTGATTGAGAGCATGCCAGGGAGAATTGCAGAGGTCCTGAAGAAGAAGGGTCAACACTGCAAATATTGACTTGCTGCATTAACTCATTCTAACTGTCAATATAAGCTTCTGTTACTCATAATATGAATGCAATTATATTTCTGTATGTGATAAAAACATCTGACAAACACATATAAAAACCAGAGGGCAGCAGATCATGTGAAAATATAATATTTGTGTCATTCTCAAAACTTTTGGCCATGACTATAGGCTTGAAAGCCAACTACCAATTAAGTAAATCTGGTGATATGCATCTCTGTAATGAGGAGGGGTGTGGTCTAATGACATCAACACCCTATATAAGGTGTGCTTAATTATTAGGCAACTTCCTTTCCTTTGGCAAAATGGGTCAGAAGAGAGATTTGACGGACTCTGAAAAGTCAAAAATTGTGAGATGTCTCGCAGAGGGATGCAGCAGTCTTGAAATTGCCAAACTTTTGAAGCGTGATCACCGAACAATCAAGCGTTTCATGGCAAATAGCCAACAGGGTCGCAAGAAGCGTGTTGAAAAAAAAAAGGCGCAAAATAACTGCTAATGAATTGAGGAAAATCAATCGTGAAGCTGCCAAGATGCCATTAGCCACCAGTTTAGCCATATTTCAGAGCTGCAACGTTACTGGAGTATCAAAAAGCACAAGGTGTGCGATACTCAGGGACATGGCCAAGGTATGGAAGGCTGAAAAACGACCACCTTTGAACAAGAAACATAAGATAAAACGTCAAGACTGGGGCAAGAAATATATCTTAAGACTGATTTTTCAAAGGTTTTATGGACTGATGAAATGATAGTGACTCTTGATGGGCCAGATGGATGGGCCCGAGGCTGAATCAGTAAAGGGCAGAGAGCTCCACTCCGACTCAGACACCAGCAAGGTAGAGGTGGGGTACTGGTATGGGCTGGTATCATCAAAGATGAACTTGTGGGACCTTTTCGGGTGGAGGATGGAGTAAAGCTAAACTCCCAGACCTACTGCCAGTTTCTGGAAGACACCTTCTTCAAGCAGTGGTACAGGAAGAAGTTGGTATCGTTCAAGAAAAACATGATTTTCATGCAGGACAATGCTCCATCACATGCATCCAAATACTCCACAGCGTGTCTGGCCAGTAAAGGTCTAAAAGAAGAAAAAAATAATGACATGGCCTCCTTGTTCACCTGATCTGAACCCCATAGAGAACCTGTGGTCCCTCATAAAATGTGAGATCTACAGGGAGGGAAAACAGTAAGTACACCTCTCTGAACGGTGTCTGGGAGACTGTGGTTGCTGCTTCACGCAATGTGATCGTAAACAGATCAAGCAACTGACAGAATCTATGGATGGAAGGCTTAGGAGTGGCATCGTAAAGAAAGGTGGCTATATTGGTCACTGATTTGTTTTTGGTTTTGTTTTTGAATGTCAGAAATGTTTATTTCTAAATTTTCTGTTGTTATATTGGTTTACCTGGTGAAAATAAACAAGTGAGATGGGTATATATTTGGTTTTTATTAAGTTGCCTAATAATTCTGCACAGTAATAGTTACCTGCACAAACAGATATCCTCCTAAGATAGCCAAATCTAAAAAAAACCCACTCCAACTTCCAAAAATATTAAGCTTTGATATTTATGAGTCTTTTGGGTTTATTGAGAACATAGTTGTTGTTCAGTAATAAAAATAATCATCTCAAATACAACTTGCCTAATAATTCTGCACACAGTGTACAGTACATGTATAATATAGGAATATACAGTATGCGTATAATATAGGAATATACAGTACATGTATAATATAGGAATATACAGTATGCGTATAATATAGGAATATACAGTACATGTATGATATATGAATATACAGTATGTGTATAATATATGAATTTACAGTATGTGTATAATATAGGAATATACAGTACGCGTATAATATAGAAATATACAGTACGTGTATAATATATGAATATACAGTACATGTATAATATAGGAATATACAGTACATGTATGATATATGAATATACAGTACATGTATAATATAGGAATATACAGTACGTGTATAATATAGGAATATACAGTACGTGTACGATATAGGAATATACAGTACGTGTATGATATAGGAATATACAGTACGTGTATAATATAGGAATATACAGTACGTGTATAATATAGGAATATACAGTACGTGTACGATATAGGAATATACAGTACGTGTATAATATATGAATATACAGTACATGTTTAATATAGGAATATACAGTACGTGTATGATATAGGAATATACAGTACGTGTATGATATAGGAATATACAGTACGTGTATAATATAGGAATATACAGTACGTGTATAATATAGGAATATACAGTACGTGTATGATATAGGAATATACAGTACGTGTATAATATAGGAATATACAGTACATGTATAATATATGAATATACAGTACGTGTACAATATATGAATATACAGTACGTGTATAATATATGAATATACAGTACATGTTTAATATAGGAATATACAGTACATGTATAATATAGGAATATACAGTACGTGTATAATATAGGAATATACAGTACATGTATAATATAGGAATATACAGTATGTGTATGATATAGGAATATACAGTACGTGTACAATATAGGAATATACAGTACATGTATAATATATGAATATACAGTACGTGTATAATATAGGAATATACAGTACATGTACAATATAAGAATATACAGTACATGTATAATATAGGAATATACCAGGGGTCGGCAACCTATGGCACGCGTGCCACTCTTGGCACGCGAGGCTTATTTCCCTGGCACGGCAGCGCAGTCCTCACCCAGCAGTTTCGATCGGACCAAATACGGCCGAAACAAAACTGCTATTATTATACTGTGGGGTCTCTTCAGACCCCCGAGTATAATAAGCAGAGCCACCGGGAAGATGATGAAACATAAAAAACAATGTTACTCACCATTCCACGCTCCGCAGCCGCTGTGTACTCTTCAGGCACTTCTGCCTGAAGTCAGCTGACAGGGCTTCAGGGGTCGCGTCTGCATCTGACGTCATTACGCATAATGACACGACGTGACCCCTGAGACTCAATGAGCGGTCGCTGACTACAGGCAGAAGCGCCCGAAGATACAGAGCGGCTGCGGAGCGTGGAATAGTGAGTAACATTGTTTTTTATGTTTCATCACCTCTCTTTGCCCTCCACTTATTATACTCTGTGGTCTGAAGAGACCCCACAGTATAATAATAGCTAGTGAGTGTGCAGGGGCCACTATAGAGCATAATACCGTGTGCAGGGGCCGCTATGGGACATATACCGTGTGTAGGGGCCGCTATGGGACATATTGCTGTGTGCAGAAGCCGCTATGGGACAAATACTGTGTGCAGGGGCAGTTATGGGACATATTGCTGTGTGCAGAAGCTGCTATGGGACAAATACCGTGTGCAGAGGCCGCTATGGGACATAATACCGTGTGCAGGGGCCACTATAGAGCATAATACCGTGTGCATGGGCCACTATGGGACATATACCGTGTGCATGGGCCGCTATGGGTCATATACCGTGTGCAGGGGCTGCTATGGGACATATACCGTGTGTAGGGGCCATTATGGGACATATTGCTGTGTGCAGGGGCCGCTATGGGACAAATACTGTGTGCAGGGACTGCTATGGGACAAATACTGTGTGCAGAGGCCGCTATGGGACAAATACTGTGTGCAGAGGCCGCTATGGGACATAATACCGTCTGCAGGGACCGCTATGGGACATATACCATGTTGCAGAGGCCGCTATGGGACATTATTCTGTATAACGGTGTGTTTTCTATATTAAGGATGTGTTTTTGCACAGAAAACTCAGGCTTTGTTTTTTTATGTGCAAAAATGCACCAGTTTTACATCGAATGAAAAAGTTCCAAATATAGCTGCATCCAGATACATAGTGTGTATTCACCATAATGATGCTGCCATACGGTGCTCCTGGACACTTACATTTACCACTAATTGCGGGATGTACATGTACTTTCATTGCTTCTAATCAGAAAGTACAGGAGCGTCCCAGGAAATAGCAGTAAACGCATGCGTCCTAAAGCATCTGGTGTCAGCACTTCTGTTTGTGGTGTATGACTTTAGTTTAGGGGTCGTCAGACTTACAATTATTGACCAGCACTCCGAGTACCTCATCTTTGATTTTTTTATTAAAATCGGCACGCCGAACAAAAAAGGTTGCCTACCCCTGGAATATACAGTACGTGTATAATATATTAATATACAGTACTGTGCCAAAGTTTTAGATAGGTGTAGAAAAAATGCTGTACAGTCAGAATGCTTTCAGAAATAGAAGGGTTAATAGTTTATTTTTGTCAATTAACAAAATGAAGTGAATGAAGAAAAGAAAAATGTAAATCCCATCAATATTTGGTGTGACCTTTGCCCTTTGGAGGAGGAGTCCTGGAAGTGATGATCCGGCCCCCACAGCTATAGCCCTGATCTCATCATCATCCAGTCTGTCTGGGGTTACATGAAGAGACAGAAGGATTGGAGCAAGCCTACATCCACAGAATCCCATCCACTTTGCAGGTAATGTAAAATGTGGTGTTTCCACCACGGCCAAAACACTGCATTTTCGCAACATAAGGCCCCGTCCTAAAGGAATTTTCCCATCTCAGACACTGATGTTGTGGCCTCTTCTCCAGTCCTGTTCTCAAGAATGGTGCCATCCACAGAGGTTAGACCTATATCTATATGACATTGATGGCATATCCTGTGGAATCGAGATGGAAATACCCCTTTAAATGGGAGCCATGTAATATGTTTTTGTTTTGTGAACAGAACCATACCCAGCATGGCCTCCTGTGGCAGGGCACTGTTTTCTGAGGAGAGCGCTGCGATGATAACTCTATTAATGACTGAAGGTCTAGAAACTTTTCCTAGGAATGTTTCCATGTGTGAATTCCTGGTTTAGCGGTTTAAATTTATGTTAAATTTGACTTTTATTATTTTGAAGTATTTTCTATGATGCCTATGATGTCATATAGTAGCACATATGGGAGAAGTTTCGGATGAAAGGCAGATGACCATGGGATATAATGAATTATACTATACCGCGTATCTCTGCACAGCACACACTGCGAACAGCTGTTGTATAGAAAACAGCAGGAAGTTGGAAGCTGATATGGAAGAAGAGATATGTTGATCCGAAGACTCAACAGAAATATGTATGCATTTATATGTTTGTATAAAAAATAGATTAGATAAACTGTCCAGCATTAGAAGAAAAAAAGGGTCTACTTTTTTCTAGAAATAGTGCTACCCTTCTTGATAGACTGTGTATAGTGTTGCAGATCATCCCTAGTCAAGTAAATGTAACTTTACTGCAATACCATAAACTGGTGCTATTACTAAGAGTCCTTTTTATCTAATCCTGTACCGCACCTTTAAAGGCTATCAATCATCCTGAGTGTGAGAAGGGAAATCAGGACTCTCACTGTCCTTAGGAGTTCTGTGAGGATTTACTCTGCTTTCTATGCAGAAATCCTGCTCTAAATGACAAATACCTATATATCACAGAACTCAGCTTCTCTCCTCTATCATATAACCCTATATATCACAGAGCTCAGCTTCTCTCCTATATCATATAACCCTATATATCACAGAGCTCAGCTTCTCTCCTTTATCATATAATAACCCTATATATCACAGAGCTCAGCTTCTCTCCTCTATCATATAACCCTATATATCACAGAGCTCAGCTTCTCTCCTCTATCATATAACCCTATATATCACAGAGCTCAGCTTCTCTCCTCTATCATATAACCTATATATCACAGAGCTCAGCTTCTCTCCTCTATCATATAACCCTATATATCATAGAGCTCAGCTTCTCTCCTCTATCATGTAACCCTATATATGACAGAGCTCAGCTTCTCTCCTCTATCATATAACCCTATATATCATAGAGCTCAGCTTCTCTCCTCTATCATATAACCCTATATATCACAGAGCTCAGCTTCTCTCCTTTATCATATAATAACCCTATATATCACAGAGCTCAGCTTCTCTCCTCTATCATATAACCCTATATATCACAGAGCTCAGCTTCTCTCCTCTATCAAATAACCCTATATATCACAGAGCTCAGCTTCTCTCCTTCTATCATATAACCTTATATATCACAGAGCTCAGCTTCTCTTCTCTATCATATAACCTATATATCACAGAGCTCAGCTTCTCTCCTCTATCATATAACCTATATATCACAGAGCTCAGCTTCTCTCCTCTATCATATAACCCTATATATCACAGAGCTCAGCTTCTCTCCTCTATCATATAACCCTATATATCACAGAGCTCAGCTTCTCTCCTCTATCATATAACCATATATATCACAGAGCTCAGCTTCTCTCCTCTATCATATAACCCTGTATATCACAGAGCTCAGCTTCTATCCCTCTATCATATAACCCTATATATCACAGAGCTCAGCTTCTCTCCTCTATCATATAACCTATATATCACAGAGCTCAGCTTCTCTCCTCTATCATATAACCCTATATATCATAGAGCTCAACTTCTCTCCTCTATCATGTAACCCTATATATGACAGAGCTCAGCTTCTCTCCTCTATCATATAACCCTATATATCATAGAGCTCAGCTTCTCTCCTCTATCATATAACCCTATATATCACAGAGCTCAGCTTCTCTCCTTTATCATATAATAACCCTATATATCACAGAGCTCAGCTTCTCTCCTTTATCATATAATAACCCTATATATCACAGAGCTCAGCTTCTCTCCTCTATCATATAACCCTATATATCACAGAGCTCAGCTTCTCTCCTCTATCATATAACCTATATATCACAGAGCTCAGCTTCTCTCCTCTATCATATAACCTATATATCACAGAGCTCAGCTTCTCTCCTCTATCATATAACCCTATATATCACAGAGCTCAGCTTCTCTCCTCTATCATATAACCCTATATATCACAGAGCTCAGCTTCTCTCCTCTATCATATAACCATATATATCACAGAGCTCAGCTTCTCTCCTCTATCATATAACCCTGTATATCACAGAGCTCAGCTTCTAGCCCTCTATCATATAACCCTATATATCACAGAGCTCAGCTTCTCTCTTCTATCATATATCTCTATATATCACAGAGCACAGCTTCTCTCCTCTATCATATAACCCTATATATCACAGAGCTCAGCTTCTCTCCTCTATCATATAACCCTATATATTACAGAGCTCAGCTTCTCTCCTCTATCATATAGCCCTATATATCACAGAGCTCAGGTTCTCTCCTCTATCATATAACCCTATATATCTCAGAGCTCGGCTTCTCTCCTCTATCATATAATAACCCTATATATCACAGAGCTCAGCTTCTCTCCTCTATCATATAACCTATATATCACAGAGCTCAGCTTCTCTCCTCTATCATATAACCCTATATATCACAGAGCTCAGCTTCTCTCCCTCTATCCTATAACCCTATATATCACAAAGCTCAGCTTCTCTCCTCTATCATATAAACCTACATATCACAGACCTCAGCTTCTCTCCTCTATCATATAACCCTATATATCACAGAGCTCACCTTCTTTCCCTCTATCATATAACCCTATATATCACAGAGCTCAGCTTCTCTCCCTCTATCATATAACCCTATATATCACAGAGCTCAGCTTCTCTCCTCTATCATATAACCTATATATCACAGAGCTCAGCTTCTCTCCTCTATCATATAACCTATATATCACAGAGCTCAGCTTCTCTCCTCTATTATATAATAACCCTATATATCACGGAGCTCAGCTTCTCTCCTCTATCATATAACCCTATATATATGACAAAGCTCAGCTTCTCATCCTCCATCCTATAAACCTATATATTACAGAGCTCAGCTTCTCTCCTCTATCATATAGCCCTATATATCACAGAGCTCAGGTTCTCTCCTCTATCATATAACCCTATATATCTCAGAGCTCGGCTTCTCTCCTCTATCATATAATAACCCTATATATCACAGAGCTCAGCTTCTCTCCTCTATCATATAACCTATATATCACAGAGCTCAGCTTCTCTCCTCTATCATATAACCCTATATATCACAGAGCTCAGCTTCTCTCCCTCTATCCTATAACCCTATATATCACAAAGCTCAGCTTCTCTCCTCTATCATATAAACCTACATATCACAGACCTCAGCTTCTCTCCTCTATCATATAACCCTATATATCACAGAGCTCACCTTCTTTCCCTCTATCATATAACCCTATATATCACAGAGCTCAGCTTCTCTCCCTCTATCATATAACCCTATATATCACAGAGCTCAGCTTCTCTCCTCTATCATATAACCTATATATCACAGAGCTCAGCTTCTCTCCTCTATTATATAATAACCCTATATATCACGGAGCTCAGCTTCTCTCCTCTATCATATAACCCTATATATATGACAAAGCTCAGCTTCTCATCCTCCATCCTATAAACCTATATATTACAGAGCTCAGCTTCTCTCCTCTATCATATAGCCCTATATATCACAGAGCTCAGGTTCTCTCCTCTATCATATAACCCTATATATCTCAGAGCTCGGCTTCTCTCCTCTATCATATAATAACCCTATATATCACAGAGCTCAGCTTCTCTCCTCTATCATATAACCTATATATCACAGAGCTCAGCTTCTCTCCTCTATCATATAACCCTATATATCACAGAGCTCAGCTTCTCTCCCTCTATCCTATAACCCTATATATCACAAATCTCAGCTTCTCTCCTCTATCATATAAACCTACATATCACAGACCTCAGCTTCTCTCCTCTATCATATAACCCTATATATCACAGAGCTCACCTTCTTTCCCTCTATCATATAACCCTATATATCACAGAGCTCAGCTTCTCTCCCTCTATCATATAACCCTATATATCACAGAGCTCAGCTTCTCTCCTCTATCATATAACCTATATATCACAGAGCTCAGCTTCTCTCCTCTATCATATAACCTATATATCACAGAGCTCAGCTTCTCTCCTCTATTATATAATAACCCTATATATCACAGAGCTCAGCTTCTCTCCTCTATCATATAACCCTATATATCACAGAGCTCAGCTTCTCTCCTCTATCATATAACCTATATATCACAGAGCTCAGCTTCTCTCCTCTATCATATAACCTTATATATCACAGAGCTCAGCTTCTCTCCTCTATCATATAACCTTATATATCACAGAGCTCAGCTTCTCTCCTCTATCATATAACCCTATATATATGACAAAGCTCAGCTTCTCATCCTCCATCCTATAAACCTATATATTACAGAACTCAGCTTCTCTCCCTTTATCATGTAAACTTAAATTAAAGATTTTAAAAAATAAGGGCCAACTAACAGGATGCATCAATACAACACACTTCCTAATATATATCCTATTTAAGTTCGGCACCATTTATCTGATTTATTTTCAGGTTATTGACCACAGCTGTGACACTTCATTTCAAAGCTCACTACCCCTCCTTATGAGCAGTTCAGTCAGCAAACGAAACATCACAGCAGCATGTGACCTCTTTGCAGCTTAAAGCCACTCATATTGACCTCTGTGGGAGTGATTTATCACCTGGTCTGAAATGCGGAGGAGAGGGGTTTCATGGACTGAAGAAGTGAGACACAAGACAGACACTGTGACATAAGACAGACCCAGTAGCAGGGAGGGAACTTGCACACAGGGGAGTGTGGAGAAAGGAGGGGTACACAAAGAGTGAGAGCAAGCAGATGAATCATGGGAAATGTAGTTTATCCACAGATTCACTACATGTAAATAACAGTGATACAAAGACCAGCAAAATAAAGCCAAAAAATGCACAAGAGAACAGTGGTTAGCACTGCTGTTCATGTATTCATGATAATTTTTGGAAGCTGGATAACCCCTTAAAATCACTGTCAAGCTACAATCTCAAATTGGAATGTCACTCAGTACCTACAGGTGATGTTTACATGCTATTAATTTTCCTTAAATCTTGCCAATTGGGAACTGTTTAGCTGAGCTACATTAGGGAGAGCTGTGATTTGTGACTTCAATTTAGCTACAGTGCCTACAGGGAGTCTGAGGTAGTCTGAGCCATACTCCTTTTCTCCTCATTGGTTTAGACTGTCTCTCTGTCCCTCTCCATATAACTCTGCCTCATCTCATTGGCTGCAGTGTATAACACTGGTCTAGCACAGTCTCTGCAGGAAGTCAACGCATACAGGGATGATTTTCAGTACATCAAGAGCAAAATGATTATAGAATACACATTAATAATCCAAAAGAGTGAAAAAGATGATTTATGCTGAGAGCCTTAGCAAAGAGGAGCCTGGGGTGTTACGTTAGCTATTCAGTACTGACATTTTTTTACATATGTATGTATATGTGGAACTTCAATCACCTCTTTACAAGTAAGTTTGCTTTGAACCTACCCTTTAAACTTTTTGACTTTGCGGGTCCTGCGATGCTCTTTCATGACAATAAAAGGTTTGTTGGTCCTCAATGTTTGCACGTGTTCTCTGTGGTGAGGAGTTAAGATTCAGGAATTGAGAATTCCTCTATCCCCCTGGGGCTGGCCAGTCATAGATGTAATAACACACAGTCCTTCAGTAGAAACAGACAGTGTGTGATTCAGCTGCAGCCCTCACTACCTCCATTCACTGCAGAACAGTTATTATCCTGCGCCTGAGCCTGCAAAGTCCCCCTTCTTCTCTTCATCTTCTTCTAAGATGTTATCACTTTGTGTTGCTCTTCTCCTGGTTACATCATGTCTTCTTCTCCCTACTGAATCTGAGCCTGACAACCAAAAGGTGAAGCAAAGAGCATTGCGTCAGAAGGACCTGGACATCATAGACAGAGTGAGTTAAACCTTCCCATATATCTCCTGCACCCATCCCATCCTCAAAATATATTCCAATCTTTTCTTATAGGAAGTTTTTCCACTGAGAACCGTAGATGGTTATTGAAAAGATTCTGCTAAGTTCTACAGGCTTTGGCCAGACACAATAGATTCAGTATAATATCTGCTTACGTCTTCATTGCAGAAAGCCTAGTAGAACGTGGCCTTGCATTGCTTGATGCACAATATGTATGTATAATGTGTGATATGTGGGTGGAAGACGTGGCTTAAGTAGATACAGATGTGTTTATCATACTAGCCCTTCATGGATAGGAATTTTTGTAAGATTCTGTGCATTCACTGACCTCCCCCATTAAGATCACGGTGATATTTCTGCTTGGATTGTGTCTGTGGAGAAAGAATTTTGTATACTTTAGTCTAGAATATCTCATTTTACCTAATCCTTACTTACTGAAGTACATAAAAACTCTTGAAAAGTTCACCACATTATCTAGACTGGCCATATTCTTTGTGAAGACAACTTCACCCCAATAGAAGACCAATTTTATAATGCAATTTTTTGGTGGTCATCTCAAAGAGGCTTCACGCTATACCATATCCAATGCGTGAGTCGGTTCCAATTAGCACAATTTCTGACCATGGAGCACACAAAGATATGTTAGCCTTTGTGTACACGTGTATCTCCGATGGGGAATATAGACTGTAATCCCTTCTAGGGACAAGGACTGATTTAGACATTTCAATAATTTGTGGCACTTTCTTTAATTCACCTAAAATCTAAGCAGAATAGTGATTGTAACAATATCATATGTGTATTCAGGGTTGGTTTTAGTGGATGCCAAATTGGAATGTTGCCCAGGTCTGCCATTTCCTAGAGTACCCAAGGATTGGACCTCCTAGAGTGACCTGAGAACTCTGCATAGGAGCTTTAACTTTAACCCCTTCACTGGCTTAGACCAGAGGATTACCTATAGGGGCGCAGAAGTCGTAATCGGACCTAGGATCTGGTGACTGAGGGGGTCTGAAGGTCCCATAGGAAATCGTTAGTTTTATAAATGCCATTTAGTAGGTGGAGGAGATGGGGGCCTGCTACAGATTTTGTAGTATTGTTGCCAAGGCGTTTCAAGCTACCTCATGGCCAAGACCACCAGATTCTTCTACATTTAGCCTTACATTTGGTATTGTATGATAGTATTATGTAGGAAATTTTTGGCACTTGAATAGGGTATATTGTTTGGCTACAATCTGGATTTATTACCTATCAATTGTATGGCAGTATTTTTTAGACAGTACTGTATGGGGATTGTATGGAACTATTTGGTATCTATCTAGTGGGAACTACCTCGGTTTTTGCCCGGGGACCTTTAAAACTGACCCTGATCAGCTATAACTATGATGATGATAATGACAATTATAATTCTATTTACATTTCTGTTCTATTACTCTTATGGGGAATGGGCAGATTAGATATAAGTGTGACACAGTCATGGGCAATGAATTTATATACTCCCATAATGGAGATCCCATACCATACCCCAAAATAGTTGTCCCTTATGTCTTCAACCAGATCTATACAAGAACATGGTACACTGACATCTATGCATTCTAATACTAGTGTGGAACAATCACAGTATAGTTACCCTACAATCATGGTGCCTGGGTCTGAATGTCTCCAGCATCATGCTGATAGAGCATGGCCATTGCACCAAAGAGCAACCACAAACTCAAAAAAAAAAAAAAAAAGATCTGTAAAGCAAAGCACAACATTCTTACTGTCTTGAAGACCTACATAGGAGCACAATGTGACCACAGGTCCTCCAGTGTGTACTACAATTAACATTAATAATGTATTTTAGCCCTGGGAAAATAATATCAATTATAGAAATAAAAAGTGGATAACTTTAACTTTAAAACTTTAAAAAAAACTGTTACCAGCACCAGCTTCATAGTGTTATGACAGAGAGCTCCTTTACAATTTTTTCCTGCATAGCAGTACCCCATTCAACAGCTGTGCAGGGATTTGCAACATATCCCCATCCACAATCTGTGGAGAAACTGAAGGGACTTTCAGCATCAACTCAGGAATCAGATCTCTACTGATCTTGAAGCAATGACAAATCTTTGCAATACGGCATTACTTGATAAGATAGTAGTATCCTTTTAACTCACTAAACATTGGTACTGCGGCAAGATCGAGCAGGACACTTCTTTTTTCGCCTCCTGCTGTGATCTCTGCCTCCCATTGAAAACAATGGGAGGCGGATTCGGGAGAAATCTGCTCCGGATTCCGCCCCCAAATCTGCGGCAAATTCCTAAGAATGCTTTAGATAGTATAATATCTATATATTTAATATTTAAGAGTTAATAGTTTAATTTTGTCAAATAAAAACATGCAAAGTGAATGAAGAAAAGAGAAATGTAAATCCCATCAATATTTGGTGTGACCTTTGCCCTTTGGAGGAGGAGTCCTGGAAGTGATGATATAGCCCTGATCTCATCATCATCCAGTCTGTCTGAGATGACATGAAGAGACAGAAGGATTGGAGCAAGCCTACATCCACAGAAGATCTGTGCTTAGTTCTCCAAGATGGCGGGAACAACCTCCCTGCCGAGTTCTGCCAAAAACTGTCTGCAAGTACCGAGAAGAACTGATGGAAGGCAAAGGGCAAAGGTCACACCAAATATTGATGGAATTTACATTTCCCTTTTCATTAACTTTGCATTTTTTTAATTTTTATTAACTGCCAAAAATAAACTATTAAAACATCTGTTTCTGAAAGAATTCTTTCCAGCTTTTTTTACCACACCTGTCTAAGACTTTTACACAGTACTCCATATCTGGTATATATTCCACAGAATCTGTTCTAAAATGTTCCTAGAATGGGTTCTTTATAAAAAAAAAAAAAAAAAAAAAAAAAAAGAAACATGGCCACCAACTATGGCAAAACATTCAACATATCCTTTGTAAGTCGGCGTTTGCTAGACTGTAACCAAGTTCATCCAACTTCATAGGAATCTGCCTTACTATTCAGTGTTATTATGTCTGTTGAACATGATGGTCCTTAATATTTGTATCGCATCTTGCATATAGCGGGATTTCTAAAGTGTCATCCGACATGATACATGCTGTAAATATAGTACAGAATACATTTCTAATGAATTATTCATCTGTTTTGTCTCAGATTTCCAATGTTCAATTTCCTACACTGTGGCAAAGTTCAGATCCAGGGGACTGCAAGTCCAATTTATTCCATTGTCTTTATTTGATAGAATCTTATCAGTTCCTGAAACCAATGGGGCCTCAAGGGGTGGACACTGCATGTAAGCAATGTCTATAGCTGTATAGGGCTCCAGTTGGTAAAAGGACCCAATGCCACCTTAAAAGAAGTGTCCTACTGCTTAGTAGAGTGCATACAACAGACTGCACTACTGAGTCTTAAGGCTCACCGTTACTGGTGGGATGTTGGACATATAAAGGGGTGCTCTTCCCTTATATGGAGTAGAGCACCCAGGACTTCTACTGTAGATGTGTTACACAAAAAGAAAATATTTTTAAGATGTTGATGCTGCACTTCACTCTTTTGACAAGAATGTCCCGGACTGCTGCTGGCAGTGTGGCACCCGCCCCGCACATATTTTCCATCTCTTTTGGACCTGCACCCTGCTCCAGCCCTATTGGCGCCAGGTCCGGGGTCTCCTGGAAGGGGTCCTGGGTGTTAGCCTTCCCCTGTCCACTAGGACTTACCTTCTCAACCTCCCCCTCCCTAATATTTTGCGCAAGCCCGGTCTCCAGCTCCTGTTGCTCGGCAACCAGCCCCCCGGCCCTGGAGGAGTTATATGCTAGGATTAAAGATGCGCGCTCTCTGGAGTATATGACGGCCCTTCTTAATAATGAGGAGAAGAGGTTCTGCCTGATCTGGAAACCGTGGGATGTGTTTTGGGCGGTCCGGCCTCTCTGACCCGGCTGCTGTGTGGCCCCTTCCTGGATGTCTTTCTGTCACCATTCCGTCCTCCTGTCTTGTCTGCCCCTGTTTGTTGTCGGATTCCTTGGCTTTTTTGGGGCCATTTTTGGCCAGTTTGTTTAAGACTCTGTAATTTATTGAGAATTCTGGGTAATCCCCGTCTGTTCTATGTTTCAGTTAACTTCAGTTCTCTTATGTTTCTTGTATATTGTTATTCCCTCTGTATGACAAAAACTTTAAAAATAAACAGTTGGAAAAAAAAAAAAGGGGTGCTGTATGAGCAGCAGGTCAAAAAAAGATGGACATATAGGGAGCTATGAGCTACAAAGGGATTTGGGTCAAAAGTAGAGAGAAACAGGGAGACTTGGTGTATGCAACTAACTGATCTGTATGTGTGTGAATATTAGGAGGTCACCCAGAAGAAAAATGAACAAATGTAGGAAGAACATACCAACTCCAGATGTTAGGCTGGTCAAAATAGAGTCCATTTAGTGGTGGCCAAGTAGTCTAGTCAATCTTAATGTTGGTCCACCAGGCTGTTCTCCAGTAGACGTGCTAGCTCTATTAGCTGATGTTGGCTCAGATAATCCCTGATGGCTACTGTTAAGTTCCATGGTGATCAGAGACATAACACGAAGCTCCTGGGCCCCAACACAAAATCTTTACTAGGTTCCCCAACTAGATTGTTTATAGTACTGGTCTCCTCATATTGGACGGAAAGACTTTATTACACCCCTTAAGGTGCCTGGACCAGGATGCAATCACACCAGTCATGTATAAGAAAGGCAAGCAAGGGAGAAGGTAGAGCAAGTGCCATAAGCAGCTAACACTGGGGTGCTATCAAGGGGGCATCTGAAAATTTGGGGCTTGCACAAAGGTTGCAGCTATGCCCTACGCTTGACCCATTCAATGCTACAGTCAGTCATATAGCATTAAAAGAGAATACTGCTCATTTCCGTGACGCATAACCGTTCTCTACTTTTAACATTTTCAGACTACGATTTTTTTTTTCATTTTCTTTGTGAAGTAGTAATAACAGTTTGGCATAGTAACGTGAAGCAGACGCCAAAGCAACATCCTACAATAGCTGATGCTTTTTTTTACCAACCACTGGCATTATGTTAGGGAGTAACATCCTTAAATTATATCCTAGCTGAAATCTTGCACAGTGGAGACGTAGAGAGCTACACGGTGTCCTATGTATGTAGCTGCCTGCAGTTATAAAGAGGCACATGTATATTCTTGTCTCTCCTTTCCTATAGAATTCACAGCTAGATTATGTGTTCTAGGACCCTTAAAGGGATTTTCTGATGAATATAACTATACTTCATTTTTTAGACAATTAAAAGTTAAACATTTTTACATAATTTGCAGAGTTTTAAAGATTTTTTGCAGTCCTTTGCTTTGATCAGTTGCCAGCGGATATGACCATGAATGCAGGAACTTTCTATGGTCTGGAACTTGTCAGAAACCCAGCCATGATGTTCTTATTGTGGTGGGTTATCGGGCAGGGACACTACATGTATGAGAAGATAATGCAGCTACAATAAAGGAATCATGGCTGGGCCCCCACTAACCATGTGCTATCTATAATACTGGTGTCTCGCTATATTGCAGAGAGCCCTTTGTGCCCCTGGAGAGTTCAGGGCATGGTAGCGATTACTACCTCTATCCCTCATAGCTATGCCATGGGATAGTGGAAATAGCTATGAAAGAGAGGCCCGAGCAAGAGGGAGAATCCTGTGACATCGGTGACCGACAGAGTTCCGTAAAACATTATTAGTTAATAAGTATTTCTACTATTCCAACAGTTTTTCTTCCTTTTTCCAACCCTTCTTAGTTGTCGTCGCTGTGTCTATTATCTACATGTGCTCAGGGAAACAGCTAACTGTCAGGTATGCCAAAATTCGGGGGGGGCCCACCAATTTGATATTGTAAACCCAGATAATACCATTGACAAAGGAAATTTAAAGGGCCCACATTCTATTCTTGTAGCGTGCCCCAATCTAGCACTGCCTGGTGGTATTATAAATGCACTACAGACATCTCGGGGGGACGATGTATCTATAATCATCAGGAATAGTAACGGGCAATGTCACTTCATTCTTGACACTATTGATGTCTGCATTACAGGAATGTGAAGTGGTTCAATAAGTAGAATTCAAGAATCTCACTCAGCACCAAATATTCACCTTCTTAGTTGGGAAAACAGAGTTGGAGAGCCCGTTCCGCCTTCTTCCCCCTCCTTACATTCCAGGCCAGTGATTCAGCCAGTGATGACACGCCAGATAATTCTTTTAATTGAGCCGCACCATAAAATGTCTTACTATTTATTACCTGGAGTCCTATGTGCCGCTGTCACTCAGTGTAACTTGCATTACTATGGTGAGGCTAATCCTTAAAGAGGCAGTATAACCTACATAACAAAAGGTATTTTGACATAAACATGCTATATAATTTAGCCCAGGTCTCGCCTCATTTCATGGTACATTGCACAGGTTACATAGTTACATACATAGTTACATACCAGACACAGGTCCATTGAGTTCAACCATAGTTAATCAAATATATATCATTCATTGGGGTTTTCCGACTCATTTTATTATTGTTTAATAGGGCTGTTGATGGGGCCATAAGCATAAAAAACTTTATTCACCTCTTCCCGGGCCTCCTTTACCAGAAGCAGCAACTTTGATCTTCAGTTTATAGGTCCCCCGGCGGTTCTGTGCCAGTGACTTCTGCAGCCAATCACAGGCCTCAGTATTGACCTCTTCATAAACGGCACATCACAGTAGTCAAGGGCTGTTTGTGAAGAGGTCACCTGTGATTGGCTGTAGTGGGGACCTAGTAGAAATGGAGACATCAGTCAGGGTACCTGTATACAGAACAACGGAGCTACCACAGCTGGAAAGGGACTCTACTGGGTACTTTGAGTATCAGCTATTGGTACCTGTCTTCTTTACCTATGTTCATATATTGTCCCCTAGTCCCTGTATCTGTAGCTTCAGTTCAGCTTCTGTAGCTGTTGACTGGTATAGCATCAAATGGCTTTATAATATCTAAATATATTATATCAGCCAGATGACCAACATCCACTCATGTCCTCATAGAAACCAGGCATGTTGGTTTGACCTGTTTTTCTTAAATTCATGATGGTTGTCAGAGTATTCCCGGCTATATACTATTGCAGGTCACCTCTTACACTAGGCTCACACCTTTAAATGTCTGTCCATTCTTCTGGTCCAACAGAGGGAAAAACGGAAACTGTCAGATCCATTCTATGATGGACTCAAACTATAATGGGTTCCATTGGGTGTATGTTTTTATAAACTGAAACCTGCGGACAAAAATGTTTGGTGTGCAGAACTTTTTCATCCGTCGATTTTCGGTGGAAGCAGTGACGATGTCTTCATATGGATACTCCAACGCAGCTGTGACCTCAGCCTTACACGGTTCTTTCCCTTGTTAAGTAAAATATCAGCCATCCTCCAACCCTGTGGCATCAAATTAGTGTGGGTCTGACTCTCAGCACCCCCACCGATCAGCTGTGTGAAGAGGTACAAGCACTGTGGCCTCCTCAGTGTTTAGACCGGTCTGTACACTAGAAAGCTGCACACTTGCTAGTGGCTGTTCTTGGTATTGCAGCTTTGTTCCATTCACTTAAATAGGACAAAACTGTGACTGCGATGCCACTTAAAGGGAACATGTCACCAGAAAATGACCTATTCTTTTTTAATAAAATAAACATATATATATTTTTTTTAATTTTGATGATGTTTTTTTTTTTTAATTTTCAGATTATTTTAGCTATATTTGTTAAGATAAAATCCTAAAAATCCTTCAGTTCTTACTCAATTTTTTGCAGCAGCCACCTCACTTAGCAGTACATCATTTATATGTAGATGAGACACAAAATCCACTGGACATAATAGGTGATGTCACTTCTTATCTATCCCCCCTCTCTACACAATAACTTCTGCCAGGTCACAGCGCATGCCTAGAAAATTCTCCCATAGAAGTCAATAGGGTCTGCCCTATGGTCTATGGCCCATGGTTATTCTCCTAGAAGTCACAAACTATTTAGGCTTAGTGGCAAGAGTTGGAATTGTAACATTTTTAGGATTTTTAAAATATAGATTAAAAACTTAAAACTCTAATCATAAAAACTCTTAAAAAATGTTTAATATAAAAACATAATGACCTTTTCCCCATTAAGATTTGGAAAAGAATTGTAATTAGGCTACACATAAATACATTAGATACATTGTGTCCAAGCTTACCAATTACCGAATCGGCTATATATGGTGAGCCTCCCAACCCTTTGTACCTCCAGGAGATAAGCTGCCATGACGTGCTGGCCACCATTACTGTCACCAGGGCAAAGATTCAGATTTTTTCATGAATACTGTATCTGAATACCCTGGTCAAGGCACAGTTGGTGCCCACTTTGCATCCAACACCTAAGGCACATGTCCCACAAGTTCCTTCCTAACTATAATCCATGAAGTATTCATCTTATTTTACTTTATTTTTTTCCATTATACATAGCATGGTAAACATCGCTCAATGCCTCGCCTATAACTATACCCTTGGTCACCATCTTGATTGAGGAGAGATTGAGAGGAGCCTGTAAAATAATGACTGTCCGTAAACTGTAAAATAGTCTACAATTGAATGAAATCCTTACTCACGTGTTGACCCATAAGGTAACATTATTGGAGGACTCGGCTTCATATAAAACATGGAGATTTATTGAAGTCTTCATGGAAAACAGATACATGGAAAACTTCCAGCATAACAGAAATATCAGTCAATGTCTTACATTTCTTAGGAGAAGTATAGCGTTAGGATTCTTCAAGGTGGTTCTCTTGCATCATCTTGGCTCATGCTTATTCATCAATGTGTGTTGGTCTTCTGCAGGACGATTCCGCCATCCTTCCCAAGGTCTTAGAGGAAGTAGCCAGGTTGGGAGAGAGAGATACCCAAAGTGAGAGACAGGGACAGGTCCCCACAGGGAGAGGGAGACCCCCACCGAGAGTGAGACCCAGACATGTGTGTCTGTCAGTCATTTATATACATGAAAGGGGGTGTTTCCCAACATCCTTTATACTTTCTACTAATGTATTTGGACAATACCAAAATAGTCATACCCTATCCACACCCATGCACCATAAGATACAAGAGCTTTGTCAGCTGATTACAATTAACCCTTAATATTGCATGTCAAATATAATTTAACAGAGCCACTTGCAGCAGTCCATGGCAAACCGCACCTAAAGCCTTATTCACATGAAAAACAGCCATGTGACGTTGATGCCATCAAATCTGTCAAAAACATCACAGTCATGTGAATAAGTCCTTACACCGTGTCTAAAAATGAATGTAGATGGAGTACTCCTTTAAACATATCCAACTCCACCTATTCATTCAAAATTCTGATTTTTTTTTCTAATCATTTTTTTGCTTATAAACCCACTAATTCTTTTTAATTTCATCTTAGATTACCGCAAAATTTCTAATTGATTGTAGACAAAGAAAGTTCTTGGCATGGACTCTCCGTCTGGCGTTCATAGTAGTCATACTTATATGGCTACACAATGCACACAGTCAATGCGATGTCTGGCACCAGGGACTGTATAGAACTACTCATATATCTTGGCTCAGTGCATGATACAGTGATTTTTGGCCAGGAGAGAAGCTTTGCCTCTTGCTGTGTCTTCTGGCAGATTTTCTGTGCTCTTCATTATTTCTTATTTCACAGCTAATTGACTCACATTTTCCAGCTCAGAGACTGAAATCCACAACCCAAGGTATTTCCTCCTGCCTCCCGCTTCCAGGGCAAAATCAAACAATTTGCGTCAGTCTTGACTTATCGGGGTGACGCAGCCAGAATGATTCCACTGTTTAGGGTTTTATGTTTTTGTTGGAAATGCATTTGCAGAGCTAAAAGGATTAAGGCCAGAGCACCTTGAAGGCAACTTGTGTGAACTTTATATAATCTGACATGTTATGTGAATTTCTGTCTATTAAAGAGCGAGTCTTTTCACAATTTATATTGATACAGATTGTGCAATAAACATTCCTAACTTATAATTTTACAAAAATAAAAAAACTGTGCAAAAAAAAATCAAATCTTAATTATAAGCCTACATTTGTGTGTACACAGCTCCTATGCAGACCTATGTATTTCCACAGTAACAGACTACAAACAAATCTTGTGTAGTCTGAATCTGAAGTCATGCTCCCTTTCACCTTACTTTTTGGTAAAGTGGTTGTCTTTGTTTCAGGGAAACTGTAGCATTACATGCTGGTCATTTAGATAAATAGTTGTCCATGCAATGGATGGATAAAGCAGAAACAACTCTTGCAGAATGACCCTATATTTTGGCTAATAGAGGGGGGCCCTGTGTTGATAAGACAACCCCTTTTAAAATACATCTAGGTTAGCATAGACTATCGAACAGATAAAAAAGCATGACTGCAGCATCAGACTACACAGGTTTTGTTTGTTGTCTGTAACCATGGAAATACAAAGTTCTATTTGAGAGCTGTAAATACAAAGTTCCTGCATTTGTCATTTTGAAGCACTGAAACAATGAATGAATGGTTACAAAGGTTGATGTACTTTACCAAGCATTGCCCCTTCCTTAATATCCTTTTTTTATTTCTATGAAATATACTGTCTTAAGTGTTTAAGTACAATCCCACAGTCACCATCATCTCTAGTCTTCAATCCTTTGTTTCCCCTGGCTATTGGGAACATTCTCTACTGTGACCTTGTTGCTGCCTGAACAAGATGATTATAATACTGAATGTCTTATCTTATTTTTCTTCTTTTTCTTCTTTGGCAGTACAATGGTTTATGTATGCAAGGCAGCATGGGTCTTCCTGGTCGAGACGGAACTCCAGGAGTGAATGGCATCCCAGGAACCCCAGGAATTCCCGGACGTGATGGGGCTAAAGGAGAGAAAGGAGAATGTATGAGAGAAAGTGTAGAAGAGTCCTGGACACCAAACTTCAAGCAATGTGCCTGGAGCGCCCTCAACTATGGCATTGATCTAGGGAAAATTTCAGTATGTAGGGATTAATAATGTAACACTACTGGTTTTTGTCATGTTATCGTTTTTGTTCATTGACCAGTTAAAGATTCCCAATATGTTCACCAGTATAGGTAGCACTGGAGGCTTAAGAAGCTATTGGAGTGAAAGGGTAATTCCCACGAATTTCTTTTTCTAGATAAAACTAAGGCCTCATGCACACTACTGTGTGCATTGTCAGTGTGCTGGCCATGTTTACACAGCTAGCACACTAAGTGTAAGCGCACACCCGCGCATTGCTTTAAAAACCCATTCAAATGAATGGGCTTTTAACCAATGCGCCGCTGACCGGTCTGTGTCCGGATCCAATCCAGTTCGCCGAGATTTTCACTGGATTGGCAACGGACGGACAGCAAGCGCAGGTGTGAACGAAGCATAACCCATTATATTCTATGGCCCCATACACACCCATGTATTATCATAGGCCCGTGTATGGGGCCGTGAGCCTAGGGAAAAACTCAGAACACATCCTATTCCTGTCCGTTTCGTGGCCCGAGCTCACTGATGTAAATGAATGGATCTGTGGAGGCATGGATGGCACACGGACAGCCCCGGCACATGCACACTTTCCTGTGCATAAAGCCTTAGGGAACAGTCACATTGTGAGTTTTTTTTTTACACAAAAAATTGCAATTGTTTTCTTTTTACAAACGATAATGTCACAGTACAGGGATAATTCAGTGATGTCACAGTGTAGGGATAATGTCACAGCGCAGCAATTCTATAGGAGAGGGATAATGTAGATGTCAGTCTTTTCAGTGATGTCACAGTACAGAAATTATAAATGATGATGTCATTGTATAAGGATAACTCAGCGATGTCACAGTCTAAGGATAATGCACACAGTGATGTCACAGTCTAAGGATAATTCACCCAGTGATGTCAAAGTTTAAGAATAATTCACATATAGGAATTATATGGCACAGGAATGATATACACAGTCAGGTGTCACAGTACATGGGTAATACACACAGTGATGTCACAATACAGACATATTATTCCAAAGCTAAGGAATCATACAGTGTTGTCATGTTAGAAGGATAACAAATACCATGATATAGTAGCACAGGAATAGCGCACACAAAAAAGTCAGAATGCAACCTATGATGTCACAGCATAGGAAAAAATATGCAATGTTAGTATACCACCTGATGTTACAGTACAGGTATGCATACACAGTGATATACAGTATACACGGTGATGTCACAGCACAGATATAATGTATACAGTGATGTCACAGTACAGGGAGAATATACATTGTGATATCATACTACAGAAATAATATGTAGCATACAAATAATGCAAAAAGAACTGATAATACACAGCAAAACTCAGAATATGACCACATTTATTATTCTGTGCACCTGTTGTCCCCATAGGTACTCCCTATGCTACTGTACAGGCACCACCCACACTCTACAGGCTCCCTCCACATTGCATTGACATGACGCCGGAGGTTGTGGCCTGGAGGCTGATCATTGTTTGGGTGGCTGCCACAGTGTGTAACTGTCACATAAAAAGCACCTGTGACATTTATGACTTAGAGTCATGTGGTCGGGGTCCTATATTTTGTAACTAGTTCTGAATCACTTCCATATATTACAGATGAGCTGATTGATAAGGAATAGTTCTCACTCAGTCCATATTACCATATAAAACAGATTTAGATTCTAGGTAACAAAAGGTCTAAAAATGGAGAGAAATGGTTGTTTAGGGAAGTAGTTATAGTCAATGTAGCCTAATTGTATACCATTAGCTGGCAATGATCGCTGTATCTAATGCTGGTCACCAGAACTGGTTCTATCTGGGAATAGAGCTATCTATACCTCTGGTTAGCGAATTACAGTCACACACTATCCCTTCTAAGCTAAGAACACTGGAAAGAAAAGAGTTAAAGGGAATGTGTTACCAGAAAAAGACCTACATATTTTTAAGAATTTTTTGGAATTTGTTTTTATCATTTTTACCATCTATATTAAAAAAAGTACTGAATACTACAAATTTCTGGCCACTAAGCCTAATAATAGACTGACACTTTTACACTCCTACACGATTCTGTAGGAGTTCCTGAGCGGCAGTCCTCTTATTTACATCACAGACAGGATTACAATAGAATATAACACCTTAATAGATAACACCACTGAGCCATCATGGCATTCACTACTCACAATAGTCCTCTAGGCTTCAGTGATTTGGCTCCAGACTATTTGGCTGCCTATGGTCATGACTATGCTGTAAAGCAGTGGTTCTCAAATTACGGTATGTGTACACTTGGGGCTATGCCCTGCTATTCCCAGGGGTACTCGCCACAGTGAGTGCCACCCTCCCATAATGGTAGATCATGGGGTTCGCCACCTACAAACTACTGTTATACTCTATGTATAAAAGCGGAGGACCAGGGAAGGTGAGTACACATAACAAACAGTGTTACTCACCTCCCTTGGGCTCCGGCTAGGGTCTCAGTACTTTTTGGCCTCCTGAGTGACGTCAGGGACTGCTGAATCCTGTGATAGGTCCTCAGTGGTCACTTAGTCATTTGGCATAATAACGCATAGCGTCATTACATCACATGGCCCACATAGGGGACACTATGGGACATTATACTGTGTAGAAGGGCAACTATGAGACATTATAGTACATGAGCCACTATGGGACATTATACAGTGTAGAGGGGCCACTATGAGACATTATACTGCATGAGGCACTATGGGACATTACACTGTATGTAGGGGCCACTATGGGACATTATACTGCATGGGGGCCACTATGGGACATTATATTGTGTGGAGGGATGCTATGGAGCATTATTCTGCCTCAGGGATCTTTGGCATGAAGGGGGTGGGGCACGTTTTCTGAAAAGCCTGAGGCCCATGGTACCCTTAATCCTCCCTGTTGGTAAGTAATGAATGCAGTTTACCATTCGCTCCTTAAACATCACTGATTGTGGGAGACATTATATCACACTGTATGTGGGGGGCACTGTGGTGGCCATTTTATTATATGTGGGGGCACTGTGGAGGTCATTATTTTATACATGTTGAGGCCGTTATATTACATGTGAGGGCCATTATACTACATGTGGAAGCATTGAGGCGGCCATTATACTTCATACAGGGGCACTGAGGAGGGTATTACCTAATTGTTAATGAAGGCTCCATGTGAAGCCTTATTTTACTAACATTTATAAGTAATCGCTATTTTGGGGATACTCGGTTGAGATATTTCCTCACCAAGGGGTACTTCACTTGAAAAGGTTGAACCACTGCTGTAAAGCATATCACTAAATTCTGTTAATAGAGCAGAGGAGAAGCTCAGCCAAGATGGCCGCCCCATAATCATATACAGAAAATAGAATAAAAAAAAACTACAATCAGAAAATAAAAGCATTATAAAAAAGTGATTTATTTCACTATCTGATTTTAACAAATAAATTGGCGACACATTCTGTTTAAAAAGATCTCTTGGGGACCCTACCCATAAAATCTGTATTTAAAGCCAGGATGTGTAATATATGACTAGGCCAAGTCCACTCTTTATTCTGGCTCACAGGTTTCCCGTTATGATGTCATATGCCCATATAAGGGTCATCTTGTTCAGACAAGTTAAAGGGGTTGACCCAAAATAGACTTTCAACTTGAAAATGCATTTCATGACAGTGATTTAGCGTTAGTGGCCAATATCGGGATCTGGTCATTCTTAGGACTGATGGGAACTCCGACCTATCTGATTTTTGTGACATGTCTAAGTGAGATGCCATAAAACTTTGGGAAAACCCTGTTAATATGTATATTTTACATACAATATAATCGCCCTTGTTCTCCTGTATATCCTACATGTAGTAATTACCGTCCATGACTCACAATGAGACTGGAGATCTTATAGCTGCCACAGGCGAGAACATCGCCTTCAATTTCACATCATGGTGACATCACATAAGTGATTGGCCCTCATATGGCCGCCAGCGATGCTTACTTTTAAATATTTATTTTGTCCCTTGGAAACATTTCTATTAAAAATTCTGCTGGTTTTTCACACATTTACTTTACTCGCATTAGATGGATTATGTAGATCTGCAGCTAATGTAGCACTACAGATGCCAGCAATATCAGATTGTCTAGCTTTATGCTACAAGTGCCCAATAGATAGCAGGCCCCAACAAAAAGCAAGACGGGGAGTGTGTTCCCACAGTGCTGAAATGCATTCTGCCTAGAAATTTGCAGCAGAAAAAAAAACACACCATATGCAATATTTGATGTATTTTTGGTTTGGAAATGCTTTTAGATTGCAAAGGTTGAAAGTTACAGGAGACCTGCAGTGGTTGCTACAGGTATGCTGAAGCAAAAAGAACCCGATTTTGGCTAAAGCCCCACGTTGCGGAAACGCAGCTTTTTTTGCTGCTGATTTTGTTGCGTTTTTTTGAGCCAAAGCCAGGAGTGGATTGAGCAGAAGGTAACAGTATAAGAACTTCCTATATATTTCCCATTCCTTTTGTAGCCATTTTTGGCTTTGGCTCAAAAAACTGCAGCAAAATCTGCAACAAAAACAGCTGCGTTTCCGCAACATGGGGCCTCAGGCTAAGTTTGTTTTTTGCTGGAGCACCTTTCAAGGGATCATACTGCTGAACTTCCCTGATGGAAATTCTGCAGCCTATCCCTCTCCTAGGCTGAGGCCCTACGTGGTGGAAACGCAGCTTTTTTTGTTGCAGATTTTTCTGCAGTTTTTTGAGCCAAAGCCAAGAATGGCTACAAAAGGAATGGGAAATATATAGGAAGTTCTTATACTTCTACCTTCTGGTCTTCTAGCTTTGGCCCAAAAAATGCAGTAAAACCTGCAACAAAAAAAGCTGCATTTCTGCAGGGTGGGGCCTCAGCCTTTATGTAGAAATATAGAAATAGAATTGTACTGGAGCTTCTGAGACTGAACGTGTCGCCCTCATCGCACTTCTGTTCTATAACCCTTAAAAGTCACATTTGCAAATAAATCATAGAGTATATTCTATCACGGACTATGATTGGTTTAGGGGACAGTGTTTTAGATCCTTACCCTCAAATTTATCAGGACAATGTATACAGTAGTCCATGCCTTATTAGCACCAATATTACTATAATTACCATTGTGCGTCCCTTAAAGAGTATTATGTTGCCCCCTACTGGTAAAGTTAGTGGATAACAATAGGCTCAAAACTAAATACAGTGGTCCCTAATCATACAATACTGATCTTTTCCAGGACGACCATTGTATGTTGACACCAAAAGTCTATGGAAAACATGTTTTGGTTGCGAAGCCTCTGAAATATCAAAGTTCCATCAAATAAGAAAAGCTTATGAAAAATAAGCATAAAACTAGTACAAATAAGGCAAAATTCTTACATTCAGTAGGAGCTACTGTAAAATGGTGTATCACTTTCCACAAGGATGGGAACACTTGCACGGTCAGAGACAAGAACTTTCTTCTTGTTTCGTGTGGAAACCGAGCGGAAACCACACAGAGCCCATTATAGTCTATGCGGTCCGTGGGTTTCCAAGGTAAACTGCTTTTTTATGCGTATAGGTTTCCGTTCGGGGGATCCCCAAGTGGACTCCCCGAATGGAAACACGAACGCAGATCTGAACTGGGCCTTAGTTTTTTTTGCAGAACATACATTGTGATGCAATCTTTATCTCTGATCTTCCCTTCTTAGGCTGGCCATACAAAAGATATTTGTCAGCCAACAACTATATCTGGATTCCCAGTGGTGGAACTACCACAGTAGCAACCATAGTGTTGGCTACTGGGCTTGCAACATTTGAGGGCGCGGGCCCCGCTACTTTTATATTTTTTCATTAGCTAGTACGTGGCGGTGCAAAGCAGGGGGCATGATTCAGAGCTCCAATCAGAGGCAGCCAGTGTCAGAGCTCAGAATCACACCCCTTGTCTGCTCCTGCCTGACACCGCCCTTCTGACAGTACAGACTAAATAGCATATCAAACACCAAAACTAACAGCAATCATTACTCAGGAATGGTGGGGGCTAGAGAAAAAATTTAAACTGTGCCAGAATCAGTGGATGTGATGTAAAGAGATGTACTTGCTGGAGGTGGTGAAAGGTCCTCTTTAATTGTTAAGGTTTTTTGGACTTTCAGATTCCAAACAAAAAAAAAAATAATTCTGTACTGTGTTTTGTGTCTTTTGTGTCTCCTAGGAATGTACATTCACTAAGATGCGCTCTTACAGTGCTTTGAGGGTGGTGTTCAGTGGCTCCTTGCGTCTTAAGTGTAAGACCGCCTGCTGCCAGCGCTGGTACTTCACCTTTAATGGAGCGGAGTGTGCTGGTCCTCTACCTATCGAGGCCATTATCTATCTGGATCAAGGCAGCGCAGAGTTCAACTCTACAATAAACATCCACCGCACTTCTACAGGTACAATGCCACTAAACTATAATATGGGCACACACATCCTGGTGGGGCGATGTATATTTACTAATAATTCTGGATACTAATGTACAGAATTACACAGAAATGACACCGCGTTCCAAATTATTATGCAAATTATATTTTTCTCTGATTTTCCTAAAAGGTCGATGCACATGACAGTCAGTATAATGTTCAAATCACATTTTATTGGACAACCCTCCCAATAACATTTTTTTCCACAAATTAGAGTTTCTAAACATTTTATGGGTTGTAAAGAACTGAATATGGTCATTTGTTGAATTTGCAGCAATAAGAGGTCACATTTACTGAAATCAAAAGCTATTTCTGTCAAAAACATCTTAAAGGGGTTGTCTGGAATAAACTAAAGTACGCTGAACAACCACAACCCCCACCCACCTACCTTCTAAATTAGTTACTGTTACAAAAATCTATATTTACCTTGGTCGCCGGGGCAGTTACCGCTCCAGGCACATTTTCCGATTTTCCGGTGATGTTACAGGGAACTTTCCCTTTCCAGGAATCGGAAGGTCACCTAACTAACTCAACCCCAGCCCCCACCACTTCATACTTACCTGTCTTCCATTCCGGACCTTCTGGGCATGGGATGTCGCTCCTTCTTTGTAGCCAGCACCTTCTCTTCTTGACGTCTGCTGGCTGCCCACACCTGTGTAGTAGAGCTGGAGTGCCAGCATACTGGCTACATTGCGCAGGTGTGGGCGGCCGGCAGACGTCAAGAAGAGGAGGTGCCTGTCGCAGCGAAGAAGTGATGTTCCATGCCCACAAAGTCCGGAACAAAAGGCAGGTAAGTATGATGGGATGGAGAGGTTGAGTTAGTTAGTAGGGGCTAGTAGTGGGCAGGCTAGCTAGGGAAACAAGGAGGGGGTGTGAATGAGAAAGGGGAGGGAGTGAGAAAGGGAGGGGGGTGTGAGTCAGCTCTGAGTGGCCCAAGGCATCATGGTAGGAAAACAGAACAGGAAGATGCCGATGTAAACAAATGCAGAAGATGGCAGGAGCTCACAGAGAAACCCAGAAATCACTCAAAACACTGCTAAAGGTATTTGGGTGCCCTTATTAACCTATTAATAGCACTAACAGACCTTTTTTGAAAAAATATTATTTAGCCTGGAAAATCCCTTTAACAGGCCAAGGTACAAGTTAACATAGGACAAGTGTTGGGCGAATGGATTTGTTCTGAATATTACAATATATTTTTGCTGAAACCGAGCAATTTGGGATTTGGGCAAACTAAAGTGGCTGCCGCGACATGATGTGCAGTAAATTATTATACACTGGGGTCCATACATAACAATACATTCATTTTATTCAACAAAATTAGATCTATGAAAACACTTTTTTACACTTTTTTTTTTCCAGTGGAAGGACTGTGTGAAGGGATCAGTTCAGGACTGGTTGACGTCGCTGTTTGGGTTGGCACCTGTTCAGACTACCCCAGAGGAGACGCCTCGACAGGATGGAACTCCGTGTCACGAATCATCATTGAGGAGCTGCCCAAATAAAAATGTCAAAAATGTAGAATCTTGAAATGACACATTATCTGTTGTAGGAGTTCTTACCTCTAGAGACGACCATTGGGGAGGGTCTGGATGAGCTTCTACGTCCTGTATACAAGGATACGGTGCTTCTCCTTATATACTGTTACTACACCTAGTAAACCTGAGGTGTGAGCTGGTTTCCAGTAAATTGCAGGACAATTTCACATTATCAGCTCTTACTCCTTACAATCTCGGTATGGAATCCTTACATCTTGTATCTTTTATAGTCAGTATTTTATGGTCGGAGTTTTTCTTTCTTACAATTTGTTTTTAATAAAAGAAAAAAACTAGAAACCAAGATGTAAAGATAAGTGGATTGTATAATGGGGGTATATACATATTGGGGTATTACAGTATATAGGTACTAAATCCTAAAATAAGAGGTCACAACACAACACCCCAACACCTCCCACAAACAGCTGATTTTAACAGGGGGAGATGTGACAGCTCATGTAGTATTACATGGAGGCCATGCAGATGAATGGTTGTCCATGTAATGCATAGACAGGTTGTGTGCTCCGGATCAGAAGCTCATGGCGCATGGACAGAGGATGACCGGTTGAGACAAGGCAACCCCATGGAAAAACAGCAAAAAACACAACATGGTTTTCTGCAAGCCTCTAAGATCTTGAGAAATGATTTCCTCTTGACCCCATTATCTTTGGACAGGGATCGGCTGTGCTTATAGGTTTATACAGAGACAAAACTATATTCTGGTCATCTCTGCCTCTCCTGACACTCCCTGAAATTTTATTTGCCTTAATAGCAGCTGCCTGGCATTGGTTTTACTAACCTCCTATTTCTCATGTTCTAGCACAAAGGGATGGGGGTAAGAGTAATAAATGCAAATAATCTCATGTAAGAAATGTAGACAGACAAGAATTTCAGCAAATAAATGTTATTGTTTGTATAATGAAAAATTCTACAATTTTCCAATATACTTTCTGTATCAATTCCTCGCGGTTTTCTAGATCTCTGCTTGCTGTCATTCATTTTGCTTACTTCCAGTGGATAAAAATCTGTCCATGGTCATGTGATATACGGTCCATGGTCATGTGATATACAGTCCATGGCCATGTGATATACGGTCCATGGTCATGTGATATACGGTCCATGGTCATGTACAGTTCATAGTCATGTGATGAACACACAGGTGCACGGCTTGTTCCAGTCACAGCTCTGTAATCAGACATCTGTCTTGTAACAAGCTGTGCACCTGTGTGTCCATCACATGACCATGGACTGTATATCACATGACCATGGACAGATTTTTATCCACTAGAAGTAAACAAAGAATGACAGCAAGTAGAGATCTAGAAAACCACAAGGATATGGAAAGTATATGGGGAAATTATAGAACTTTTCATTATGCAAACACATTGCCACTCCATTCACTCTCTATAGGATTACGGTAGAAAGCTGAGCACTGTACTTATCTATCTTCAGAAGTCCCATAGAAAGGAATGTATTGGAGGTCCCGGCAGTCAGACACCGATTGTCTTCAAATTACTGAAATATCCCATTTTTCACAGAATTTATTTTTTTTTTTTTAAATTTAAGAACTTTTTTTTTTTTTTTAGAGATTTTTTTTTTTTTTTAATATGGCCAGATGTTACTGTAAAGTCTATAGTGCATTTACAAATGATTATTAAAACCAGCATTTTGTACACTGGCCTTGATAATCCCCGTCCTATTGTAGGATTACCCTGATTTAGGAGCGGGCCTCGTCATAAATTCGGCACACCCTCTGTCTGGCCTCGCTTCTGCACTGAAATATACACCCGCTCATAGTTCCTCTTGCCCCCTTTTCAGAAAGTGGTGAAGTCAGTGTAAAAATGGCACTTGTGAAAAGAGAATACATGTGAAGGAAGACTTAAAGAAATAATTCTGGGAAATTGCAGCAGCGCATATAATAATCCCAGATGTGACTGGTCAGCTCTTTCATGTCCAGTATATTGATTTCCCAGGGTGATTAGCGGCGCTAGAGATGCCTGCAAGCCGCTTATCTTTCCTCGTATATTCAAATAATACACAAATTTGGTTGAGCTACTTGTGCATTTAATGGGAGAGTCTGGGTAGATAGGACAGCTGTCAGATAAGCAATAATTCTGATGGCTGCAATAACAATACAGGTTTGGAAAAAAATTTGGTTTGGAAAAATCATCTAACAACTGCAAGCATTCCCATTTCTATATAATTTAATATTATACAATCCAATGTTATCTTTCTCGCAAGTTTTTTCTTGTTTATTTTTTATTTTTTTATAAATATCAAATTAAATTTTGAAACAGCTGCAAAAATTTGCAGTTGATTGAGAAGAAATAGCGCCACCTAGAGGATTAACAGAGATCAGCAGACGAGTAATTGGTACAGTATACAAACAATAAGCCGATCATATACATAAATAATAATAATAAAGATATAATGATAAATGATTTTATACTCGATCAGATGACTCCTATAGAAACATAAAATTAAATAAATACAATTTTGGGACAATTTTTACGCAGCACGTTTTTGTGATTATTCTGATACCGAATACATAAAGGAGTGGTCCAAACTGGACAACTAAGAAAGAAGCTACCCCAAAGATCAGCTCTTGCCCCTTTATGGCATCTACATGTCCTAATGGGGTGTATTACATAATATACATCATTATATGTTTGACCAACCTGAAGTAGAACTTCAGCACTACAAGATCCTCTGCCATATTGAATCTCTGTCGCTCAGTATATGTGTAGCAATTGTCTGTTACTGTTCACACTGGCAGTTTAGCTGCTTCTAGTTTATAATCGTACTGGTATTGATTAGTGTTGGGGAATCGGTTCGCAATGAACTGGATTTAACACAAATATTCAAAAATTTTCGGATTTTAACCAGTTCCAGACCGCCCATAGGACATCAAGGACGTACCTGCACAAAATTTTGCAGCTGCAGAAATGGGGAGCTGGCTGTAACTGCAGCCAGAGCTCCTTTAGAGAAAGCAGCGACGGATTATTCCCTGCCTTCTCAATCACTGTATACACAGTTGTGAGATCCACCATGATGCAGCTCCCCTCTGACCTGGTAGTCTCGTGATTCGCTGGGGATCAGAGACTGTTAAAGCTGCTGGATCCTAGATGACCCAGATCAACTCTGTAGTTCAGGTTAGGAAGCTGCTTTCCTCCTGTAAGGGTTGGTTCACACTTGCGGCAGCACTCCGTCCGCCGCGAATCCGACCTAAATGTCGGAAAACTGGATAGGCACTGGATAGGGAAAGGTTTGCGACGCTTTGCTTAAAAACCCATTCATTTGAATAGATTTTTAAAGCAATGCGCGTGTGTACGCTTACACCCTCTGCGCCGCAAAACCAGTTTTTTTCGTCGAAAACAAAGTCATACATGCAGGACTTTGTTTCCGACGAAAAAACTGGCTTTTGCGGTGCAGAGGGTGTAAGCGCACACCCGCGCATTGCTTTAAAAACCCATTCAAGTGAATAGGTTTTTAAGCAAAGCATCGCAAACCTTTCCCTATCCAGTTTTCCGACATTTAGGTCGGATTAGCGGTGGACGGAGTGCTGGCACAAGTGTGAACCCACCCTAACTGGGGCTAAGGTATCAGCCCCTATCCCACCAAAAAAATGACTGTTAAAATGTGCCCAAAGGTCTATTATGACCTTATGGGGACACAATCTAAAAAAATAAAAATAAATAAATAAGTAAAAAATGAAAATTAATTAAAATAAATTAATTAAAAAAAATAATACAGCAATACCACACCCACATCACAAGTTCTAGTCCCAACCCTGACAACACAATACCAAATTAAAATTACCATAATGGTGAGGGAAAAAAAAGCTTTAAAAAGCTTTTTAGTAGCACTTTGTGCTATTAAAAAAAAAAAATGTGAACAGACAGGTTTTCCCTCCTTTTTTGTTTATATTTTCCCAGATATATAAAAAAATAAAAAACATGAAAAAATAAAAATAACATAAAAATAAAGCCCTATATGTCACTAAAAAAAGACGCAAAATTAGTTGAATAACGCAAATGATAAAAATGTTATAGCCCTCAAAACCGCATAAATGAAAAAACCCGAAAATGTGTCTGGTCCTGAACCAGAGAAATTTGGACTGGTAGTGAAGTGGTTAATGAAACCAAATAATTTGGGATTTGTCTCAAATGAACTTAAATGGCTGCTGCAACATGATTTGCAGTAAATTATTATATTCTGGGGTCTCTTCAGACCCCAGAGTATAATAGGTGAAGGCCCAGAGGCGGTGTAAAAAATAAAAAAACATATACACTCACCTTCCCTCACCTCGTTGAGGCCTCCTTGTGGCTTCCGGTGATCTGTGTCTTCCTCCTCTGGGCGCTCTAGCACTCTTCTGTGACGTCATGCGGCTTTGATGTCATGTGCCAGGCCCCAGTGGTGACAGGGGCACGTATAATAATTTTACGTCCGGTTCTATCCGAAATACCTCGGACCAAACCGAACTGGAGGATCGCTTCATCTGAACATCGGACGAAACAAATCTTCAGAGGTTCTCCCATCCTTAGTATTGATGGAATGGAAATCATCCTAGTGAGTTTGTGATGGAATTGTGACCGTCAATTTGAACAAGCAGAGCTGCAGTGTAAAGCACAGAGGATGGACAGAACAGCAGCCTGAACTGATGGTGGATTTCAGACTACCATAGACTCCCATTAGGCAATGCAGATGAGCTGGAGTCACTGATCATAGTGGTGTCTTAATGGAGAAATGCTTCTAAGCAGGAAACCCTGAAGAAGATACACAGCAGGTAGTGAATTATATGTCACTGTTAATTATGGCAACAAATTTTGATTATGAACCATTGTCAACCCAGAACACTAGATATATCCACATAAAAATAGTAGTGTAGTGCAGGAGCATATGCTGGTAAAACTCAGAGAACTGAATGGACATGTAGCAGAGCTGAGTCTGTCTTTTAGCACAATTCATTCTAATGTCACATTCTCTGATTTCACATAGGACCACATGTAAAACCTTTACAATTTCAGGGAAAAATTGCAATAATAATAACTATTTTTATAACGCAATTTCACCCAACCATGTGAATTGTACCTTTTCCAAATTTCAGTACAGTTTTTACAAAACAGAAAAAATGGGACAAGTGAATACACCCTAGGGCTGGGCTTACAGGGGGGAAGCGGGGTCCTGAAACGCAGCTGAGTTTCTATAAGCTGCAGTCTTAATTTTTCAGCATGTGGATAAGATTTAGAGAATCTCATGTACTATACTGCTCCTGTACATAGACCCCATAGTATAATTAGTGGAGGACATGGGGAGGTGACGCTAGGTTCACACCTGCATTCGGGTTTCTGTTCGGAGGGTCTGCTTGGGGACTCCCAGAACGGAAACCTAATCCGCTTAAAAAAGCGATTACCTTCGGAAACCCGTGGACCCTACCCATAGACTATAATAGGGTCCACCAGGTTTCCACCCAAAAAGGGCAGAAAATGTGGAGAGAAAAGCGCTGCTTGCAGGACTTTTCTCTATGCATTTTTAAAGCAGAATGGGGAACGCAATCCCCCAGTGGAGACCAGGCGCAGATGTGAACCTAGCCTGAGTGAACATAACAAACTGTGCTACTCACCTCTCCTGGGCTCTGGTGTGGGTTCCCATCCTCTTCTGCCCTCCTGAATGACGTCAGGGACCATAGAGGCCATGTTGGCATCATGACGTATAGATACAAGCGTAATGACGCCAGCATGACCTACCTGACCTCTGAGTACCAATCAGCAGGCCCTGACATCATTCAGGAGGCCAGAAGAAGAAGTGGCCGGTGAAGGCCAGAGGCTATGAGGTTCGGAGCCGGTAGGGTGGCTCCCGGGCACTCTGAGGGGTCATTACAAAAAACAATGCCTGTGATCCCAGTGAATTGCACAGCGGAGATCCGGTGGCTTTTGCGGCTGCCCTGCTCTGTACTATTATGGTGGATGTCAGGAAAGACTTAAAGACCAGACATCTGCCATACATGCACAAAGGATCTCTGGAAGATGATAAGCAAACAATCCAGCACTAAAATAGCAGTTTCTAAAGCAATATAAACTGTATTGGTATGCAATAACAAAATTAGTGATGTTTCGGTCCTAGAGCTAGACCTTTATCAAACCATCGGGGCACCTCGCTTCTCTCCTACGGCATTTGCCCCTTGTCACCACTGCCGCTCAGCGAAGCTTTTTAATTCATACTGGCTCCATTCACTAAGATTATATTCACACAACTAAGCTGAGACTTGGCTTTGTGAGTGCAAGATCCATGTGGCACTCATTTTTTTCAACCAACCCATTCACCTCAGTGGGTGAAATGCATCTATGAAAGAACAGGGCATGCTCTATTATTTGCACTGATCATGGCAGCCACACGGACATACCAATAAAGTCGGACATACTAATAAAGTACATATTGCTTTAGAAACTGCTATTGTTTGCTTATCTGAATCTATGGAATAGGATCCTATCCTATGTGCAGGGCCATATAACCGGCATATATCGTATGGACCTCTGATGATGTCATGCTGACCATGTGATCAGTCTGGTGTGGTAGGAGTCAGACTACATTTCAGTAGTCAATAGTGATTTAAGACACATATGTACTGTCTACATAACACACTCACTGCTAAAACCTATGGACCGTATATATGGCAGAGAGAAACAGCAACTGGGGGCGCTATCACTGCTCTCCGATCTATAGTTTTTTTAACAGCACAGATAATGTGCACTACAGATCCCAGTCTCACCAGGGACTCTCACCAATCCATCCTAATTTCTACTTTTTAACCTACTATGCACAGACATAGTGTGAACTGGCATTGGTTTGGTTGCCATGGTCATAGAACCCCGTTGCTATGTAAGGCTTTATGACATCATGGACTTGTTGCCCTTGAGTCCTGGATTCCTGAGCAGAGATGGTCAGTGTGAAGCGACTTTCCAGGGAGATAGGAGCGGCTGAGCACATTTTACTGAACAAGCGTTCTCTTTTATATTTTTTCTTTTTTGTCTTTTTTTTTTTAATACCATCTACACTGTTCTTCGTCTTTGGGTGTTGAAGAAGAAGCAGCCAAATGGCTGCACCGGGGGCTGGAGGTAAACTCCAGCCTTGGGGACCATATGGCTTCATGGGTCAACTCATGGCAGCAATAAAAACTATAGCACTATTCATCAAATATCTCGTTGAGGCACTCAGCGAGGAGCCTGGCCTATACCTCAAGCTTAAAATGCCTCCTCCAGCACCAGCACCGCCTGCAACCATCGTCTGTACAGATGAAGAAAAGGAGGGCGCCTTAACATCGGGTAATGTTGTAAGTCCTCCTCTGCTACTAGCACGGCCTGAAGCCATAACCCGTACAGCAGATAAGGAAAAGGAGGCCACCCTAACATCGGGTGAGGAGCAAAGCACTGCCCCAAGGCCCAGGAGAGCACCCACCTGGAAGAGGTCAGCCCAAAGAGCAGCAGCAGCAGTAATATTGAGTTTCCCCAGGTCACTTCCACCGCAAGTTAAGGTGAGAGCTAAACAGCTGACTGACCCACTACCACTGGTCCCCATGAGCTGTGAAGCACGGAAAACCTTAAAATTGCTGCTGTCCCTACCTTCAGCTAACCTGTCCAGCTCCTCTTCTGACTGATTTTACAGTTTTGACCTTGGCTTGCTTAATGGACCATGTTTTAACTGCTGCCTGCCCTGACCCCGGCCTGTTTATGGAGTACTCTTGCTTATCGTCTGCCCTGACCCCAGCCTGTTTTTGGACCATGCTTGTATGCCGCCTGCTCTGACCCTGGCCTGTTTTTTGACAACACTGGTTTGCTGCCTGCCCTAACCTTTGCTTACATTTTGACCATTCTTCTGCCTGTCGATTTGGTACCTCGTTCTATACAGCATTGACATCAGTGCCTTCTCCTGGCCTCATCTCTGGACTGATCCCTTTTGGCTACACTTAGCAGGTAAAATTACAGTTTTCAGTACTGTACGGAGCTTATATGTACAATAGCATGTAATAACATCTCTATGTAATGTCACTGTAAATTTACGATGGTATTATTTAGATGGTTTGGACACATCACCGTCATAGAAACAAATCCTGGGAGGAAGAACTGTAGTGAAGCACCCCCTCGTAGCAGGACAGGATGGGATTAGACAGAATCCCATACACTTTGCAGGTACTGTAAAAGTGGCATTTTTTGCTCTGGCCACAATGCAGCATTTTTGCAACATGGGGCCCCAGCCTTAGACTGTTTTAAAATCTTCCAGTGTTTCTTTCTAGTAAGGTTATGTGCTTTAACAATCCATCATTTCTTATGGATCGGAGGGGACTATTGCCCTATATCTATCCAGGCTTCTTACAAGGCTCTGAAGAAGAGACAGATGAGAATAAGGAGACGTGGCTTCTGAAGCACCTATTCCTTCACCAGGAACTGTTCATGGATCTCAGATTGTTTCATCATCTCGATTTTTTCCTCCAACTTGACCATAAAGACATGTTATGTGTGTAACAGCAGTGAATCAGCCGTGTACTGAAAAAGAACAGGCAGCGAGGACCTCTCTGATAGCATTGGTCATGTGGCAGGCCAGCCTAAATCTTTTGCACCTAAAAAAAAAGTAACTGCATTATATCCTTTGTACTTGGCTGTCCCAATTTCTTTATCCTACAACACACTTTACAAAGTCAAAAGACGAGCCTCAAAACATAAAGAACACTCAAATCTTCTAGAAGAAGACAAAATGGAAGCAAGACATAGAAGCGTGGGAGATATCCAGATCACTTTTTGTGTAGAAGCTTAAGGAAAATTTCCACTAAGAAGAAGAATCACAACAGCTTATTATGCGTATATTAAATCTGCTTCTATTATTTGTGCAAGTGAATTTTACATTAAACATTGTTACCCCAATAATGGAGTCCTACCCACTGGTCCACCAATTGTTATGTAACCTTGTGGTTTATTATACAAAGAAAGGGCAAATGAGGCCAATAATGTGATTATCAGAAAACATTGATATCTTATGGAATATTAAAAATTCTGATAAAGCAGAAGAAAACTGAGAGCACTTGTATAAATAACCAAAAAATTGCAAACTGCATGAAGTAAAGACTAATAAACGTATAACTAAGGGCCCTGTTACACACAACACGATATTCGCTAGTTGCTGATAACAGTTCTGTCTAAGGCCGGTTGCAGATGACCGTGCCGTGGGTAAGTGTGCTCTCCATGTATTTCACAGAGAGCACACTGACCCATTCTTTTCTATGGGCCTGTACACACGATATGTCATGGGTGGCATAGGCCAGTGCATGGGTGGCACACGGGGACATCCCCGTGTCCCCCGTGTGCAGCCCGTGCTTTGAAATCACGGCATTCTGGTTGTGGCATAGGCGCCTGCACCCGGCCTAAGAACACATTTTATATAAAAGTACATGCATTTTTTTCGGAAAAAATGCACCGTGTGAACTATACAGCAAAATTGGGAAGAAACGATTGCAGCAGGAGATTGTTCCTCCCACAGTCAGTTTGACGATTTCATCCAAAGACTACAGTTTGTTGCTCAGATATTTTTGGCAAGGGGCGTAGCTATACGACATACAAGAAGACACTATTATTAAAAATAGCACATGGTGAATGGGAGGTCCTGTTATAGTTCTTGTATTGGAGCCCAGGAAATTCAGGTTTCAGCTTCGACTTTGGTGCATGTAGCCTCCTTACTGTACCTAATGCGCTGCCCAATGCCCTCTATAGTACACTGCCAAACTAAAAGTGCCTGACAACATGGAAACAGAGACAGAACTAAAGAATACTTGGCCCTGAAGAAAAAATAAACAGGGGGCTGGGTTGGGGTAAATTAAAACAAGGAATGATACTTATCTACCCCCAGTCCTCAGTTTGGGCAGCACATTCCCCATTCCCTGTGGTCCTCAGACGGCCCAGACCAGAAGTGCAGGAGCTCAGGTGACTGCTATGGCCAATCATTGGCTTTAGTGGTCACATGTTACATAATAGTGACATCATCAGTATCCGCAGGTGATCACCCGAGTCCCTACACTCCCAGCCTGAGCATTCCAGAGGGAATGGGGAACATGGCACCTGAACCAAGGACTGGGGGTAGGCGAGTATTCTTTCTTTTCACCCCAGTGAGTTTCGAATTTATTCTGGAAAACCCCCTAACATGGTATGGCTTAGGGGAGACATTGAACCAAGGATCTCAGCCTACCCAAAATTAAGACTAGAACTCAAAATTAGAGTGATTGTCCAATAATGTAATTTTTTAACATTTTAAAATATAATGAAAGAAGAAATCCCCTTACCATTCCCCTGCTGCTTCTGTTCCAAAACTTCCCCATCCCCACCAGCCTCTGATCCTGCAATGATGTCCCAACGTAGACATGTAACTGCTGCAGCCACCACCACTGAGGTCACTGCCTAATATTCTACACAGCCATACAGCTGAGCAAATCATGGCGACAAGGGCACTGTGTGGGACCCCTTCTTTATTTACATCACACCCCAACTATTTTCTAGCAGATATGTCATATTATCACAGGCTGTAATTACATTGCATAGTCATAACAGATCTGTGCAATGTAACTAGCGAAGGGGTGAGGGTGCTTGCAAAAGCATCAGGGTCCCTTCAAACAGTTGATCAGCAGGGGACCTGGGTGTTAGACCCCTACTGATCTCTTAAACTGTTAGGACCCCGCAGATCAGATGTTTACCAGAACACGAAGCCCCCAGTATTGTTTTCATTTCCATGCTGGGCGCTGCTCACTCACAATATTCTTGATAACTGCAGTTATGGATACTATAGTTGTATGTTAATGTTAGCAATTCCAGGAGCCATGCTGATTGCTGGCCATACAAAGTATAGAGGTGGGTTTATGTAGTGCAGTGGTGCACATCGTATGGCGGGTGAGCAGCATGGCATTGTTATTACCTGTAGCCACACTGTGTCGGTACAGCTGATCTGCAGGGGTCCTGACAACGGGCCCCTAGAAACAATTCCACTGATGGGCCCTAGACATCTCAGTCTGACACTGTTAAAACATATACACTGGACATAGATAGATGTAGCAGGGCAGTGTCTGTCTTTTGGCATAACGCAAAATCATTAATCTGACACAGGACTGCAGATACTAACATGTTAGCATATTACTCAAACAATACCCCAAAAGCAACTTCAGCCTGCTACATCTATAGATGATAATGTTGTTGTTATGTAGTTTTTTTCTACTCGACACAACGGGCGCAGTGATCATCGATCCTGTAAACTATTCTGCCAATATGGACTATGACCTGCACATCAACTGAGGCTGCAACAGAGCAAACACTAGTTGATGCTAATTGACAGAAGACAGCCAGCCAGCCAGGAGCAGCGGTCATGGCGACTATTGATTCCTGATAATCATTCTGCAGATAGTCTTGTCATGTAAAGATATTGGACACGTAAGGGTCATTTCACGTGGCCGTGTTCAGGCCAGTAAAAAGGTTTGTGTATTGGCCAGATTTACCAGCCCGAACACAACTCAGCTGAACTGACCTCAGAATGTCACTTTAGTTCAGCTGAGCCACATGGACCATCTTCTTGGCTTGAACAGAGTCATTTAAAACAGCCTTAAAAGGTATGTCTGTGGCTAAGTCAACAGGTGTAAAGGATACTGATGACTTAGCCACAGGATAGGTCATCAGTAGGAGATCTGTGGGAGTCCGACACCAGGACCCCGCACCGATCAGCTGATTCAGCTACCAGAAGCTGTATACTAGGTCGATGGTCGTATGCAGCTCTGCTACTATTGAAGAGAATAAGAGCAGGGTTTCAGGTTCCTGGAGCCACAGGTACAGTGTATGCAGCTTCCGGCTCCGCACACTGTAGTGGGGGTGCAGGGGAAAATGCAGCTCTATTCCCATTCACTTCAATAGGAGCAAAGCCGCTTATTACAATGTGAAATTTCAGGGTTATTTTATTATTCCAGTTGCCATTGCTATGTTACACCAAAATGACTACAGTAAAACTCCTTTAATCCAGCATCAACGCAACCTGACAGATACTAGACTATCAAATATTCAAGACTTTTGGATGAACCTAAAACTGATAGGATATGTTCAATAAATGTTAAAGCATCTTGTTATTTCATGGTCTGTTCTAAGTAGACTTTCTGGATTATTGAATGCAGGATTACAGGGATTTTCCAGGAATATGTAAGGCAATATCCGTGTAATAAAGATAACTGGAATCAAGTTTTTTTTCTAACTCTTGTTACATTGCTTTTTGTTACAGTGCCTTTGGACTGTAGTCATTCCTAAGGAAATAAAAGTAGAATTGGATCATATAAAAATAGAAGTAGTAAATGCCAAGATTGTATCAAATGATAACAGAAGACTCTTGTTCAGGCAGAAAAAAATACAAAATAAAATAAATAAAACCTAAACCAGCTCAGACACAGGTACCAGCACAAAACCCTGGAAAGTTCAGGCAGCATTTACTCTCTTGGTAAAGTGTCCTTTGCTCCCGCAGACTGGCGGATCTACAGGATTACACCAACCAGTCGCAAGCAATTCATCTCTTTACTCATTCGGTTTTCTTAGTCCTAAAAGGAAGTGAGAGACGTTCTCATAAACTACAAAGGTGATGCAGCAGGCGGGTGTCACTCGGAGTAAGTTAGGGACAATTCCTTTGTAGAAACCATGGAAACCTTCTTTCCTTTAGGACAGAAGAGACAGACATATAAATGCATGTTCTAAGGTAACCAACATTCCTCTCTGCAAATCAGTCTGACTGCGTAGTCTGGTTCGCCCCCATTAATTTACTAAATAGAAATTAGGGGATGCCCCAAACTATATCACTAGAGTACTGGCCTGTGGTGCTGTCCCTGCAGAATTCTTACACTGTATTAAAATCAGCTTCACAATTCACAAGATGCCCAAGTTACTGCATGTGGATTATGGCCTAATGCACACAGCCGTATTACAACTCTCTAAATTCCATAATATGGCACCTACAGAAGTGTATGGGGCCCTAGTATCCCATGTCTCCCCTATTGACAAGATGAATGGTAACACCAAGTGAACAAAATCACATTGGTTTTCCTGGTTGTTCAGTTTTGGTTATTTTTTGATCACTTGCCCAGTCCTACCTGGAACTGTTATTTAATGGGCAATACAAGTATTTACTAAAACAGGTCAGGAGACCCAACACATCCCACCTCTGGAACCCACATCTTTGTCAACAATGGGTGTCTCTCTGATCCCAGTCTCAGGGTGCAGTGAATGGAGAGAAAGCACCATACATGTGCAACTCACTCCATTCACTTCTATGGGACTTCCAAGATTAGCCTCACTGCTCAGTTATTCTCACAAGTGAGGGGATGTGCATACATGGCATGTACTTGCCATTCATTGTAGCCTGGAGATAGGGGTAGAGGACCTCACCTGAAGTCCCATATAATATGCCAGAGAGTGGGAATATCCCTTTAAAGCGGCTTTCCAATCCCTAATGCGTGTTTCATACTGATGACATATCCAGGTATCTGATCTGTGGGGGACCGGCGTGCGGACCCCACACAGATCACCTGTTCTGGCCACCTTCGGGCATGGGATCTGCTGCAGTGGACAGGGAGCATGTGCAGTCTGCTCTTATTCAAGTAACAGGAGCGAAGCTATTGAATTATTGAATGGATGGGGCTGCAGTTACACTCCCATTACTTGAATAAGAGCAGACTGCTTCTGCTCCCTGAAGGATGCCGCTACAGCTGATGTGTTTCGGACACCCATAGTTCAGATACTGTTGACCTATCCTCTAGATAAATCATCAGTTGGAAACATGCATTTGAGGCTGGAAAACTACTTAAGGGTTCCCCTAAATGGACAAATCCTTTAAAATAGCCCCAAACCAGACTCACTAACTAGACAGACTAATATCAAAAACCGCTCATTTGGACTTACCTCCATGTCCTTCTGATAACATCTATTACTCCTAAGTATTGGTTATGCTGATCCTGTAATCGAGCACGCACCACTTGGTAGGGGTATGTAGCTGTCACAGCAAATATCTTTGATAAGGCCGCCATTGTGATGTATTCCAAGGTGTTCTGGAAAGACATGAAAGTTACGAGTGAATTATAATGCTTGGCAGAGGTCTCATTTGTATGGAAAGAAAATCCTGCACACTGCTTCTAGAGACACAAGACACCTGATGGAGCAGTAGTTATATATATATATATATATATATATATATATATATATATATATTTTATTAAACACACACACAAATATAGCTACAGGTTATTACCAGTTTTGTGTCAATGGATCGATTCAAGTGCTTATTATAATCCATTTTCAATTCTTCGTAGGCCATAAACTGAAGGGCACCGTGTGATGTTCCCAGCAGACCTGGTACAAAGCCCTACAAAGACAAGACATGATGGTTACTAATGGGAACGTCTGATGTCTCAGATGATTATACAACATTATAGAAACATAGATCACCTTGTACAGTCCTGGAATTCCTTCTTGCCTATAAATTTTAGCCAGTGCATGGAACATGCCTTTGTACTGCCGTCTTGAAGGGTCAACGCCGGCATCATACTGAAGAACAAGACGAGTCTTTGTAACCCATATTGGGTTTGTGAAACATAGGGTTAAGGCACCTGCATTAAAGAAACATTGTAAGAAATGATCCTAAATAGGTACAAACCGAGGGCAACAATTATGTTAATATAGTGGTGGTTCAAAGGTTAAAGGAGTTACCCAGGCACGGTTTTAAGACTTACTTCTACTGGGTTCTATTTAGACCAACTTTGTGTTTCCAGGCTGGTTATGACTCTGGGTCACATAATTCCAACCAGCACCTTGGACCTAAGATTATCCATCTCCTTCCTCCTCTCCTGTGTTCACTGGTATTACCTGTATTATGGGGGCACACATCATGCACACATCCGTTCCAAAACTTATAGAGCAGGTCCAATAAAAAAAAAAAAAAAAAAATTCGAAAAGGAACTGAGCATCGGAATAGCCTTTGGTGTGTATAAAGCCCAACAGTAAAGCAAGACCCCATAATAAAGAAGAAAAGTTATGAACATGGGAGGTGAGGCAGATCAATTTGGATGTCAGGTGCCTTGGTTCGGTCCCAAAAGAGTTTCTTAAAAAGTCTGGGGATAACCTCTTTAAAAGTTTGGACACACCTTCTCATTCCAAGAGTTTTCTGTATTTTCATGACTATAAAAATTGTAGATTCACACTGAAGGCATCAAAACTATGAATTAACACATGTGGAATTATATACTTAACAAAAAAGTGTGAAACAACTGAAAATATGTCTTATATTCTAGGTTCTTCAAAGTAGCCATCTTTTGCTTTGATTACTGCTTTGCACACTCTTGGCATTCTCTTGATGAGCTTCAAGAGGTAGTCACCTGAAATGGTTTTCACTTCACAGGTGTGCCCTGTCAGGTTTAATAAGTGGGATTTCTTGCCTTATAAATGGGGTTGGGACTATCAGTTGTGTTGTTCAGAAGTCAGGTGGATACACAGCTGATAGTCCTACTGAATGGAGTGTTAGAATTTGTATTATGGCAAGAAAAAAGCAGCTAAATAACGAAAAACGAGTGGCCATCATTACTTTAAGAAATGAAGGTCAGTCAGTCCGAAAAATTGGGAAAACTTTGAAAGTGTCCCCAAGTGCAGTGGCCAAAACCATCAAGCGCTACAAAGAAACTGACTCACATTGAGGACTGCCCCAGGAAAGGGAGACCAAGAGTTACCTCTGCTGCGGAGGATAAGTTCATCCGAGTCACCAACCTCAGAAATCGCAGGTTAACAGCAGCTCAGATTAGAGACCAGGTCAATGCCACACAGCGTTCTAGCAGCAGACACATCTCTACAACATCTGTTAAGAGGAGACTGTGTGCAGCAGGCCTTCATGGTAAAATAGCTGCTAGGAAACCACTGCTAAGGACAGGCAACAAGCAGAAGAGACTTGTTTGGGCTAAAGAACACAAGGAATGGACATTAGACCTGTGGGAATCTGTGCTTTGGTCTGATGAGTCCAAATTTGAGATCTTTGGTTCCAACCACCGTGTCTTTGTGCGACGCAGAAAAGGTGAACGAATGGACTCTACATGCCTGGTTCCCACCGTGAAGCATGGAGGAGGAGGTGTGATGGTGCGGGGGGTGCTTTGCTGGTGACACAGTTGGGGATTTATTCAAAATTGAAGGAATACTGAACCAGCATGGTTACCACAGCATCTTGCAGCGGCATGCTATTCCATCCGGTTTGCGTTTAGTTGGACCATCATTTATTTTTCAACAGGACAATGACCCCAAACACACCTCCAGACTGTGTAAGGGCTATTTGACCAAGAAGGAGAGTGATGGGGTGCTACGCCAGATGACCTGGCCTCCACAGTCACCAGACCTGAACCCAATCGAGATGGTTTGGGGTGAGCTGGACCGCAGAGTGAAGGCAAAAGGGCCAACAAGTGCTAAGCATCTCTGGGAACTCCTTCAAGACTGTTGGAAGACCATTTCAGGTGACTACCTCTTGAAGCTCATCAAGAGAATGCCAAGAGTGTGCAAAGCAGCAATCAAAGCAAAAGGTGGCTACTTTGAAGAACCTAGAATATAAGACATATTTTCAGTTGTTTCACACTTTTTTGTTAAGTATATAATTCCACATGTGTTAATTCATAGTTTTGATGCCTTCAGTGTGAATCTACAATTTTTATAGTCATGAAAATACAGAAAACCCTTGGAATGAGAAGGTGTGTCCAAACTTTTGGTCTGTACTGTGTGTGTGTATATATATATATATATATATATATATATATATATATATATATATACATACATACATACACACACACACACGGACAAAATTGTTGGTACCCCTCGTTTAATGAAAGAAAAACCCACAATGGTTACAGAAATAACTTGAATCTGACAAACGTAACAATCTATAAAAATTCTAAGAAAATAAACAAATGAAAGTCAGACATTTCTTTCCAACCAGGCTTCTATAGAATTTTTTAAAAATGAAAACTCATGAAACAGGCCTGGACAGAAATGATGGTTCCCTTAACTTAATATTTTGTTGCACAACCTTTTGAGGCAATCACTGCAATCAAACGATTCCTGTAACTGTCAATGAGACTTCTGCACCTCTCAGCAGGTATTTTGGCCACTCCTCATGAGCAAACTGCTCCAGTTGTCTCGGGTTTGAAGGGTGCCTTTTCCAGACGGCATGTTTCAGCTCCTTCCAAAGATGCTCAATAGGATTTAGGTCAGGGCTCATAGAAGGCCACTTCAGAATAGTCCAACGTTTTCCTCTTAGCCATTCTTGGGTGTTTTTAGCTGTGTGTTTTGGGTCATTATCCTGTTGCAAGACCCATGACCTGCGACTGAGACCAAGCTTTCTGACACTGGGCAGCACATTTCTCTCTAGAATCCCTTGATAGTCTTCAGATTTCCTTGAACCCTGCACAGATTCAAGACACCCTGTGACAGATGCAGCAAAGCAACCCCAGAACATAACAGAGCCTCCTCCATGTTTCACAGTAGGGACAGTGTTCTTTTCAAGATATGCTTTTTTTTCTGTCTGTAAACATAGAGCTGATGTGCCTTGCCAAAAATTTCGATTTTTGTCTCATCTGTCCATAGGACATTCTCCCAGAAGCTTTGTGGCTTGTCAACATGTAGTTTGGCAAATTACTTTTGTCAGATTCAAGTTATTTCTGTGACCATTGTGGGTTTTTCTTTCATTAAACGGGGGGTACCAACAATTTTGTCCGTGTGTGTGTGTGTGTGTTTGTGTGTATATATCTCAATTTCACTTGTCCTCCTTTATGCAGCAGATTTTTGCGCAACATGTGTATGAGATCTGTTGAAATTTCAACCATGTTGCGGCAATTGCGACTGCTGCAGATTTTTTGCCTGGAATTATGCAGAGTAAAATCTGCAGTGTATATATCCTGTGCTGATGTAGATTTACAGTATATTTATTATTGCAAAATTTTCTGCAGCTGTCCTATTCCATTCAGCTGAAACCTATGCACATAAAACATCCACGTTCAGCTGCCTGGAACAGATTCTGAGTTGCAGAAATCTGTAAAAATTCTGCCACATGTGAACACAGCCTGAGAGCACTGCACCTTCTTTACCTGAGTTATTTGGTTTTCTGCAAAACTAGATTTAGTGTGTACGTGCATGACCGACAGAGAAAATAAGAAGAGGGATTAAAAAGGTTTGTAGAAGAATTGGAACGGACAACGGAGTGCTGGGAACAGGTGAGTAGTTTTTTGTTTTAAATTTTACAGCTCCTCCATCCACCCCATGGGTTTTGCTACAATTCCTGGACAACCCCTTTAATTGGGCGATTATACCCCTAGCAACAGATTATGGAGCAGCTTATGCTTCTTAAAAATAAAAACTGAGCTGTGATCGGTTGCTATGGGCAAACAACAATTTTTCTGTAGACAGTTTTCTTAAAGCTGTCCTCATGTGGGAGAATTTATCAAAACTGACGCCCATAGCAACCAATCAGATTGTAGCTTTTACTTAAAAATGGGCTTTCGAGAAATGAGCGCTGGAAATGGTTTGGTTGCTATGGACAACTCTTCCATTTTTCTAAGGTGTTCCAGATTTTTAGTGTTCCAGATTCTGATCCCTACTGATGACAGTTTTATAACATGATATTTCTATAGACTATTTCATCTTTCATATGAATGCTAGGACATCACTCACCAGCCCCGGCAGCAGACAGGAGGTGTTCGGTGGCGGTCAGGTTTTCTGTTCTCCCTTCCTTTTTGTAGGCCTTGATTCCGTTATAACTGGTAGACAGATAAAGGACACCGTCAGTATGTAATACCATCAGAGAGACTGTATACATGTCAACTTCCACTACTGTCCTGTACTACACTCCAGGTCACCATATGGGAACCAGTGAATCCATGTCAATGGCATTCTAGGGGCATATTGGACTGATCTGTAGCACAAGGCACACCCGTATGTACGGCCCTGTGCCTGGATAAACAATGAAGCTTTGCAAACCTATTGCTATGGTTCTGTGATCATAACCTACAATGGAGAAGTAACATGTAATGGAAAGGTGGCAACTGCTGGCTATAGTGAGTACTGCCATAAGCTGGTAATCTTGGGACATGGGTATGACACACGCAGCGGCCAATCTCCAGTTGAGATAACATATTTGCTTTAAAGTATAAAGTCAATGCCTTTGAGCTGTATTTACTTACAAGAAGAAGTAAAGCCCCCAGGAGGCGCCTGCACCCCACATATTTGGGGTAACCCCTTGATAGAGACCACGTAGTCCTTCACGTCTCCACACAGTGGACATGCAATGTAGAATGCCATTGTACTTTGGCCGGAGCTCCAAACCGTCACTCACTGTGAAATCAAAAACAAAATGTCTATTAAGGTCCATTATTCTGTGCCAGGTGATGTGCAGAAATATCAGAGCCGACCAAAGAGAAGGAGTAGGCAGCCACATACCCTGATAATATGGGGAGGTCATTTACATGGTGGGTGGCACTATTTATTATAGACTATAATTAATTACTCTTATTTAAAGGGGTTTTCTTGGACTTTTTCATTGGTGACCCATTATTAGGATAGGTCAATCATTAAAGATCTGTAGGGGGTGAAACATCTGGGAACCCCCAGACCACCTGTTTAAAAGGCAGGGGCGCTCTGTGAGCGATGCTTCCACTTCACAAGCCATGATTCATTGTTTACATGGCCTGATCGCAGCTCAGTCACATTCAAGTGAAGGGGCTGAACTGCCATATCACTATACAAATGTATGGCGCTGTGATTGGTAAGTAGCAAGAGGCTGCAGACATAAGGAATGGGAATAGGGGACCCAACAATATTTAGCATGGGGCATCAACAGCTCCTCACCAAGCTGTATACATCTCCCCTTGTATGCAGAGTATATCAAAGGTACCTTTGCCACAGCCTAAGAGGGGCACAAAGATGGTTAGTAAAGGCCCAGGTATACCAACCCATTGGCACCCCAGGACAGCAGGGATGCTGATGGAAAACATAGAGGACTTGGAACCCCAGCCATCATAAATTTGTAACCTAGCCTGTGTTACATCAGTTTTCTGATGTAAAAGTTGCACTTTTTTGGTTTTTATCAAATAAATTAGCCACTTTGTCAATTTTTCAATGCAAAGTGAAAAGTGGGCGAAGCAGGGAGGATCAAGGCAAGCCATGTTATGGTGTCCGAATAAGACCAGGACTACACAGCAATTTTGGCTGCAACTCCCATTACATGACCGAAGATTGCCAGGTCACCCTGAAACTCCTTTACTAATGTTGCTGCGATCACAACTTCAAGTTAAATACTGCACGATTTTTCTGTGACTGTAAAAGGGTTGTCCAGGAATTGGCAGTCAGTGGCCTCAGCGTGGCTGGAAAGGACCCAGTGACGTCACTCACATACGTTTCTGGTCCTTTCATGATTCTCTGATTGGCCTCAATCGTCACATGCGGTGAGAACTTCCAGCTGCGAAGTCACAGAGGGCACCCAAATGGACTGCACCTTCCCCCGACCTCCTCTGGGATTTGTCCAATTCCTGGACAAACCCCTTTAAATCACAGAGCCCCTGGGGTCGCAAAACTGCTCCATTCACGAACATCTTTGGTCACGCAACCAGATCGCCGTGTAGCCCCAGCCTTACTATAACTGAAGTCTATATAGGGTCACAGATATAATTTCTGGCACACAAGACCCCCCCCCCCCCAGGTGCACCAGCTGGAGTCTCTTTATTATTCTGGTGCACCTGCAGCCAGTACTGGTAATATCAAGAATGGCGCACATAGCACCAGTCGTAATAAATAACCCCCAATGTCTCCATTCACTGACAGCAAGCAGAGGTCTTGAAAGTGGTGAGAAAACAGTATACAGGTAGGGGAATTACAACTTCCAGCATGCCCACCCTAGCTGTACAGTGAGATGGATGTAGTAGAGCTCTAACGCCTCCATTGAGGACCATATAAGCGATGTGGACCTACCTGCAAAGCGGATCTTGACCAGGTCCAGCGGGTGTAGGACCAGCGTGGAGATAACGCCGCCACTCAGGCCGGCCACCAGGTTCTCATACTGGACATGTCCGAAGAGCTGCCTTATGACTGTGACCGGGGAAGGTGCGGGCAGGGCTGGCTCAGCAGCCGGTCCTGTCGGGGCGGCCATGTGCACGACCTGTCACTAGCCCTGTACACACGTTACATCATGCACAGGCTCTGCTGGTGACCTCTCAACTTAGCCCCGCCCACTATTCCTCCTTCAGCTTGACTACTTAACTGTTGCCCATAACAAAGATGGCGCAGCGAGCATATCTACCAACCAAACGGCCGGAGTAAGGGCAGTCCGGAGTAAAGATGGCGGCCATGACTAGTGACGTAGAATTTGTGTTCCACGGAGCTTTCACTTCCGGTCCTCGTGGTGTAAGGCAAACGACCGGAGACTCGGAAAGTTGTGGATATGAAGGTGAAGGTGCTCTGCAGGAATCCTGATGACTACGTGCGGGAGACCAAGAAGGATCTGCCCAAAGGTGAGCGGGATTATCAGATCAAGTGCAAGCAGAGGGCAGGCAGCGAGGAGGCAGAGAGCGAAACAGGCTGGGGACGTATAGGCAGAAATGCGTTCACGATACTCTTTTTCAAACGATGGTCGCACGATTTCTATCGATCGATCTATCTATCTATCTAGGAATGACCAGCTGTGTGTCTTGATACTAAATGCACAGTGCTCCTCCTTCAACATCTTTGAATCTGCCATATTGGCAACTTTCCCAGGAAATTATTCACATGCGCTTTTTTTTTTTAAAAAAAAAAGGGGTTTCCAACACTTTTAAAACCTGTGCCACAGCAGAGAACCCTGTAAGGTTCCGTATACACTCGCGGCATTCTGTCAGTAGCAGAAATAATGAAGACCGAACCATCAAATGATGGACGGCAGCGGAACAGGTCCCTCGGGTGTCCATTATGATTTAGCAGACATCCCTGGACTAAGGCTCCATGCACAAGGCCATAGGTTCTATCTGCACGTACACATACATTTCTATGGCCCCATACACACAGCCATAGTTTTTACGGCAGAGTGTCCGGGTCGTATTTACAGCTCGGTCCTTTCATTTCAATGTAAAGTCAGTGAAAACCACCAGTGACACACAGATACCAGTCCGGGTGTCATCCATGCCGTTTTTACTGACCCTTAGGCCTCATGCATACAGCCACAATTTTATCCACAATTGAGGATAAAAATACAGGCCCATACACACAGTCGTAGTGTCCACGCTGTATTTAAGAGCCACAAATGCTACACGTTTGCGTCTCGGCCCACTTAATAGAATGGATGGGTTAGTGAAGACCTCGGATGCACCCAGGTAGCAACCCGGGTGTCATCCGTGATCCGCAGACTGCACTCTATGGTGTACATGATGCCTTACACTGCACAGTTGCGTACAGGAGGCCTAGAAGTCTTGCAGAACTTTTCTTTTTGTATGGGATTTCTGCTAGACTCTGAGATGCAAACACATACTGTATGTGAACATAGCCTAAAACGGGCACTAGACCCGTACTGCTGGAATGGAGGGGAGTTATCTCTCTTATCTCTGCCCAGTCCCTTGTTCTCCTAATCAGTTGGGGTCTAAGCAGTGTCTTATAAATGGGGAGTAACTTGTTTTGTGGGAAAACCCATTTATGAGCTGGTACTGGTGATTTCAGCTGAGGAGCGCTGACTCCCGAGGGGTGCACCATGTCATGAAGGAGACATCACGGGACATCAAGACACTACAATATACCTGATAAGTTTGCTACAAAAACTTTGTAGCACAAGCTTTTCATTGTAACAAATGTAAGGCCCAGTTCACATCTGCGTCTGGGTTTCCGTTTGGGGAGTCCGCTTGGGGACCCCCCAAACGGAAACCTATATGCATAAATAGCGGTTTACCTGGGAAACCCGTGGACCCCATAGATTATAATGGGGTTTCCACACGAAGCAAGCATGTTTCATGCGGAAACCACACGGACCCCATTATAGTCTATGGGGTTCGCGGGTTTCCCAGGTATACCGCTTTTTATGCGTATAGGTTTCCGTTCGGGGGGGGGGTCCCCAAACGGAAACCCGAACGCAGATGTGAACCGGTCCTTAGGGTTTTTGAACAGCCTGCACTCCGTGGGTATCTATTGAAGTGAACTTCAAAACTTTGGAACAACTTTTGATGATCTGGCAGCATTTGCGACATTAATATATAGTGTAATTTACTTTATCATCAGATTTTGACTCCTTTCTGTTAAAGCCTGCTCTGAATTCCACTTCTTTATTCCTTCTCTTGTTTCTCTATTCCGAGCTGAAATTCTCTCTCTGCTTCTCTGGTGTATGGGTGGGTGGGCTCATGTGTAATACAGGAAAGTTGATGCTGGGGGTCACTTCAAACCGTTATATCTTGGGTATTATAAAACTTTCTATGACTATATATACACAGATCCCGTATCCCAACTGTGTTTTCAGCTGGTGATATTTCTAGAAATAATACAGGTAGAACTGTGATCTTGGTGGCATATGCAAGCTGAGAATCTTAACTTTCATACCACATAATCATTGCGTGAGATGTAACCCCTCCATTTCAGGGCTGTAGAATCGGATTCATGGAGTCTGAGTCGAGATCAATTTTGGGTGGAGTCGGAGTCTGAAAAAAGTAACATACTCTGACTTTAAAATAAAATAATTAATTATTTTTAGTTATATTATAGAATTATTAATATTGTATAATTAATTAGATATATAGTTTGTTACACGTTTACTTTCATAAAAATCAATCACTGGCTTTTTTATGAATTAGCAGAGGTTTACTGCTGTCTGACCATGGCGGTCACCCATTTATGAAGGAGGCCGAGTTGGTGGTTTGGCCTACCTACTCCACAGCCCTGCTTCAGCCTCTCTGTATGACACTACATGCACATGTGCCCGTGCCATGGTATTATGGCACATGGATGACATCTGTGTGCTGCTTGTGCTTCCACAGACCCCTTCACTTCATCTCATTCTTCGGTGAGATGGGCCACAGAACAGACAAGTATAGGACCTGTCCTGAGTTTTTCCCCGGGCCTGCGATAATATACAGGCACGTTTGTGGGGCCATAGTGATGAATCTGTCCGTGTGCTACCCATGAAAAATGGACAGCCATGTGCATGGAGCTTTTGGCTGCTTTTACACAAATGAAGCATATTGAGGGCCAGAAAGAAAGAAATGTTGGGTACATCCGAAAATTGTCACCCATTGTTAAGGGCCGAAAAATGCGTTCATGTCAAAGAGCCCTTATACAGGAGTCCCACATTCACTCTCGGCGAAAAGTTTTTTGTTGGCAATAGAGAAACAGGGATAGAAAGGTGATTTTCAGCTCCGAGTTTCACAAAAATCTGTTAATAAAGGATATTACAACACTTATTTACATCACAAATCCTGCCAAGAAATCAAAGGTTGTTCAAAAACTTTAGATACACTTTAAAGGGAATCTGTCAGGGCAATTTGGGACACTAAACCACCCACACGTCCATATGGATCTGGGGTTTGGTGTCCCAAATCACCCTGTTATAACACAATCCATGGCCGCATTAAAAATAAAAAATCTTTATACTCCCCCTGCCGCTATACTCCTCGCGCCTGCGCAGTTCTTCAATGAAGCCAGAGGAGTACACCTCAGCTTCAGTGCGCATGTCCCGTACCTCCGGCAATTGCACAGTGAAGCCGGGGTGTCCATCTTTGGCTTCACTGAAGAACAGCGCAGACGCCGTGAGGCGTGCCTTATGAATAAGCCGGACCGATCTCACCAAACAGTGTCGATCGGACCCTTATCTAGGTAAGTAAAAAGGTTTTTTTATAATTAATGCACCTGCGGATTGCATTACAACAGGGCAATCTGTGTCACTAAACTCCAGGTCTATAAGGATCTGTGGGTGGTTTAGTGTCCCAGATTGACCTGACAGATTCCCTTTAAGATGCATGAAAAACTACTGCAAGCAAATAATCTTTAGTGTGGCCTAGCAAGCTGTATTGTAGAGTACAGGTGACTACGCTGGATGTCCGTGCAGATGTGGAGACCAATATGAGGGCTGGGGGTTCGTTTGATGATATCGGGGCATATTCTAGTAAAGTGAATTTGTGGCTGAAGTTAAACTTAACCTATCAGTTCTTTGTTTGTCCCTAAACCGCTACCATACTTTGTGATTTTTTACCTAACATGCCCCAGTATGCTAAATCTGATAAAGCCAACATTTAGAAATCACTCTTTACAAGGCTGTAGTTATAGGTAAATCACCATTGAAGTGTCTAGATCGCAAAGAATCACATAGTCTTGGCTCAAACGTAACCCCTCTTGCGTATATGCCATTGACATGAACTCAGCTTCCCAATATTCTTCTTTCTTTAAGATCTCTGCTTTATGTCATTATATAGGAGCTTTCAATGTGCAGTTTTAGTGGATAAAATTTTCTTTAGTTGTGATGGTCACACAGGGATATAGGACTCTCATCACACAAGTGCCTCTGGGTCTGTCACTTCCAGGACAGATTTGTTTTATCCACCAAGAAGGTTCCTATTAGATGACAGCAAGCAGAGATCATGAAAGACTTGATGAATTGATATGTTATTGATAATGGTCACTCTGTGATCGGTTGAACATGGTGACTACAGGCGGCTTACCATCAGGATTATAAGGCAACTGCTCTAACTATAAATGACTTCTCTTTCAGTTCCTCGTAACTACGACCCCTCACTCCACCCATTTGAGGTACCACGTGAATATGTCAGAGCCTTAAATGCCAGTAAACTGGAGCGCGTATTCGCTAAGCCTTTTCTTGCGGCACTGGAAGGTCACAGAGATGGGATCAACTGTATGGCTAAACATCCCAAGAGCTTGTCCACAGTGCTCTCAGGGGCTTACGATGGAGAGGTAAGCAGTGAAAGGAGCTAGAGGGTGTGTATACTTTGGCAACCAGGGCTCACAGGCAGAGAGCGTGCTGTGATGTCCACATGTCCTGATAGGTATATGGACAAGGGTTGTCTCTGGCTCAGCCACTTTATAGTAATTTAATGGGAACCCCATAGGCACTTATGTACAGTAATATTATGTAAAATTATTATTTACACAGGTGAAGATCTGGAATCTGTCCACACTGAAATGCACCCGAACTTTACAAGCACATGAAGGCTTTGTCCGAGGGATGTGCGTCCGATTCTGTGGGACTTCTTTTTTCACGGTACGTGCATCTGATTGTGAAAAATTTTGACTCGTATATGCATGAGAGGTTTAGACCATAAGACTTATTTACCCTTTTTCTTTTCAATTTCATTTGTGTATTAGGTTGGTGATGATAAGACCGTGAAGCAATGGAAGATGGAAAGTCCAGGATATGGCGAGAAAGAGGAGCCCATCTATACAGTTCTAGGGAAGGTAAGGTATTCAAGCAGTTGATGGGGTTTTCTCTTTCTTGACCTCTAGAGCATTTTTCCCACTAATGACATTTATCCCCCATGCGCACAATATAAGGGAAATGCCTGATCACGACTGCAAGGACCCCCAGCGATCAAGTGTTCCCAAATTCTCCATGTAAATGGAACAGTGGTGTGCACATGTTTGACCGCCACTCCTATGGTACTGCTGGAGATCACCATCCTGGAGGTCACAAAAAATAAAAGGAGCGCTGGCCATTCCTGTGCACCAGCACTCCTTTCTCGTGGGGCAATGTGGTGAACTTGCAGGCCTCTGTTCTTGTGATCGATGGGGATCCAACTACTGGGACTCCTGAGCGATCAGACACTTATTCTCTATCCTGTTAATTTTAACTTGAGCACCTCGGACCCCTGTATATTATGTGCTCAGCATGAAGTGGTTGTAATAGGTGTGCCAGGGACCATTTCCGATGTCATTGGTTTGCTGTCCCTATGGCTGTGACTAGGGTAAGTTTAGGACTGAGGGACATGTATTAGGTTAGCTCCATGTAAATAATATAAGACCTATTAGCTTATAAAGTTTCTATTACATCCATGATTCCCTTTCCAGACAAGACAATGCAAACAGGAGAGGATCACTTTGTTTTGTTTTTTTTTTCTTGGGTAAAGGGGATAGACAACTATATACAGATGAGTATATTTTGGAAGTATGCTATACTACATATCTTACACAGGTCCTGAGTTACAGCCCTCATTATACTCCAGAGTTACATGCATAATTCTGCTGGTTATTACAAATTGTTGACCTTGCACACAACTTTTGGTTGTGTTATGCTAAGGTTTTTTTATGCTATTTATGACCTTATTCACATGGCAGTGTTTTGCATCAGTGGTTGTAAGCCAAAGCCAAGAGCAGGTCCAAAGCACAGAACAGGTGTATATCTTTCTATTATACTTTATCTGTTCTGTGTTGTCTCCACTTCTGGTTTTTGCTCACAAACATTGATGCAAAACACTAACGTGTGAATATGGCCTAATTCTGACTTGCAATAAGAGAACTTTTCCGTATACACACTTTAAAGCTAACCATACACAATAGATGTATATCGACTGCTTATTTTGATTGGTTCAGCCATCTTATTTGTAGGGGTACCTCATGATGCTCTGGGGAGACCAGGCTTGTGCAGTTGGATTTGCTTTTCCCTGTTCAGCACACATGCAATGCTCAGCCAAGAAGTGTTTCAGGGGTGTCAATGAGATAGTGGTAGAATGAGTTCTCTTGACTAGCTAAAATGTATAGATCCATTGCAAACACTGGAAAATAGTTTTCAAAGCTGAATATAAACCTTATATAGGGCTAATATTGTTAGGTGTGGTGACTAAGTACAGATATATTGGCCTTAAAGGGAAGGGAGTCTGTCAACACAAAATAGTATATAAAGATGCACAAAATACCGTGCAGGGCTTGAGATGCAGTTTAGAGCAACGTCTATTATTGCTATCCCCGCCTCTGTTGCAGAGAAAATCCAACTTGTAAAAATATGCAAATGAGATATGATAGATATGATGCCGTATCAGACTAACTTTATATGTCCAGGCACCATCTGCACGTTAAAGGACACGACTGGTGACGGCTCATACAGCTTATATATGTGTAATGACAGTAACCTCTATTACAGATTTGTCTGACCATTGTACAAGCAATGCTACCTCCGATGCCGCCCCTGCTACCTCCTGTGTCGCCCCCTCTACCTCATAGATTGTAAGCTCTTGCGAGCAGGGCCCTCAGTCCCAGTATGTGAATTGACTATTTCTTTGTAATGTATCTTTTTTGTCAGTACTTGAACCCTATAAATTGTACAGTGCTGTGGAATATGTTGGCGCTATATAAATAAAATGTATTATTATTATTGAAAGGTTTTTATGGGCGTGTAATCTGCAGTTTTGATTTTGCTCAGTGCTCCCCTAAAGCCCTCCGAGTACCAGCCACCAGAAGAAGGACAGCACTCTGTGCTGGCTCGGCTTTCTCAAAATCTTTAAGCGGTGCACTCTGATGTCATTGGGCATGCTCAGTAGGGTGTACTGCGCTTGTCGAAGATTTTGCAAAAGGCGAGCCATTTTTAAAAATCAGAATTTCTCTGAGGACAGCAATAAAAAAGACGCTTTACTAAACTGCGTCTCAAGCCCTGCAAGGTTCAGTGCGTATCTTTATATGCTATATTGTGCTGACAGACTCCCCTTAACCTTGTCCAGATCCTAATTTGGAGTTTTCCTCTTTGCAGTCCATATTTACAGGTGTGGATCACCACTGGAGGGATGCGATGTTTGCGACATGTGGACAGCAGGTGGATATCTGGGATGAACAAAGAAACTCTCCTATGCGAACCTACACCTGGGGAGTTGACAGCATCTCTAGCATCAGATTTAATCCCATTGAGGTAACTCCATTCTGCATTTACTGGTAATGTGAAAATTCCATTTTTCTGTGTTGGTATTGCAGCTGAGCCCCATTCAGTTGTATGGGATGGAACTGCAATACCCTGCACCATACTTATTAAAGGGGTTGTCCAAGGAGTTCCATTTTACTTACTTTCTATGGGTTTTTTTCCATGCTGGATTTAGGGGTTCCCGACTGATTCAGACCCCAGGTCATGTGATCGGAACCAGCACCTGGCCCCCAGGTTGCTCTGCCTCTTCTCCGGTTTTCACAGGTAGTAAAGCCAGCCCCCATAGTATGGGTGGTAACTACCTATGAAAATGGGAGAGGAGGGAAGTGGTGCTGCAACCCAGGGATTGGAACCAGCCCAACACCCCAGGTATAGCATGAAAAAAAAAAAAAATCTAGAGGAGGTAAATAAAAACCCCTTTTAGTAGACAGACGTATTATTTTTCGATTTGATTTGTCAAGCCTCTGTGAGCAAAAGTCTGCACTCCAAACTACTAGGACGGAGACACATTTATGCTGCTGATGTATTTAGCTCACAGCAGATCGCATATTCTAGTGCATATTAGATGCGCTTGTGTTTCAAGACAGGTTGTGTTTTTTTTTTTGTTTTGTTTTGTTTTTTTTCTATAAAACTGCATCTAATAATCCAAAAAGCACACATTTCTATTTACTTTTCTATAGGATTCTGCTATTTTTAATACTTTGCCACCTGTAGAGCCTGTATTCAAAAATTTGCAGCATTTTTTTTTTTTCTTTTTTTTAAATTTCTGCATAGAATATGGCTGCAGCATGTGGATGAGATTTGTAAACCCTTGCCTTTTTGCTTGGTACTGTAATCCGTTGCAGACTTTACCTATGCAGATGTACAAGTAAAATCTGCAGTCTGAATTCACGGCGTTCACATTATTGTGCTATGTGAAATATTTCTTGACTGTTCTGTTTTCCAGACACACATTTTAGGAAGCTGTGCTGCTGACAGAAGTATCGTCCTGTATGACCTGCGGAAGCCTACACCACTGAAAAAGGCAAGTCGCTCAATAACCACTTCCATTGTGTGTATAAGTGACCATATGTCAGTGTTCTGCCTCTGCAAGGGACTTAAGGGAAGTCTGTCACTGGAACCCAGTATATCAATCTAGCGCCGCAGATAGGTTAGGGTCTCCTGAGTCCAATGTCATTTTTCCCTTATGATTCAGTGCCTCCATTGCAAAGATATCGCCGCTTTTGTCACTATACAAATGAGCTCTTCATAGCAACAACCACATTGCTTGCTGTTGATCTTTTTGGAGCAATGACCACGTCCTCATTACTCCAAAGAGCTCATTTGCATGTTGACAAAAATGGCAATATCTTGACAATGGAGGCATCAAGTCATAAGGGGAATCACTGTTAGATAGGTTATGGTCATCTGAATCAATTTGCGGGGGGGGGGGGTTAATTTTTTGGGTTCTGGTGATAGACTTGTCATGCTGTGGAAAAGTTTCTCTTTTCATGGGAGTCAGAAATCCTTTTTTTTTTTATTTTTTGTTATAGATTTTGCTGTGCTTTTTGAGTCGAAGCCAAGAGTGGATTTAGTAGGTGGGAGACGTATAACGACTACCTTTTAGTATTTTGCATTCTGAAAGTCACCCTTGTCTTTGGCTCAAAATCTTCAGCAAAAAAAGCTGCCATGCTATACTCTGGGTCTTTAGCCTTAACTAGGTTTTACTATCTATTAACCATTATCATGAGTTCCACTAATAAATATCCTTTGTGTTGTGGCATTCCTCTATTATTCCTCCTGAAAATGTATATTAGCAGCTGGGCATTACCATTCCCTTTGTGTCAGGGCTGTGGAGTCGGTACGCCAAAGCCCCGACTCCGACTCCTCAATTTCCCCTGACTCCGACTCCGACATACATGGCGCATGTTTAAGAGAGAACTTAATTTAAGCTTTTTATCATCCTTATGATACAATAATCAAGCTATTTAGGTAGAACATAAAATATATTTATTGGATACAACTTTAGAACACAAAAAACTTTAATAAATTGCAAATATGCAAAACGCTGCAGTAAGTGGTAAAAAAAACAGTTTTTCAACAAAAACAGTTTTCTCAGTCTCAGCACAATGATTCACTTGCTGACAAGCAGTCACTCTGTGTCCTCGGGCTGTGGGTGGGTCTCCAGCACAATTACAGATAAAGTCAAGCTTTTCAGTCCTCACAATCACAACACTTGTATCTTTTGCTTACTCCAGATAATGGTGCTAAACCTTATAGGTTCACTCAGAACTCAGTCCCATCATTATATGAGGAATAGAACAGACCTTTACAGGACATTTCATCATTTTCAACATTTCATCATTTTCCCAAATTCTTCTGAAAATATATTCAGCACATACTGCATTGTACTACTAACTGTACCAATTTATTATATATTTTGGGAGTCGGAGTCGGTCCATTTTACACCGACTCCGACTCCACCAAAATAGGCACCGACTCCACGACTCCGACTCCACAGCCCTGCTTTGTGTGATACTGCCCAGTTAGTGCTGGTAGGTTTAGACTGTATAGACCAGCAATTGTTAACAAGTGAGCCTTGGAAAACAGGAGGCCGCTACCATCTAGTTGGAAAGATGATTGCATGCCTTCATGCAACATTATCTGTGACGTTTAGGACTTTTTTTGGCTTTTGATTAAAAAAAAATTATTTGAAAGGGGTGACCCAAAGAAATATTTTTTTCCAGGGGTCCCCTAAGTCTCAACACTGGGACACACTGGTATAGCCAGAGACACACTTCTATAATGCATTTCAGGCTGAGGCCCCACGTTGCAGAAACGCAGCTTTTTTTTTGTTGCAGAGTTTGCTGCATTTTTTTGAGCCAAAGCCAAGAATGGCTACAAAAGGAATGGGAAATATATAGGAAGTTCTTATACTTCTCACTTCTGCTCAATCCACTCCTGGCTTTGACTCAAAAAAACTGCAGCACAATCTGCAACAAAAAAAGCTGCGTTTCCGCAACTTGGGGCCTTAGCCTCAAGTAGGAATAACTAGAAAGGCACAATCAGGGCTGCTTTAACCATAGGGCCAACGATTCACAGGCCCTATGGTAGCGGGGGCCCCTCTATACTTTGCACTGGACCAACCAATGTGTTTAAAACAGCCCTGGGCACAATGCAGAGATCTATGACAAGATGCTCCCGAATTTTTTTTTCGTGGGGCAAACAATTGTTTCCTAAAACCAGAGAGCTGACAGGTCCCCTATAATATATTGTTCTTACTTGTACAATAATCAATGTTTTTCTCTCATGGGACAGGTTATTCTAGAAATGAGGACAAATGTGATCTGCTGGAACCCTATGGAAGCCTTTATATTTACAGCAGCCAATGAGAACTACAAGTAAGTATAAGGCTGGATTTACAGGGTTTGCTGCGGTTTTCATGGGGCTGTTTTAGGTCAAAAATGCTGCAACCAGATGTAATTTTAGTGAAATAGTTAATAGTTTTTATTGCTTGTAAAATACCTGACCCCTCTGAAGGACTTTTCAGTGAAGTTGGAAAAAAGTTAAAGGGATTCTATCATTGGGAAACCCTATTTTCAGCACGTCGGAATAGCCTTTATTTTTCTGCTCTGCGCCGCCGTTTTGGAGAATTTTCTTCTTTATGCAAATTATTCTTCAGAAAGCACAGGGGGCGTCCCCTGTGCTCATGTGACACGCTCTTCTGAAGATCCAGCGCCGCCTCTCTCTTCTTGCGCTGACTCCTCTCCGCAGTGTCAGCACCCGCCGATCGCGTCTGTTCGGGATTCAAATCCCGCGCATGCTCAGTCGGCTCTGCCACTTCGCGTAGGACAGAACCGACTGCGCTTGTCCGGTCGGCCTTTTGACGGAAAAGTGCCGCCTCTGTCTAATGCGAAGTGGCAGAGTCATCTGAGCATGCGCGCGATTTGAATCCCGAACACACACTCGGCGGTGGCTGATGCTGCGGTGAGGCGACGCTGAATCTTCAGAAGAGTGTGTGATGTGAGCACAGGGGACGCCCCTGTGCTTTCTGAAGACTAATTTGCATTAAGAAGAAAATTCTCCAAAACCGCGTTGCGGAGCAGAAAAATAAAGGTAGGAGGAGAATAGTCTTTCTAAAGGCAATTCCTACGTGCTGTTAGTGAAAATAGGGTTTCCCAATGATAGAATCCCTTTAAGCGCTCCGACTCAACATCAAAATAAAATGATGATTTTTTAAATTAATTTTTTTTTCTTTATTTATAAATTTATTTTTACAATCGTTGTTGTATAATTAGATGTGTAGTTTGTTACATATCTACTTTCATAGCAATTCAGTCACTAGATTTTTGTGAATTAGAGGATCTTTATGGTGTCTCTGACCATGGTTGTCAGTCGGAGTAGGTAGTTTGATCTCCCAACTCCACAGCTCTCCCCATCTATGTATTATGTGTTCCTACACTTATTTGATTTGGCTTCCATGTATTACTGTATTTGCCCTTGCTTAGAATGGCATGTATAGGTGATCGTAACATGTCCTGCTGATGCCGGATCTGATCACCTAGCTGGATAAATTTTACAAAGGGTTATCTCTTCCTGTTAATAAGTTTCTCGTCTCCTGCAGCCTATACACATACGACATGCGAAACCTGAAGGTTCCTATAAAAGTACATAAGGACCATGTGTCCGCCGTCTTGGATGTTGACTACTCGCCAACCGGAAAAGAATTTGTGACTGCCAGCTTTGATAAATCCATCCGCATCTTCCCCGTTGAAAGTGGATACAGCAGGTGAGTTTCTCTGCAAAGGGATACAAGACAATGTTAAATGAGTTGTCTAGGATTAGAGAAATATGGCTGCTTTCTTTTAGAAACTGCCCCACGCCCAATGGAGTTCAGCTCCATTAGAAGTAAATAGGGCTCAGCTGCAATACCGCATTCTACCATTAAGGGGCGTGCAGCCCCCTAGTATCCTGAAGCCGAACAACACTATAAATATGAACATTAAGCATTTACACATTTCTAAAACATGTCTCCCAGAAACAACACCACATCTGTCCACATGTGTATGTCACATTGAACCTAAACGGGCTGAAATACCAGACGTAGTCCATGAACAGGTATAGCTTAGATCATTACAAAGCCAAAAGGTGATGTGCAACTAGCCTGGCCTTAACCTTCCGAACTATGCTATCTAGTGGAACAATATCACTTACTCTGTGGTTGCTGTGTCTGAACCCTACGTCTAGTGTATACAGCAAATCCATATCCATCATATACATCAGACTTATCCATAGTACCGAGATCAGCAAAGCGTTTTATGCCCATATACATTTTTTACAACTATATAAGAAAATATAAGTGCAGCTTTCTATTCTGCAAGACACCTTTAAAAAATAAAAGTTGGAGTCGAGGAGTAACATATGTAATTTTATACTTATATGTTGCCATACATTGGACGTATATGTTGGAAAAAATTTTTTCAATGTACTAGTGCATCTCCATAATTTAGAATATCATTGAAAAGTTATTTTTTCTTTTTAGCAATTCAGTTGAAAAAGTGAAACACATATATTATTTTGAGTCATTACAGTGAACTTTTTCAAGTGTTTGTTTGTTAATGTTGATGATTATGGCTTACAGCCAAGGAAAACCCAAAAGTCATTATCTCAGAAAATTAGAAGAATTAATCCAAAACACCTGCAAAGGCTTTCTAAGCGTTTAAAAAGGTCCCTTAGTCTGGATCAGTAGGCGACACAATCATGGGGAAGACTGCTCACTTGACAGATGTCCAGGAGGCAGTCATTGACACAATCCACAAGGAGGGTAATTCTAATTTATTGAGATGCACTAGTATACCTCCCAAAAATGTCTTGAATTCAGTGTGCACTGAGCTTAAGAGTCTATTCACACTATGTGCATGGCAAATCATGCCTGTGATGTGTGAAAGAGCATAGCATGCTCTTTGACAGATTGGAAACATGGCTCTGTTTTTACGGACCCGACTCTGCCTTTGAATGTAAATGGGTCAGTGTGAAAAAAAAAAAAATGCCACACTGCTTGTTTTTTCAGTGTGGTTGTGTGACTATAGCCTAACTTCTACAATGTCAGAGTAGTGATGGACATACAGCACATCCAGCTCAGATCCCTGGACCCTTGTGATTGGGATATATGGAGGTCACAGAGGGGAGTCCCTTATTTAGGTGGGGGCCTTCAGTGAAATTGTGCTGCAGCAAAACAAGCAGGAGCTCTAGCAGATTTGGGCTGACCATGGATTATGTGACAGCTATTCATCTAAATGGCTGCCATGAAATGACTACATGTCTCCTGCAGGGGAAATGCCTGTATAGCTGTGAGCAGTGTCAGAGCAGTCACGGCAGTCTTATTGGCTGTCCTGGAGATAGATAGTAAGCCATGCATTGTACATTCATACGTAATGCTCTGCAGATCTAACCCTGATCTCTACTTCTGATCACAGGGAAGTATATCACACAAAGAGGATGCAGCACGTCACCTGTGTCCGGTGGTCTTCCGATAACAAGTACATTCTATGCGGTTCGGACGAAATGAACATCCGTATTTGGAAAGCGAACGCCTCTGAGAAGCTTGGCCTGGTAAGATTGCTGGCATTGTCCAAGAAAGCAATACCTTAATTGCAGCCGCAGAGTCCCTGCAGTGCACCTATGGGCATATTATACAGCATAGCTCAGTATTAGCAATGTGAATCACACCGCCACCTGACTCATTGCCATACAGCAGCATCAAACTATCAAGTCAGTGACTCACTCAGTCGCACCTTCAATGCTTTTTTTTTTTTTTTTTTTTTTTTTTAAATTTTGGTCCTTATTTGATACTGAAATCCAAAAAAAGAAACCATTAAAAGGAGCGTTCTGGAATCTGCAAGTACAGGTTATTTTTATAATAAAATGTTCTGCAGTATTCTGAGTTACAGATAAATCAGCAGTGGTGGCCAGTCCACTTTAACCCCTTAATGACCAGCACACACATACTAGTTTATAGGAGTTGTCTCACCATAACAATGCCGCACTAGTCCATGGGATCTGTGATAGTGTTTGTTTGCTGTTGGTCCCATCACTGTGACCCTGACTGATCACGAAAACAGGGTCTCTTGTTTACCTGTTAGAATGGTGGTCACATGTGCTGTCGCTCTGTTCAAAGCCTTCTGGGATGCAGTCCTGTAGAGATTGAATGGAGGAACACATTGTGACGAGAGACCCGCAGTGGCGTTCTTTCCTTTACAGCTGCAGTGTTGCATAAATGTGTCTGTTTTTTAATGGTTAGTGCGAGACCTCCATCCCAGTTCCAGACTTAATCGTCCCCCTGTTGCTGCATTAGTCACTAGCACAGCTGTGAATTTGGCAGTCCCAATACAGCCAGTTAACCCAAATTAAAGGGTTTCTCCAGAAACGTTCTCCTCCTCACTTCTGTCCCATAGTTACCTGTGCTGTGGGGGCTGGCAGAATCTAGCAAATCCAGCCCCCATAGCATAGGTAACTAGTGGCGGATCAGGTCCTGGCTCAGATCATGTGATTAAAGGGGTTGTCCGGACTTAAAGGGGTATTCCCACGATCATAACCATTTTTAAATTTGTAGATAATTAAAAGTTAAACACTTTTGCAAATATAAGTAATTTAACATTTTGCAGAGTTTTATAGATTTTCTCTAAATATCTTGTGGTCACAAGTTGTTGTCTTGATCGGTTGCCAGTGGATACGACCATCAATGCAGGACCTTTCTAAGGTCAGAAAATCAGCCATGATTTGCTTATTGTGGCCGGGATATCTTCTCATACATGTAGTGTCCCTGCCTGATAACTGAATACAAAAAGAAAATCATGGCTGGATTCCTGTCAAGTCCCAGACCAAATAAAGTTTCTGCATTTGTGGTCGCATCCATTGGTAACCGATCAAGACAACAGACTGTCACCACTAAGATGGTTAGAGAAAATCTTTAAAACTCTGCAGAATTTTTAACTACTTATTTTTGCAAAAATGTTTAATACTTAATTATCTCCAAATATGATTATGTTCATGGGTATACCCCTTTAAGCTATTTATGACCCATCCTCAGGATAAGCCATAAATACCTTGGTCAGGGGCCACCCACAGATAATCAGCTGTACGGAGCCGCTTCCAGCACCTGTGCTATACACCATACAGGGCCGGTAGCAGAAAGTTCCGTCCCTTGTATAGCAGCAGGCGCTGTCTGATAGATCCGGAGCCTGACTCTCGTCCCCCATAATTGGATATTTATGGTGTATATTGAGGATGGTCCATAAATGGCCTAAGCCCGGATAACCCCTTTAGGCTGAGGCCCCACATTGTGGAAGTGCAGCTGTTTTTGTTGCAGATTTTGCTGCGTTTTTTTGAGCCAAAGCCAAGAATGGCTACAAAAGGAGTGGGAGATATATAGGAAGCTTATTTTACTTCTTCCTTCTGCTCAATCCACTCCTGGCTTTGGCTCAAAAAACCGCAACAAAATCTGCAACAAAAAAACTACCTTAAGTGGAATTTAAGGGAGAAGCCTTCCATTGATATGAATCCAGGATAGTATGTCTTTTCTGGGAAGGAGCAGCACTCATACCCTCCTCCATTGTATCCCTAAACAACCCCCTTCCTTTACCTTCTCTGAGCCCATTAAGGTGCCAGAAATTGTGCTGCAAATCAGTTTACAAATGTCTGTTCCTAGTTCGACAAACCGCAAGAGCAAGTAAACATCACAACGATGAATAATTTAGTATGTGTTTTGGTGTTATGCAAATACCTACTACCAGAAGTGCTCCAAGTGAATTCATCAGTGCTCTTGGCCACATGGAGGCGCTATCCGGCCTTGCGCTGCCGCCGGTGACTTCAGGACTGCTGTAAATAGCACCATTGCTTATTTATTTTTCAGCGTTCAGGTCATTGCTCAACACTTTAACAAGAAAACACAATTAATTGAATCCTAATTTGTTTACCTCCTAGCATGAGTCCAATGCAAATAGCCAAGAGAGTGTTACTTTGTAGCCATTTAATGACTGAGGGCATCCACAGGGGTCCAGGGAGGGGGTTATTTTGCTCACTTACTGCTCAAAAGAGAACACCACTGTAACGGCAATGGTGACCTCTTTACATTTTCTTTACGTCATATCGCCCAGGGTGTTGAACTCCATAGAGTTGTTTTAAAGGGGCTCTAAAACCTAGAAATGACTGATAAAAGTAAGAGGAATATAATCTTTTCCTCGCTGTTTCTGTCGGCAGCATTTTCTGCAGTACTTGCAAGGGGTTAATCTGCTGCTGATCTGATCCATCTTAGTCTGGAGAGTGAGCTGGGATGGGCTTAGGAAAATGGGGTGGAGCTTAAAGGGGTTGTCCAGACTAAATAATTGGGGACCTATTGTTGGAATAGGTTCCAAGTTAAAAATCGGCAAGAGCTGTTCTGCTGTCTATTAAGTACTTATTAAGCACAGCAGCTATGCGTGGAATCTCAGCCCAGCCCATTCACTTGAATGGGACTGAATTTCAGTGGCACTTCCTAAGCAACGCTTTTGCTTCACAGGCCATTTAACATAACGTTTATCAAACAACTGATCCGTGGGGGTCTTAGGTGTGGAACCCCCAAGGGTCTTCAATTGATGACTCCCTCCCCTTTAACAATTTTGTCCAGCTGCAGCAGGGCAGAAGAGGGAGCCTGCTGCTCCAGCCAGTTGTCTTGCATACTGTGTGCACAGCTGTTTCTGTAACTTCCATGAAAGGGAATTGAAGTGGCCGTGCAGATATACGCCATCTCTCTGTTCATTGTCTGCCTAGTTGGAGCAGCTGATGGCCACCTTATCGTGTAGACTGGGATCCGGGTCCTATGAATGTGCTGTAAATGCGTGGGAAAATGTGTTTTTGCCCATTTAAGTCAGAGGATTCCAGGAGAGGGCAGCAAATGACCGACAACAATCAGCCTGTTCTCTGTTGTCAGGCACGGCCTGTGTCCAGTCAGTATTCTGGGGGACGATCTGCACCCTATGCTGTTGCCTTCTGCAATGGGACAAGAGAAACTCGGTCATCACTGCATTAAGTAGTTGTCAGATACGCACATGTTAGGGCATATGGACATAACAGAGGTCTCCCCAATTCTGGTGCACTCAAGCTGTCACTAGAACAGGTTCCCGTGCTCCCCATCTTGTTGGAGATTGAATAAAATGGTGGTCACTTCTGCACCCTGCTGCTCTATTCAATGTCTATGGGACTGACAGAAATGGCTGCTGTACTTCGCCACCTATGTCAGTCCTGTAGACTTTAAGTGGGGCGCCAGGGTGCAAGCAGGCCCACCACTTAATTCAAAATCCCTTTGATTTGGGGCTCAGGATTCCATTCTGGTGATGGGTGGGGTTGCCCAATGATGGAGCCCTGAGCAATCCTGTGGATAGGTGATAACCCCTTTAAGTAACCTATTGAGGTTTTTTTTTTTAGAAGTAAGACATTAAAGGGAATGCATATTAACCATAAGAAATGTCACCCTTAATAAATTTCCCTTCCCCCCCCCCCCCACATTGTTTCTTTGTACTTGGATATACCCTTTCCTTCATCTTAGGTGTTACCCCCTGCAGTGGATCCGTCATACAAAAGATTCCAATGCAGTCTTCCGGGCTTCCATTGTGGCCTCTCAGAGCTTCTGTCAGTAGTGTGAACCCTCAGAGGTTTTCCAGGAAAGCACAAGCCTGTTGTGCTGAATTGGTTAAATCTGCCTGCTTTCTGCGTGTAGCGGTAATGAACTGCGCACACACAGGTTTTGGTCTACTAATCTGTTTAGTTTGTACCAAATCAGCAACATCACTTTACTGTTCTCCAATTAAATTAAAGAAAATCATTGCTTTTAATTAGAATAAAAGCCTCAGCCGGAGACTGCTGACAACTTGCTGCACAATGGAAAAAATCCCGGGCCTGTTCAGACTGGGTCAGAGAAATGACCATCACCAGTGCATGGGAAGGGGCAAAGATGTTGCTGCCCTCCCCTCCTTCAATAAGTATATTTTTAAATTTTGCTCTTTTTCTCTATCTATATCAAGATATACCTACAGTATAATAGAATAAAAAGTAACTCAATACTCAGGCTGAAAAGCTCCGCTGTACCCTCCATCTTGTTTTTATGATTCAGTGGACTGTGATGTAGCAATTGTTCCCCTAAAATAGTGCACAATATTTTCTAAAGGTATGTTCACAGTACCGTTTTCTGATGTGTGTTGCTTTCATCTGTCACAGGATGAGAGCAACGGACATTAAAGCAACCGCAGATGGAGATGTCCGTTTGTATTAAAAAAAAAAAAAAAATCTGTCTTGTTTTTTATTTTCCTGCATTTCCGTTACAGAAGTAAACCAATATGACAAAAGTGTCCGTCATCTTTTTCTACATTATAGTCAAAGGGAACGGAGGGGGGTCTGTTGTCATCCTATGACGGTTGAGGGCAATGGACATTAAATAACAGTAGTGTGAACATACCCTTAGTTTATCAAAGTGTTAGTCACTTGTACAAACAGCTGCAAACTATGCAACTAATATAGCGAACAGCAATTCAATATGCACTCTCCATACACTTCAGTGTTTCCTGCGCTACCCTAAGGTAACAGATATCAAGCATTTTCCAACTCTCCTCCAAAAGTCCATGTCAATTTTTGGGATGCCCAATTCTGTATGTTTTTGTACACTTTACTTGCAAAACTTATGGCAGCTCTATCAACAGGCAGCAGGTTAAAGGGGTTGTCCAGGCTCAAAAAACAAAAAAAAACATACTCTCCTGTCCCCGGTGCTCTGCTGTGTTCCCAGCGCGGTCCAGTCCTGCTGCTCGGCTGTCTTCTTTTGGCGGAAAGCCGGCTGTGACGACCTGTGTCCCTTGTGCTGAGGCCGCTGATGGGTGTTAGTGGTCATGTGCGGTGAGGACTTCCGCTGGAGGACCAGACTGCGCTAGAGACACGAGCACCGGGGACAGGTAAGTATTTTAAATAAATAAATACAAATTTAGCCTAGAAAACCCCTTTAATAGAGCAGGAGGAGCTGAGCAGATTGATGTATAGGTTTGTGGGAAAATATTCAGTATAACTTGTCATTTACTCCATAATGTCCCTGCTTATCCAGCACTTAGGAGTCCAGGGGGCGGTCCTGCTCAGTAATTGACAGGCTTCTCTGTATGCCGCCTGCAGTGTGGATCGTAACTTTATCAGGACCGATTCCCTTTCAGCTAATTGTTTGCAGTCAAAGTATTTTCGATGCCCTGTGTAAGGCTAGGTTCACACCTGCGCCTGTGTTCCTTTTGGGATTTCCATCCCCAAACCTGCTTAAAATATGTGGAGCGAAAAGTCCTCTCTCTTCGCATTTTTTTTCACCTTTTTCGGCCGGAAACCCGGCAGACCCCATTATAGTCTATGGGGTCTGCGGGAACTGCTTTTTAAGCAGATTAGGTTTCCGTTTGTCTGGTCCCCAAACGGACCTTGCGAACCTAGCGTAACACTTGTAATATTCTCTTTCAGTTGTCTCCACGAGAGAAGGCTGCACAAAACTACAATGAGAAGCTAAAGCAAAAATTCCAGCATCATCCACAGGTCAAGCGAATCGCCCGACACAGACACCTGCCCAAAACCGTCTACAGCCAGATAAAGGAGCAGCGCATCATGAGGGAATCTCGTCGCAGGAAGTACGTACTCCTATATGTTATGCCACATACTGTAAGAGAAGTGTGGGCCAATACTCTCTGTGGTCCTTATCAGGCTACGTCAGCTACTAATACATTTAAAGGGATATGCTATAAATGAAAGGCAGCCAAACAGAGCGCTATCATACTAGGTGGATTATATTATACCGCCAGTGTTCACCCTTATTGCGGTGTATTGATGTATTTTGTACATGATCATGCGTAAGGTAGGTGTAAACCCAGCGGACAAGTAGTGTATGGATGTTCGCGTGGTATTTAGTGTTAGAATTTCTGCTGACCAAGATCTGTTAGGGACTGTCAAAGTATGAAATAGGCTGCAGCCGTCTTTCTGAGCTCTGTAGTCCTCTTTTCTGTTGGTGAGCCAAATTTACACTAAGCTTCTGTTCACCTATGCATCATGGTTTCCATTAAAACATGTAACCCATGTTGCAATGCCAGATATGTCACTTAAGTGACTCCAGCGGGGCTCGATGGACCTCACTGAATTATACTAGGTTCAGTCAGTGTCCCTAGTTTTGTCAGATATTATAGTGCCACATACTGTATTTTTGGCAGTTGTGGCCCAAATCTACAAAAGAGTAGAGTCAAAGAGTAGGAACCTTCTCCGTTTACAGCCTGTCATATTGGAAAGTAGCATTATACAATGAATAAAGGGGTTAATACTTTTGATATGAAGCCATACTAGTGATCAGCCCCTATCACCATGGGACGTTGCAGCCAGCTAGCTCCTACAGCTACCACTGCAGGGCAAATGTGGTATTACACGGTGGTCATGAAACAAGTATGATCTGGGTTCACCAGAGATACTTGGCAAGAGTGGCGGGGTCAGAGCTGCAAGAATGGCGCTCTAGGAGGAAAAGGCACGCCCAGCGTACACCAACAGCTTTACTTGCACACAAGTACAACCATTTTCTCAACATCTACTGCATGAACAGTATGCTGGGTATTCATGTAATGTGCTTTATAATGCTTTGCATGCACTTTGCTATGCCTGGAGGAGGTGGTAGATTTATAGCTTCTCTACAGGATAAGTAATATTGTTTGATCATGGTTCAACTGATAGGACCCCCATTGATCATGAGAAAAGGGGTACTGTGTTCCCTATAAGAATAGAGGGATGTTCAAGCATGCTCCATTCATCTCTGTGAGACTGCAACATGTAGCCAAGTGCGGTATTTGGTTTGCAGAAGGGCACATGCTTTACCTCCTTTCCTTTTTAAATGGGGGACAAAGGACCCCCACTCAATGGAGGTCCCAGCATATGAACCTCCACCGATCAGACACATCACTTATAGAAAGAATAGTACAGGTAAATATGTGATATATCTTATTAAAGACTGTTTTATATAGAGTCTGTCTCCTATTCACCTCACACAGAGGTCTATGGAGAGGGGAGGGGGAGGAAGAAGCTGCTAATTGATTTTAATGCTTCATTCAGTGCAGTAGAGTCTTTTCCTAAGGATACAGCAGTGTTTTATAAGAGCTCCCTAGCTCGCAATGTAGCACAATTTTGCTAGTGCAACTTTTGTGTCTTTTTCAGCAACCTCCTCCTCCTCTCTCCATAGACTTTTATGTAAAAAGTAACTCAATCTGATAAGTTAAGAAGGAATCCTATTCTGGTTATAAGATATATTACAAAGTTTCTAGTTTTCCCATCTACTCTTCATATATGAAAAGTTGGAGGTATGGTCTTATGATGGGAAAGCACTTTTTAAGCTTTGTATAAGGCTGGGAAATCTCTTTAATGTGCGGCTACCTAATATTTTATTGTTTTCCGATGAAACTTATGTATTAATTTTCATAACCCCCCCCCCCCCCCTCTTTTTTTTTTTTTTTTTTCTTATTTCTTCTTCCAGGGAGTTGAATCGGCGCAAGCACAGCAAGCCGGGCACAGTACCCAGTGTACTGGAGAAGGAGAAGCATGTTGTGGCAGTGCTGTCGTAAAATCTACCCTGTTGATGTCTTATACAGCCCTCCTCCTCACTTTAGCTGTATGCCCTGTTCTAGACTTTGTGTATATATAACCGGATGGGATTAGCAGGAAGCGTCCAAAGAATTCCCATACACATTAAAGATCCACCTGTGAAAACCAGAAACTTTGTACAGCTCGGTACAGTATAGAAGAAAACTATCCCCAGACAGGCTAGCTGCTGCAAAAGGTTTTACTTTTCAGGAACAGGATTTTTCTACACTGCAAAAAGGCAAAGCAAACTGAATAATACATGGACTTGGCCTAATAGAAAATTCAAGACATATTAAATGTTTCTATACTTTATATTTACTGACTATAACTTTCTTATTTAAGTGTGTTTGTTTTTTTTTTTCTTGTTTGTTTTTTGGGTACTCACTTAAGCCTTTTGGAAGCAATATCTCCAAATAAAATAGATATCTGAATTATTGTCTGTCTTGTTTTGGCTAAAACTTTAGGTTACATACTGTCCAGTCCCATAGAGAGGAGTGCATCATGTAATGCACTCTGACACTCCAACTGCATTCCGCTGCAAACTTGGCCCTACAGCGAAAGCACACTTGGCCGTGTGCATGGGGCCTAAATAACAATCCAGTCTGATCTACTATACTGTTACAAGTAGTTTGGGGCCTGAGGTGGAGGTACACCAAACTGAGAATACCTGGGTCGCGCACACTCTGCTTGCCCTGTCCTAGGCCTAAGGCCCCTTGCACACAACTGTGTGCGGGCCGCTGGCCGTCATTAAATGGCATGGCCGGTGCACTGGTGGCACACAGGTGTCATCCGTGTGCCAGCCGTGCTTCTGTAGCCCTATTCATTCAATGGAAGCACAGCTGCAAAACCGGACAGGAATAGGACCTGTCCTGAGTTTTGCAGCCCAGACTGTCAGCCTGCACACTGATCTGTGTAATACATGGTCATGTGCATGGGCTGACAAAAATAAATGGTCAGTGTGCTATCCGGGAAAAACCCAGATAGCGCACTGAACACAGCCACAGTCGTCTGCATGGGCTCTAACAATATTTTCATTTTTGGAGCCTGTCTGAAGGCACCTCTTCCCTATCCTATTTTATTGTTTGCCCAAGTGAAGCAATGTTCTCTACCGTTTGCGCTCTCTATCCAACAGGGAGCTACTTGCCTGCACAGGGAAGCGACTGCCCATGTGAAAGTGCAATTGGACAGTCCTGTCCTGTCCGAATCTTTTGCACTAAGTGTATATCTGTCTTGCACAAAGCCACAACACAGCTACAGTGCTGGCCAAAAGTTTTGGCACCACTGCAATTCTGTCAGAAAATACTCAATTTCTTCCAGAAAATGATTGCAATCACAAATGCTTTGGTAATAATATCTTCATTTATTTTGCTTGCAATGAAAAAACACAAAAGAGAATTGTGATTACACTTAAATATGGCTATAACTCAAAGATGTATTTTGATCTCTGGGTATCGTATCTCCCTCTTAATTCTATGTAATTAAACTATGCATAGCTCTAATCCTAGGTGTATGTTATCAGTAGTGGCAACATTGTAACAATAGGGCTTTGTATCCATCCCAGAATAGCTCCTTGGAATTCCTACATAGTCCTGGGTGATCAAATACACATGCATTGTTCAGCCTGGGCTGTTAGATCAGACATGGTTGATAACATTGTGTCATTCCACTTAATCCCATCTTCTTAGAAAGAATCTGGACTTGAGTGCATTAGTCAATCAGACTTGCTGTCGCCAGTGACCTCATTCTGGGTGGTGTAATCAAGGGTATAAAAGATGAGGTAAGAGGTCAGTGAGAGACACTACTATTGAAAGACTGGGCTGAGACTACAAGAATACTGTGCTGAGTCTACTGGGATATACTGTGATGAGCAGGCAGGCTGGAATGCTGCTGCTAGGAGCCTCCACTGGTTACCTCCACATGCTATGTGTGAGTGTTGGACTACAGAACCACATCAAGGATATATGTGGTAAAGTAATTATTTCACCTTTATTCCCTTTTTATTTTATGCGCTGTATATTGTAACTAGTAACTGTTAATGTTTGCATACATCTGCATATCGGTTCTGAACTGCATGTGTTAGATGTTAATACCGACCCATTTAGGGGTTAATAAATATATAAAATTTAGAAAGCTTGTCTTGTATTTATCTTGTGAACCCAGCACTCACTGACGGTGAGTGTGGTTTTTTAGGAAAGAAGTCTCAGGTGTGGGCCAAAGCGGTGTTGGCGCACTGAGGATCTTTCACAGAATGAAAAAAAAGTCAAATCATTGATCATTTTACACAAAACTCCAAAAATGGGCCGGACAAAAGTATTGGCACCCTCAGCCTAATACTTGGTAGCACAACCTTTAGACAAAATAACTGCGAACAACCGCTTCCGGTAACGATCAATGAGTTTCTTACAATGCTCTGCTGGAATTTTAGACCATTCTTCTTTGGCAAATTTCTCCAGGTCCCTGAGATTTGAAGGGTGCCTTCTCCAAACTGCCATTTTGAGATCTCTCCACAGGTGTTCTATGGGATTCAGGTCTGGACTCATTGCTGGCCACTTTAGAAGTCTCCAGTGCTTTCTCTCAAACCATTTTCTAGTGCTTTTTGAAGTGTGTTTTGGGTCATTGTCCTGCTGGAAGGCCCATGACCTCTGAGGGAGACCCAGCTTTCTCACACTGGGCCCTACATTATGCTGCAAAATTTGTTGGTAGTCTTCAGACTTCATAATGCCATGCACACGGTCAAGCAGTCCAGTGCCAGAGGCAGCAAAGCAACCCCAAAACATCAGGGAACCTCCGCCATGTTTGACTGTAGGGACCGTGTTCTTTTCTTTGAAGGCCTCTTTTTTTTTTTTTTTTTTTTTTTTTTTTTTTCCTGTAAACTCTATGTTGATGCCTTTTCCCAAAAAGCTCTACTTTTGTCTCATCTGACCAGAGAACATTCTTCCAAAAAGTTTTTGGCTTTCTCAGGTAAGTTTTGGCAAACTCCAGCCTGGCTTTTTTATGTCTCTGGGTCAGAAGTGGGGTCTTCCTGGGTATCCTACCATAGAGTCCCTTTTCATTCAGACGCCGACGGATAGTACGGGTTGACACTGTTGTACCCTCGGACTGCAGGGCAGCTAGAACTTGTTTGGATGTTAGTCGAGGTTCTTTAGCCACCATCCGCACAATCTTTCGTTGAAATCTCTCTTCAATTTTTCTTTTCCGTCCACATCTAGGGAGGTTAGCCACAGTGCCATGGGCTTTAAACTTCTTGATGACACTGCGCACGGTAGACACAGGAACATTCAGGTCTTTGGAGATGGACTTGTAGCCTTGAGATTGCTCATGCTTCCTCACAATTTTGCTTCTCAAGTCCTCAGACAGTTCTTTGGTCTTCTTTCTTTTCTCCATGCTCAAGGTGGTACACACAAGGAAACAGGACAGAGGTTGAGTCAACTTTAATCCATTTCAACTGGCTGCAAGTGTGATTTAGTTATTGCCACCACCTGTTATGTGCCACAGGTAAGTAACAGGTGCTATTACACAAATTAGAGAAGCATCACATGATTTTTCAAAGGGTGCCAATACTTTTGTCCACCCCCTTTTTTATGTTTGGTGTGGAATTATATCCAATTTGGCTTTTTGACAATTCTTTTTGTGGTTTTCCATTGACGACAAATTAAATGAAGATATTATTACCAAAGCATTTGTGATTGCAATCATTTTCTGGAAGAAATTGAGTATTATCTGACAGAATTGCAGGGGTGCCAATACTTTTGTCCAGCACTGTATGTGCATGAACAATTAGACACAATGGGGGCAAATTTAGAATAAAGACGCCGGCTGTGATAACGTTGTGCTCCGGACCACTGGCTTTTTCTGTTAACATAGTGATAGATTTATTGATCACAGCCTGTGACTTGTTACCAGCAGTGTGGTAACCTGCAAAAGGACACTACTGGTAACATGTCGCAAGCAGTATTCAATAAATCTTTCTCTATCTTAACTGAAAATGTGGCGTATCTGTCCAGAGTGGGGATGGCGCTGCAGTTTGTCTTTATCTTCTGTAGCTTGCATAAGATTTGGACTTTATTCACATGACAGTAAAAATCAGCCATGTGACTGTTTGGTCCTAAATTTATAACGCCTATTAGTGAAGTTACTCTGCACAAAATATTGGCATAGCTGTTGAACACATTGCATTTTAAGCTATACAAGGCATGCCCCTTTCTTGGTAAGACATGCACCGTGATACAAATGGGGCGTGCTGGATTCCAATGTTGTGCTATCAGTGCAGTCAAAAATAACCAAAACTTTCACTTTCTGGCAAAAACAGTAAACAGAGCCATTCTTTATACTGGCGTGGGTCCCAGAAGTCCTATTATAAAAACGAAAACAAAAATTTCTGTGTCCTTTTAGGCACAACTTGGTTGAGTCCCTTAGGCTAAGGCCCTACATAGTGAGATGCAGCAAATGCATCATGTTTTTTTTTCTGCAGTGTTTTACACAACTCTGGACTTTCTGCCCCTATTATACCTATACGGAAAACGCCAGCGCTCTTTCTACTGTGTAGTGGTCAGTTGGGGTTACCGCAGCTCTGTTCCCATTCATGTTAATGGGAGCTGATTTGCATTCACCCACCCAGTGGACAATGCTGTGTTCTGGTGCTGTCTCCTGTGATCAGATGTTTGGTGGCGGTGCTGAGCGTTAGACACCCAGTGATCTGGCATTGATGATCTATCTTTAGTATCTAAATCATGGAAATCCCTTTAAGAGACTGAATGAATTTTACTATGTGCAAGTATATACAGCAATAAAATCAAACTTTATATTGAAAAGCAAAGATGTTTATGTGTATGTTTATATAGAGATATCTACAATGCTTCAGAAAGTCTTTAGACCCTTTTTTTTTTTTTTTTTTTTTTTTTAAAGTTTTCCCTATCAATCTACACTCTATACCCCATAATCATAACTTGAATTTCCTGGGCCCCAGTGCAAACTTTGTAAGGGGGCCCCTACCTACCTTGTGCCATTTAGAATAGTGCATTTTTTTAAGTTGTCCAGGGCCCAGTAGTGACTGCTAACCCTGATCCCCCTTTAGCTATGCCCCTGCCCATAATGAGAAATTATTGCTATTTATTAAAAAGGAACCCACCGAACAGAAACCTATACGCATAGAAAAGCAGTTTATCTTAGGAAACCTGCAGACCCATAGACTATAATGGGGTCCGTGTGGTTTCCGCTCTGCTTCCGCAAGAAACATGCGGAGAGAAAAGTGCTGCAAACCGAACGCAGATGTGAACCGGCCCTAACTTTGTCATCTTTTTAGTAGTATGCCACCCTGGGGGCCATTTTATACACTTGAGAAAGGAGTAAGAGAAACTCCAAAATGCGTTGTGTTCTGTGGTATTAATAAAGCTCATCCTACTAATTTCTGGGCTGAGCGCGAATTTCTTACTTCACCTCACGAAGTGGGTCCTGACCTTGTTGCTGTCACACGTCTCTGGACATTCGGAATCCTGCAGCTTCATCCACCCAGCATTTCTACTACTGGCTCTTCAGGGTGTTGTGACCATCATACAACCCCAAAAGAATTTTCGTCAGCGTGTTCTTCTACAAACCACCACAGCACTGTAAATGCAAATATCCTCTCTCCTATTACGATGTGCACAGTGAGAACAGTAGTAACAAAAATCTCATGTACACTTGATAAAGCGCACTATTGATCCTCGAAACGCGTTGTGTTTTTGAGTTAAAGCATCCTTGGTGAAGCACGGTCCCCATACCTCTCTTTTTTGGAGTCACTCCTACATCTGAAATACCGTTTGGATCCAGGAGATCCTAAATCCTAGAGGTTCCGCTGCTCCCTCATCTTGTGACATAATCTGGACCAGTCCACTGCAATATATGTTATTATACCATACATAACCATTTAAGGAGAGAGCACATCCTTACTGTGGTCAATCCACGTCTAGTGAGCTGACCAATTGAGGGGGCATTGGTATACACCAAACCCATTCAGTTGTATGCCCATACACTGTGGACCCACTCTCCCTCTATACCCACCTACTCTCAACCATTAGTAGTGGACACGTCCTAGTCACTTTACTCACTCTATTACCCCACGTTTTCAAAACACAATTCACATTGTGTCATTCATTTTTTTAAAAAAACAATATTACCCTATGTGCCGCTCGGCGTTGTTGTTTTTGTTTTTCTATTTAAGCTCTAAGATTAAGAGGAGCTGCTTGTGATATGTAGGGTTGTACTTTTGAATAAATATGCTGAATAAAGCCCACTCTGGTTTTAAACAAAACTGTATCTTAAAGGGGTTGTCTGGGCTTATTTTTTTAAGGCCTATCCTCAGGATAGGCCATAAATACCTGATCGATAGAGGGCCAACACCCAGCCTCCTGACCGATCGTCTGTACGGAGCCGCTTCCCACTGATACATTGGGAGCTGATCTGCAGTGAAGGTGTCGAGCCACTATACAGGACAGCGCTGGAAGCAGCTCTGTACAGCTGATCGGTCCGGGGTCTGGGTCTTGGCCCTCTATCAATCATCTACTTATGGCCTATACTGAGTAAAGGGTCTGAATACCTATGTCAATGAAATATTTTAGAATGTATATTGTGAGCCCTATGTGGGACAGTGACTGACAATGCCTGTAAAACGCTGCAGAATATGTTGGCGCTATAAGAGTAAGCTAAATGAATACAGTTTCAATATATTAGCAAAGCTTTCTAATGCTGTTTCAGTATGGGGTATTGAGTGCAGAAAGATGCACCACCCCATCACATTGCATCAGCCCCATCACCATGTCCCAGCCTCTGTAGAGATGGGGTAAACTATTGTATTACCCATTGAACAGTCCAATAGGTAGGTTGTGTTGAACCTATATATAGTGTATATCTGATGTACACAATCCAATATAAACATTTACTTACAGGGTTAATGACACAGCAATTCTAACCTGTGTGTATCAATGTCATAGTGTCCGCTGGTAACTGGTTTTTTCTTTTTGCTTTTTTGTTCTTTTAGTTTTACACCTCCCTGGCTGCCACAGCGGTTGCTCGAATTTAAGCTCTTTAAAGGGGTTGTCACTGCCCCCCCCATACAGTGGCCCCTTCACTGGTCCCCTTCACATTGTGCTGCGATGATGTAATGTGCGACGACCGGGGGCCCCCTTGTGTTGGAGGGGGGAGGTTGTTGGTGAACATTTTTGTAGTATACTTAATTAACCTATCTAACTTCCTTTTAATTGAAAACAGGCTCTACATTTCTCCCCTCTAACTGAGCTGATACCAGGGAAATCTGTACACATTTGTCTTGCCAGTATGTAGAGCTGTAGCATTTTCCACTTCAAATGGCTGTATGTCCGGTCTTATACAACCTAGGAACTTAGCTTTCATATGCTACCAAGACTGTAGTACTAGTCACAAAATAACCCGAGATATCACTAATTAAAAACACAGTCGGGAATTTGAGTTTTATATGCATCAGTTCATGCTGCATATAAAAATCACATTTCTAATTGTGTTTTTAACTAGTGATATCTCCGTTTTTCTTATAGCTAGTACTGCAATCTTGGCAGCATATGAAAGCTGAGAATCTACCAAAACCATTTTTGAGGTTGTATAAAACCATGGATATAGCTGTATGAAGTGACCATCTCCCCCCACCCTTTAGGAAATGCTACAGCTCTGCATACTGCATTAAGTACAGGTGTACGGACAAAATCTGCCTGGCAATGCTTAGTTAGAGCATTGCTAATGGGAACTTTACAGCCTGTTTTCTATTAAAAGGAAGTTAGATAGGTTAATAAAGTATAATACAAAAATGTTCACAAAACACCTCAGCACAATAGCAAAAAACAAAACAGGAGTTACACATTAAGTATTTTAATTACTTTTACAAGGGCCATACCGTGCTGGCTAAAAGAGTGTCTCCAAAACATATTTTTTAAGATATATTATAAAGTTTTATATATTAGCCTGTACTATTCATTTATGCAAAGGTTTATAACAGAAGGTATGCTTCAAATCTCTGTACATGGGAAACCTTTTAGGGGGCAAATTTCCATAAATTCTGCTCTTTCTTGGTTCAGTTTGCACGATTGTCCAACAAAAATTGGGACTGTTGGCACTGATGGATTTGGATCTGGACAGGTCCATAAAAGTAAGCACCAGCCATGCATCTTCTATAAACCAGACTTGTACAAGGTGAGATCACCTTGAGATCAAGCCAAGCGTCCGCTCCTGTGAAACACTAGATCCTGGAAGCACATTCTCTGTATTGATGGATCACACTTTCGGTGACTAAATCTGGGTTTGACAAAATCAGGGAGAATGCTACTTGCCCATAGGGTATGTTCACATGGACCTTTTTGTCAGGCAAAATTGACGTAAATTATTATTTTGAAGCAGTTTTTGGAGCTTTTTTTGCCTAACACAAAGAGTTCTGTTTCCTAACACCTCTAACGTTTCTTGAACTATTTTTTGCAAAAACCATCTCAAAAACTTCTTCAGAGATTCTTTGCAACTCCCATTCATTTCTATGGGAGTTTCATGCAGGATCCATCTGAAATAGGGCATGGCGTTTTTTTTGACCAATAAATAAAATGAAAGGAACCAAAAACCTGACTGTGATGTTGGTTCTTACTTATATTTCCTATCTTGGGAGTTCCATTTATGGACAGGTGGCCACTGCAGTCATTCACTGGCATCAGCGGTGAACAGTACACAAATGGCACCCAACCAGGGTTATTGCTAAAGACTCTGGGCCCTGGTACAAAAGTTGAACTTGAGCCCCCACCCCCCTTACATCTTCTTTAATGGGAACTGATCTGTAACTTGCAGCTGCATTGCAGGGTCTTTTACGTGACCCATTGATGAGAGCACTAACAGCCACGGGCCCCCTTTAAGCCCTATAAGTTAATAGTGTCCCCTTGTGACCCTCACAAGGTAACATTGCCCCTAGCAAAGTCATAGTGCCCTCCTTGTGCCCCCTGCAACATAATAGTGCTCCACTTGTCACCCCACAAGGAAATAGTGCACTGCTGTGCTCTACAAAGGCAATAATCCCCGCCCAAAGGTAATAATGTCTTCCCCACATAAATAATAGTCCCCTCCAAACCCTCCAATAGGTAATAGTTACCACATAGGTAATAGCCCCCCCCTATATCATCTAAACCCTGGCCACCACACTTACTATGTTCATATGTTCATGCATATGAGTGTGTGTATCTTCTGTTCTCCTCCCGGCAACCTTGTCTCTCATACTTTGGTGTTGTTGGTTCTGAGAACAGGAGACAGGGGAGCGAGGAGGAGAATATAAGACACATATGCTGCCATGTGCATCAGGGCTGTGTAGGGAGAGAAGTTAGTTATACAGTTGAATAGAGCAGACTGTAGTTTAGGGGCCCAACTCTGTCATAAATATAGACCATCAATATTAATAGCCTTGGAGAAGCCTTTAATGTATTAATTCTGAGAATTGAAGGAATACAAATAAATTCTTGGAAGTTTCTTAGTAAGAACAAACATGACAAATTTTGGCAGTAGCTGAAGTGAAATCTTCATGAATAGAACTGATTGTAGAGACCTAAAGCCAGAACCACAACCAGCACTAATAAATGAATGAATGAAACAGAACAGATCTCTGAGAGAACAGAAAGGCTTAAGGATCTTAATAATATCTGGATGTCTATAGCTTATCATGAAGATGGAGAAAACAAAACAATCTGCATAATACAAAATGCTGGATGATAAACGGGAAGAACATCTTCCCATAGTCCTTGTAGATACTGACATGGACCCATGCACACAACTGTGTGTACTCCATGTACCACTGCATAGTATCATCTTAGCACCATGAGAAATATCATCCTTTATTGATATAATATGGATGGACCATGGCATTAGAATGTCACTGCATGACTCCGTGTGAAATCAGAAGCATACAGAGGACAGAAAGAGGTACAAAATCTGTGGCACTCACAGCACACCTCGGTCAATTTATGTATGCTATGCCTCTAACGCTGCCCATGCTCTCTTTCACCCAACCCAATTCCACCCAGTTCCCTCGTGCCCCCATACAGTAATATTGTCCTCCTTTGTGTAACATGCAGTAATGAAGCTTCCAAAATGCCCCCACACAGCGCAGTGCCCCACTTATAGCCCTCACACAGTATAACATCCTCCAGTGGCCCCTACACAGTATAATGTCCCCACACAGTATAATGTCCCCCAGTGACCCCTTCACAGTATAATGTCCCCCAGTGGTTTCTACACAATATAATAACACCTTGTAGCCCTCACATATTATACTGTCCCCTTGTGACCCCCACACAATAAAATGTCCTCTCAATGGCCCCTGCACAATAAAATGCTCCACCAGTGGCCCCCAAACAGTAAAAGGTTCCTTTTGGTATAATGTCCCCTTAAGGCCATAACATATTATAATGCACCCTTGTGGCCCTGGTTCCCCGGAACTGTCTTCTGCCTCCTCCACTCTCTGTGGCTTGGACTAATAGGACTGATGATTCCCTGTTTCACTACTGTATTCAATTCTATCTGTGGGACATATTGCCCAGGACAGTGGTATAGTAGACTAAAACACCAATAAAGTCTATGGGTGATGTATTACAGCTTCATAAAACATACAGAACTGTAACATGGTCGTTGTGTATGACACTTGTGAGAGTGTGAACCTAGAGGGCGCTGGTGAGCGACCCAAAGCCAGGCTTAAAAAGGTCCTCAACCACACCCATAGGTGGGGCCCAACTCCAGAGGGAGTGTACGCAGCAGGAGAGCTGCTAGAGACCTGCAGGGAGCAGGTAGATGATGGAACCAATGGGAGACAGACAGGCGGTCTGTCCCAAGAGGACTGGATTCCAAAGCAGACTTGGTTGAGCTAAGTGTGAGCCAGACTGCTGAGGAGATGCCTCAGTAAAACTTCTTGCCTCCAGAGGTTAGTCAGGGCTCAAGTAGTAAGGTAGTGCCCTGTGTGTGGGCTAGGCTGTTTTTTTGTTTTGTTCCTGTTTTTACTCACAAGCTGAATAAAGCCATTTTATTTTGGATTGCCACTACCTGATATGCTGCTTGTTTGGCACCCAATACCACTAACACCTCTGTGAAGACCAGGAGGCTGCCGCCTTTGAGGCTAAATTCCCCCCAAATTTTCACACACTTTATATTATCTGCCATATAACAGAAATCACAAAATAGCAATAAGGCATCTCAGATATGAGCATGTGAATTTCAGCTTGCATTGCAATAAATATGGAGAGCCACTTAGCTGTTTAGTGAGCTGCTGGATTTCACAGATCACACTTCGCTTTAGAAGCACAGATTTTGCTTTTTTGTACTATGGGATATAGTATATTGGATGGTTCCTTATTGGTTGTCATCTATGAAAATATCCTTAATCCAGACAATGATGGGGGTCACAAAAGAGACATTATGCTGTGGGGTCCACATTGAGGGGGACATTATAATGTGGGAGACACATAGAAAGGAAATTATGATGTGAGGGCCATATAGTGGGAAATTATAATATGAGGTCCAGAATGAGGGGCCATTATACCATCAAGGCTATAATGTAGGGAACTTTACAATGTGGGGTCCACAATGAAGGGGGCATTATACTGTGATGGCCATTAAGAAGGGGGCATTATAGTGTTTGGGCCATGAGGGGGTATCATACCTTGTTGAGGCCACTAAAGAGGGCATTATTACTAATTATAATGGATAGATCAAGTTCTGCCAGTTAGTTTTTTATGTGGCCAATCTGAGGCGTAATTTAAAGCTTCTGGGCCCCAATACTAAATCTTTAATAGGGACCTCACTTACCGTGTGCCATTTAGAATAGAATATCATTTTATATGGCGGAGGGACCTTTGTGGACCCCACAGGGTCTAGAGCCCGGAAGCAACTGCTATCGCTGGACCCCCTATAGCTACAACCCTGTGACCATCCAACCACTGTCAAAAGGTGGCAACCAAGGCTTCCTTATTCCATGCTAATTCTGCAGCTAGGATACAGAATTGGAGGGCATTGTAGAATTGCCCTGCTGAACATTCAGGAGGGCTACAGCATCGGAGGTGTAGCCCAGTTTTCGGAAAAACAGTATGGAAAAACTCCAGAAAGATCTGTAGATTAGTAGTCTCCAGACTACCATGTTCCCATATAAGATTCGTCCAAAACAAGGCCTCGCCCAACCACAAAAAAGCCACAAAGGCAATCTTGGTGTAGTCAGAAAGGAAGTGACGTGCTTTCAACTTGAAATGGATCAATCACTGGTTTACAAATCCACAACACCCTTTTGGACCGGGCAGTGGCAGACCTATGGGAGACCATGAACTTAGAGTGACTCCTCCTTGAAATATAAAAAAATAAGTGCAAATGACACCATAATTTTCAAAGAATATAATAATCCTAACGAAATACAAAAAATGCAGATTAATATTCCAAAAAATTTTAGAAGATGGTTCTATTTACAGGAATTAAGGAAGATTCCCTAGATGTTTGAAGTGACATAGGGCGATTCATAAGGAAAGTAATAGAATATTATAAATATAATAACATGCGGTAAGCATGAAATAAACATAATGAGGTCTTTGATTAAAACAGTTTGTCACTGAAGCGCTGCCGCCTTACCCTGCCGCCCAGCACCGCACACCTAACTTTTCATATTTTACTGTTCTGTGTCATTAATTTGATTCCCTACAATTCTACTTTAATCAGAGTAATGAATAAGAAGTGGCAGCAAAGGCTTCTGGGACATAGTTCACAGCATTGGCTACATAGAATCAGTAGGAAGAAAGGGAACATGACAACAGGGGGCAGTTCTATTAATTAGGGCAAAGAAATAAAGAAAAATACAGAAGGCTTTGAAATAGCGAGAAGAGACGACTGGAGCGTTGTATCTAAAACTGCTGTATAGAAAAAGTACAAACGGCATTATTCAAAATCACAAAAAATAGGACATTGTTAAAAGGGGACCTAGAACCATTTTGTCCATAGTTTTCTGGGACTGTTACTGTTACTATTTTTTCAAGGTAAGTCTCCAAAATCATTTTGTCCAGGGCAAATACAAGAGCACATTAAGGCTAAGGCCTCACGTAGCGGGCTGCAGCAAAAAAGCGATGCGGGAAATACTGTGGCGGAAATGTATTGCGGTTTTTCCCGCAGCGCTTTTCACAGAAAGTCCACAGAGGTTTCCTTTATGCAGTGCTCTTCCTGTACTGGTGCAGAACTGAGAGAGCCTGTGGGGTACCGGATGTTGGTGGTAGTCTTCCTCTGGTATGTCTTAATGGTCTTCAGTCCTCTTGAGCCAGATGGGTGTTGGCGTGCCCATGATGTAACCACAGTTATAGGAGACTTGTGGTTGCAGGAAGCAGTTCACATGTAACTTTACTAAGTAAACAATGCAGTAAAGCTATCAACAGCTTACAAGTAATGGAGGTACAGTTCTTACAAAAGAGGCCCACTGTGGATATAGGTTGAGCTTAGTGGATGAAAGATCCAGCAGCCTGCACTTTGGTCTGTCTCTCTCAATAGGTGCCAGTCTCTTTACTGCCCTGTCCATCCCATGGTTCAGCAGGGTCAATGCTCTATGGCCCTTGTTAGACTTGTGCTTATACGCCACAATCAGGTACTCAACTTACTCCAAAGCTTCTCAGCTCTCACATAACCTTCCTCTATGGAAGATGGAAGAAGACTCCTCATCTCCTCCCACGTTCTGGAACTTGCTGGCTGAACTCTACCAAAAACTCACCTTCTCCCCATCCACCAGCCTACATAAGGGGCAATACAAAAGTTACATATAAAACTATATACACAATGGATAGAAATAATGCAAATGCATAAAAAATAGTGCATCAATAGTATAGCAGTGACCATTGGGATGCTGCATAGGCTGCAGTGCTGGGCTAAGTCTGGGTGGGAACACACTCTAAATGGACCCCACGCAGCCTTCTGACAAGGACTTAACATTGTATAAAGGGATGGGGAAGAGGTACGTGTACTAACTGTGAGAGGTGAGGCTGGAGTTGGGCCATCTGAGACTAGTGGATCCTGGGACCCAATGGGGCGAGGAGACCACACCTGTGACGCACTTGACACTACACAGCTGCAGAGATAGTGGGCTCTCTGTCCTGCCTTTGATACCAAGACCTGACTTCGTGAGACTGAGACTGGTGAGAGACCAAGTCCCATAAATGGCAGATGTGCTCCATCTGCCAGACAGCCAATTTGAGACATGTGGAAAAGGCAATGATCATTACAATCGTTGCGAGACAGAGACTAGGGAAAGTCTGTGGTAGGATTGACCCATTTAGGTGGATTGTACGCTATTACTTGAGAGTCCCAGTATCTTAGATACCTGACAAAAATCTGTGTAAAGTTTTCATCTCATTGTTTTCAATGGAATTTTCCCATTGTCATTTCTATGACCACAGATTATTCCGTGCACCAAAAAAAAAAGAGAATTTACATGACAAATCTTGCTGTGGATTCTAGATGGCAGATGGCCGCTTGTACTGTATGTTGCTAAATCTGAATGGAAATGTGGCATGCTTTACTGCAAATCTGTGGCAGAAATCCAAGGCTATGTTCACACGGCAAGGATATGATGCAGATTTTCCACAGCATATTACAATAACAGCAAAGCGGATGAGATCTTAATAAACCTCATCCACACACTGTCGAAAATTGCGTGGTTCAGATTTTATATATGCAGTCTGTCAATTTATATTGGGGAACGGTCACAGGTTTGTTGCAAATTTGCCCCATCATAATAGGGAAATCAGAATGCACATCCCTAAATACTGCTGAATTTGTTGTGTCTTCATGTCCCGTGTGTCTCATCTATGACAAGGCGCAGGCCTCCTTATAAATCAGGTGCACCCTACGCTGGGCTATGGGCCCGCACTAGAATCTATGCCAGCTCATTGCATAGACTTCATGATCATAAATTTCACAGGGCCACACCACAAGTCTCGCCATGCCCCTTATCAAGAAAGTTATGACGGCAATGTAAAAAAAAAGAAAAAGTTGCATTTTTTGCCCAAAAATCTGGCTTGCCCCAAAAATTGCAACTTTTTCATGTCTTATATGTCAGAAAATGGCACACAAGTCATGACAAATCTGCCCTACTGAGGATGAGATGTCTAGACTTTCTTCAGCGTTGGGACATGACGTGCAGTTCCATCTGGAGGCGGAAGCAGAGGCGAATCTGGACAGGAACAGGAATTGAGGAGTAATAAATATTGGCCATTACCTGTTGGAATAATCCAATAGAAAAAAAAATAATCTATAAGGCATCCCACTGCTGTAGGGCCCCCTATTCTCTAGGGTCCCACGCTATTGCATGGGTTGTGTTATGGCTAAATCCGCCCCTGGCCCTACTACCTACTATACTTACCTTCCTGGTTCCTCTGTGAATCCCCTACGGCTTTTTGCACCCCCGGCCCCTGTGACAACGTTTTGCCAAACACAGACTGTAGCGGTCACATGAGGTGCGGTCATTGTGGGAGGACAGGGGTACAGAAGTCAGTGGAGGACCTGACATGTGTTGGGAGCACCGTCAGTGAATTTTATATACAACAAACAAAAAAACCCAAAAAAACAAACAATTTTGGCAATTGTCTGTTTTCCGTAAATAAAATCTGCAAGCAAATTTGCACCATAATCTGCAGATTGCTCTGGATTTTACCGAGGATTCTTAGGCTGTGTTCACAGAGTTTTTTGCAGGCGGATTTTGACGTGGAATCCGCCTCCAAATCCGCCTGAAAATACACCTCCCATTCATATCAATGAGAGTCAGTAGCAGTAGGCGGATTCTGCCTGGAAAAACGCATTGAAGTCAAAAGGAGGCAGAAAAAACGCAACGCGGTTTTTTGACGCGGTTTTTGACGCAGTTTCTGAAAAAAAAAAAAAAAAACGTGTCAAAAACCGCGAAGCAGTTTTTAAAGAGAAGCTTCCAGGTCCATACAGTGTGCTGGAGTAAAAAAAGGGACAAAAACCGCGACAAAAAATGCGACAAAAAACGTGACAAAAATGCATCATGTAAAAAAACACATCAAAAAATGTTTCCTAATTCCTGAAGCAGATTTTTTCAGCTTGCAAAAAACTCCGTGTAAACATACCCTTAGTAAATGGCTAATTTTCTGCAGCAATTCGGCTATGTGTGAACGTACCCTAAGTTTGGTGCTCTATCTACACAATATGGCAGAGGTTTATAAAACTGACTACAGTAAATGCTGAAATAACAACGTTTAATAAATCTGCCTTTTAATGTATTGGATATGGGACATGTAAATCCCCCCCCCCCCCACCCACAGCTGATGCTTGACAATACTCCCTCTGCCTGCAGCCACCACTAGAGGGAGCCCAGTGATAATGGATTTATACATCTTCTATGTGACGCATTAGGAGCTCCCCCCAGTGGCAGCTGTAGGGAAACATCACGGAAGAGAAAGCAGGAAACGCAGTTTGTGTAGAGAGCATCAGAATGGGCACTAAAGCAGTCCTGTGTCCCCATATATGGTAGATATACCACAGGATAAGGGGCACAATTCTGTAATGGAGTCACATGGTTATGGGGGTGTCCATGACTTACAATGTGAACTTTCAGGTGAGGTTTAAGAATTGCTCCTTCCCACCACAGCCGCCATCTTGGACAGGAGAGTCTCTGAGGTGAAGCAGCCACTTGTGCTGTGAGTCTGGAGGTGAATAGAAGAGCTTCAGCTCGTCGGGATTGATGAACGCTCGTCCTGAGGGAGCCAAGTGTGCCTGTGACAGCCTGGCACAGAGTGTGGCAGTGTATACAGAGGGCACAGAGCCTATGGCAGTGTATACAGAGGGCACAGAGTGTGGCAGTGTATACAGATGGTACAGAGCCTATGGCATTGTATACAGAGGGCACAGAGTGTGGCAGTGTATACAGATGGTACAGAGCCTATGGTAGTGTATACAGAGGGCACAGAGCCTATGGTAGTGTATATAGAGGGCACAGAGCCTATGGCAGTGTATACAGAGGGCACAGAGCCTATGGCAGTGTATACATATGGTACAGAGCCTATGGCAGTGTATACAGAGGGCACAGAGTGTGGCAGTGTATACAGATGGTACAGAGCCTATGGCAGTGTATACAGATGGTACAGAGCCTATGGCAGTGTATACAGATGGTACAGAGCCTATGGCAGGGTATACAGAGGGCACAGAGTGTGGCAGTGTATACAGATGGTACAGAGCCTATGGCAGTGTATACAGAGGGCACAGAGTGTGGCAGTGTATACAGATGGTACAGAGCCTATGGCAGTGTATACAGATGGTACAGAGCCTATGGCAGTGTATACAGATGGTACAGAGTGTGGCAGTGTATACAGAGGGCACAGAGCCTATGCCAGTGTATACAGAGGGCACAGAGTGTGGCAGTGTATACAGATGGTACAGAGCCTATGGCAGTGTATACATATGGTACAGAGCCTATGGCAGTGTATACAGAGGGCACAGAGTGTGGCAGTGTATACAGATGGTACAGAGCCTATGGCAGTGTATACAGATGGTACAGAGCCTATGGCAGTGTATACAGATGGTACAGAGCCTATGGCAGGGTATACAGAGGGCACAGAGTGTGGCAGTGTATACAGAGGGCACAGAGAGTGTGGCAGTGTATACAGAGGGCACAGAGTGTGGCAGTGTATACAGAGGGCACAGAGCCTATGGCAGTGTATACAGATGGTACAGAGTGTGCCAGTGTATACAGAGGGCACAGAGAGTGGCAGTGTATACAGAGGGCACAGAGCCTATGTCAGTGTATACAGATGGTACAGAGTGTGGCAGTGTATACAGATGGTACAGAGCCTATGGCAGTGTATACAGAGGGCACAGAGCCTATGGCAGTGTATACAGATGGTACAGAGTGTGGCAGTGTATACAGATGGTACAGAGCCTATGGCAGTGTATACAGAGGGCACAGAGTGTGGCAGTGTATACAGATGGTACAGAGCCTATGGCAGTGTATACAGAGGGCACAGAGAGTATGGTAGTGTATACAGAGGGCACAGAGCCTATGGCAGTGTATACAGAGGGCACAGAGCCTATGGTAGTGTATACAGAGGGCACAGAGAGTATGGTAGTGTATACAGAGGGCACAGAGCCTATGGCAGTGTATACAGAGGGCACAGAGTGTGGCAGTGTATACAGATGGTACAGAGAGTGTGGCAGTGTATACAGAGGGCACAGAGTGTGCCAGTGTATACAGATGGTACAGAGCCTATGGCAGTGTATACAGATGGTACAGAGTGTGGCAGTGTATACAGATGGTACAGAGCCTATGGCAGTGTATACAGAGGGCACAGAGCCTATGCCAGTGTATACAGAGGGCACAGAGTGTGGCAGTGTATACAGATGGTACAGAGCCTATGGCAGTGTATACAGAGGGCACAGAGTGTGGCAGTGTATACAGAGGGCACAGAGCCTATGGCAGTGTATACAGAGGGCACAGAGTGTGGCAGTGTATACAGATGGTACAGAGCCTATGGCAGTGTATACAGAGGGCACAGAGTGTGGCAGTGTATACAGAGGGAACAGAGCCTATGGTAGTGTATATAGAGGGCACAGAGCCTATGGCAGTGTATACAGATGGTACAGAGTGTGGCAGTGTATACAGAGGGAACAGAGCCTATGGCAGTGTATACAGAGGGCACAGAGAGTGTGGCAGTGTATACAGAGGGCACAGAGCCTATGGCAGTGTATACAGATGGTACAGAGTGTGGCAGTGTATATAGATGGTACAGAGCCTATGGCAGTGTATACAGAGGGCACAGAGTGTGGCAGTGTATACAGAGGGCACAGAGCCTATGCCAGTGTATACAGAGGGCACAGAGTGTGGCAGTGTATACAGAGGGCACAGAGAGTGTGGCAGTGTATACAGAGGGCACAGAGCCTATGGCAGTGTATACAGATGGTACAGAGTGTGGCAGTGTATACAGATGGTACAGAGCCTATGGCAGTGTATACAGATGGTACAGAGTGTGGCAGTGTATACAGATGGTACAGAGCCTATGCCAGTGTATACAGAGGGCACAGAGTGTGGCAGTGTATACAGATGGTACAGAGTCTATGCCAGTGTATACAGAGGGCACAGAGCCTATGGCAGTGTATACAGAGGGCACAGAGTGTTGCAGTGTATACAGATGGTACAGAGCCTATGCCAGTGTATACAGAGGGCACAGAGTGTGGCAGTGTATACAGATGGTACAGAGTCTATGCCAGTGTATACAGAGGGCACAGAGTGTGGCAGTGTATACAGATGGTACAGAGTCTATGCCAGTGTATACAGAGGGCACAGAGCCTATGGCAGTGTATACAGAGGGCACAGAGCCTATGGCAGTGTATACAGAAGGCAGAGAGCCTATGGTAGTGTATACAGAGGGCACAGAGCCTATGGTAGTGTATACAGAGGGCACAGAGCCTATGGTAGTGTATACAGAGGGCACAGAGCCTATGGTAGTGTATACAGAGGGCACAGAGCCTATGGCAGTGTATACAGAGGGCACAGAGAGTGTGGTAGTGTATACAGAGGGCACAGAGCCTATGGCAGTGTATACAGAGGGCACAGAGTGTGGCAGTGTATACAGAGGGCACAGAGCCTATGGCAGTGTATACAGAGGGCACAGAGTGTGCCAGTGTATACAGATGGTACAGAGTCTATGCCAGTGTATACAGAGGGCACAGAGCCTATGGCAGTGTATACAGAGGGCACAGAGCCTATGGCAGTGTATACAGAGGGCACAGAGCCTATGGTAGTGTATACAGAGGGCACAGAGCCTATGGTAGTGTATACAGAGGGCACAGAGCCTATGGCAGTGTATACAGAGGGCACAGAGTGTGGCAGTGTATACAGATGGTACAGAGAGTGTGGCAGTGTATACAGAGGGCACAGAGTGTGCCAGTGTATACAGATGGTACAGAGCCTATGGCAGTGTATACAGATGGTACAGAGTGTGGCAGTGTATACAGATGGTACAGAGCCTATGCCAGTGTATACAGATGGTACAGAGTGTGGCAGTGTATACAGAGGGCACAGAGCCTATGGTAGTGTATATAGAGGGCACAGAGCCTATGGCAGTGTATACAGAGGGCACAGAGCCTATGGTAGTGTATACAGAGGGCACAGAGCCTATGGCAGTGTATACAGAGGGAACAGAGCGTATGGTAGTGTATATAGAGGGCACAGAGAGTATGGTAGTGTATACAGAGGGCACAGAGCCTATGGCAGTGTATACAGATGGTACAGAGTCTATGCCAGTGTATACAGAGGGCACAGAGCCTATGGCAGTGTATACAGAGGGCACAGAGTGTGCCAGTGTATACAGATGGTACAGAGCCTATGGCAGTGTATACAGAGGGCACAGAGTGTGCCAGTGTATACAGAGGGCACAGAGCCTATGGCAGTGTATACAGAGGGCACAGAGCCTATGGCAGTGTATACAGAGGGCACAGAACCTATGGCAGTGTATACAGATGGTACAGAGCCTATGGCAGGGTATACAGAGGGCACAGAGCCTATGGCAGGGTATACAGAGGGAACAGAGTGTGCCAGTGTATACAGAGGGCACAGAGCCTATGGCAGTGTATACAGAGGGCACAGAGCCTATGGTAGTGTATACAGAGGGCACAGAACCTATGGCAGTGTATACAGAGGGCACAGAGTGTGGCAGTGTATACAGAGGGCACAGAGCCTATGGCAGTGTATACAGAGGGCACAGAGTGTGCCAGTGTATACAGATGGTACAGAGTCTAAGCCAGTGTATACAGAGGGCACAGAGCCTATGGCAGTGTATACAGAGGGCACAGAGCCTATGGTAGTGTATACAGAGGGCACAGAGAGTATGGTAGTGTATACAGAGGGCACAGAGCCTATGGTAGTGTATACAGAGGGCACAGAGCCTATGGCAGTGTATACAGAGGGCACAGAGTGTGGCAGTGTATACAGATGGTACAGAGAGTGTGGCAGTGTATACAGAGGGCACAGAGTGTGCCAGTGTATACAGATGGTACAGAGCCTATGGCAGTGTATACAGATGGTACAGAGTGTGGCAGTGTATACAGATGGTACAGAGCCTATGCGAGTGTATACAGAGGGCACAGAGCCTATGGTAGTGTATATAGAGGGCACAGAGCCTATGGCAGTGTATACAGAGGGCACAGAGCCTATGGTAGTGTATACAGAGGGCACAGAGCCTATGGCAGTGTATACAGAGGGCACAGAGTGTGGCAGTGTATACAGATGGTACAGAGCCTATGCCAGTGTATACAGAGGGCACAGAGTGTGGCAGTGTATACAGATGGTACAGAGTCTATGCCAGTGTATACAGAGGGCACAGAGCCTATGGCAGTGTATACAGAGGGCACAGAGTGTGGCAGTGTATACAGATGGTACAGAGCCTATGGCAGTGTATACAGAGGGCACAGAGTGTGGCAGTGTATACAGATGGTACAGAGTCTATGCCAGTGTATACAGAGGGCACAGAGCCTATGGCAGTGTATACAGAGGGCACAGAGCCTATGGCAGTGTATACAGAGGGCACAGAGCCTATGGTAGTGTATACAGAGGGCACAGAGCCTATGGTAGTGTATACAGATGGTACAGAGTCTATGCCAGTGTATACAGAGGGCACAGAGCCTATGGCAGTGTATACAGAGGGCACAGAGCCTATGGCAGTGTATACAGAGGGCAGAGAGCCTATGGTAGTGTATACAGAGGGCACAGAGCCTATGGTAGTGTATACAGATGGTACAGAGTCTATGCCAGTGTATACAGAGGGCACAGAGCCTATGGCAGTGTATACAGAGGGCACAGAGCCTATGGTAGTGTATACAGAGGGCACAGAGCCTATGGTAGTGTATACAGAGGGCACAGAGCCTATGGTAGTGTATACAGAGGGCACAGAGCCTATGGCAGTGTATACAGAGGGCACAGAGAGTGTGGTGTATACAGAGGGCACAGAGCCTATGGCAGTGTATACAGAGGGCACAGAGTGTGCCAGTGTATACAGATGGTACAGAGTCTATGCCAGTGTATACAGAGGGCACAGAGAGTGTGGTGTATACAGAGGGCACAGAGCCTATGGTAGTGTATACAGAGGGCACAGAGCCTATGGTAGTGTATACAGAGGGCACAGAGCCTATGGTAGTGTATACAGAGGGCACAGAGAGTATGGTAGTGTATACAGAGGGCACAGAGCCTATGGTAGTGTATACAGAGGGCACAGAGCCTATGGCAGTGTATACAGAGGGCACAGAGTGTGGCAGTGTATACAGATGGTACAGAGAGTGTGGCAGTGTATACAGAGGGCACAGAGTGTGCCAGTGTATACAGATGGTACAGAGCCTATGGCAGTGTATACAGATGGTACAGAGTGTGGCAGTGTATACAGATGGTACAGAGTCTATGGCAGTGTATACAGAGGGCACAGAGTGTGCCAGTGTATACAGATGGTACAGAGTCTATGCCAGTGTATACAGAGGGCACAGAGCCTATGGCAGTGTATACAGAGGGCACAGAGCCTATGGTAGTGTATACAGAGGGCACAGAGAGTATGGTAGTGTATACAGAGGGCACAGAGCCTATGGTAGTGTATACAGAGGGCACAGAGCCTATGGCAGTGTATACAGAGGGCACAGAGTGTGGCAGTGTATACAGATGGTACAGAGTGTGGCAGTGTATACAGAGGGCACAGAGTGTGCCAGTGTATACAGATGGTACAGAGCCTATGGCAGTGTATACAGATGGTACAGAGTGTGGCAGTGTATACAGATGGTACAGAGCCTATGCCAGTGTATACAGAGGGCACAGAGCCTATGGTAGTGTATATTGAGGGCACAGAGCCTATGGCAGTGTATACAGAGGGCACAGAGCCTATGGCAGTGTATACAGAGGGAACAGAGCCTATGGTAGTGTATATAGAGGGCACAGAGAGTATGGTAGTGTATACAGAGGGCACAGAGCCTATGGCAGTGTATACAGAGGGCACAGAGTGTGCCAGTGTATACAGATGGTACAGAGCCTATGGCAGTGTATACAGAGGGCACAGAGTGTGCCAGTGTATACAGATGGTACAGAGCCTATGGCAGTGTATACAGAGGGCACAGAGCCTATGGCAGTGTATACAGAGGGCACAGAGCCTATGGCAGTGTATACAGAGGGCACAGAGCCTATGGCAGTGTATACAGAGGGCACAGAACCTATGGCAGTGTATACAGATGGTACAGAGCCTATGGCAGTGTATACAGAGGGCACAGAGCCTATGGCAGTGTATACAGAGGGCACAGAACCTATGGTAGTGTATACAGAGGTCACAGAGTGTGGTAGTGTATACAGAGGGCACATAGTGTTGCAGTGTATACAGAGGGCACATAGTGTGGCAGTGTATACAGATTGCACAGAGAGTGTGGCAGTGTATACAAGGGGCACAGAGAGTATGGCAGTGTACACAGAGGGCACATAGTGTGGCAGTGTATACAGAGGGCAGAGAGCCTATGGTAGTGTATACAGAGGACACAGAGTGTAGTGGTGTATATAGAGGGCACAGAGCCTATGGCAGTGTATACAGATGGTACAGAGCCTATGCCAGTGTATACATAGGGCACAGAGCCTATGCCAGTGTATACAGAGGGCAAAGAGCCTATGGTAGTGTATACAGAGGGCACAGAGCCTATGATAGTGTATATAGAGGGCACAGAGTGTGGTGGTGTATATAGAGGGCACAGAGCCTGTGCCAGTGTATACAGAGGGCACAGAGCCTATGCCAGTGTATACAGAGGGCACAGAGCCTATGCCAGTGTATACAGAGGGCACAGAGCCTATGGCAGTGTATACAGAGGGCACAGAGTGTGCCAGTGTATACAGATGGTACAGAGCCTATGGCAGTGTATACAGAGGGCACAGAGTGTGCCAGTGTATACAGATGGTACAGAGCCTATGGCAGTGTATACAGAGGGCACAGAGCCTATGGCAGTGTATACAGAGGGCACAGAGCCTATGGCAGTGTATACAGAGGTCACATAGCCTATGGTAGTGTATACAGAGGGCACAGAACCTATGGCAGTGTATACAGATGGTACAGAGCCTATGGCAGGGTATACAGAGGGCACAGAGCCTATGGCAGGGTATACAGAGGGCACAGAGTGTGCCAGTGTATACAGAGGGCACAGAGCCTATGGCAGTGTATACAGAGGGCACAGAACCTATGGTAGTGTATACAGAGGTCACAGAGTGTGGTAGTGTATACAGATGGTACAGAGCCTATGGCAGTGTATACAGAGGGCACAGAGAGTGTGGCAGTGTATACAGAGGGCACAGAGTGTGCCAGTGTATACAGATGGTACAGAGCCTATGGCAGTGTATACAAAGGGCACAGAGTGTGGCAGTGTATACAGAGGGCACATAGTGTTGCAGTGTATACAGAGGGCACATAGTGTGGCAGTGTATACAGATTGCACAGAGAGTGTGGCAGTGTATACAAGGGGCACAGAGAGTATGGCAGTGTACACAGAGGGCACATAGTGTGGCAGTGTATACAGAGGGCAGAGAGCCTATGGTAGTGTATACAGAGGACACAGAGTGTAGTGGTGTATATAGAGGGCACAGAGCCTATGGCAGTGTATACAGATGGTACAGAGCCTATGCCAGTGTATACATAGGGCACAGAGCCTATGCCAGTGTATACAGAGGGCAGAGAGCCTATGGTAGTGTATACAGAGGGCACAGAGCCTATGATAGTGTATATAGAGGGCACAGAGTGTGGTGGTGTATATAGAGGGCACAGAGCCTGTGCCAGTGTATACAGAGGGCACAGAGCCTATGCCAGTGTATACAGAGGGCACAGAGCCTATGCCAGTGTATACAGAGGGCACAGAGCCTTTTCCAGTGTATACAGAGGGCACAGAGCCTATGGTAGTGTATATAGAGGGCACAGAGCCTACGGTAGTGTATATAGAGGGCACAGAGCCTATGCCAATGTATACATAGGGCACAGAGCCTATGCCAGTGTATACAGAGGTCACATAGCCTATGGTAGTGTATACAGAGGGCACAGAGCCTATGGTAGTGTATACAGAGGGCACAGAGCCTATGGTAGTGCATACAGAGGGCACAGAGCCTATGGTAGTGTATACAGAGGGCACAGAGCCTATGCCAGTGTATACAGAGGGCACAGAGCCTTTGCCAGTGTATACAGAGGGCACAGAGCCTATGGTAGTGTATATAGAGGGCACAGAGCCTACGGTAGTGTATATAGAGGGCACAGAGCCTACGGTAGTGTATATAGAGGGCACAGAGCCTATGCCAATGTATACAGAGGGCACAGAGCCTATGCCAGTGTATACAGAGGTCACATAGCCTATGGTAGTGTATACAGATGGTACAGAGTGTGGCAGTGTATACAGATGGTACAGAGTGTGGCAGTGTATACAGAGGGCACAGAGCCTATGCCAGTGTATACAGAGGGCACAGAGCCTATGGTAGTGTATACAGAGGGCACAGAGCCTATGGCAGTGTATACAGATGGTACAGAGTGTGGCAGTGTATACAGATGGTACAGAGCCTATGCCAGTGTATACAGAGGGCACAGAGTGTGGCAGTGTATACAGATGGTACAGAGCCTATGCCAGTGTATACAGAGGGCACAGAGTGTGGCAGTGTATACAGATGGTACAGAGTCTATGCCAGTGTATACAGAGGGCACAGAGCCTATGGCAGTGTATACAGAGGGCACAGAGCCTATGGCAGTGTATACAGAGGGCACAGAGCCTATGGTAGTGTATACAGAGGGCACAGAGCCTATGGTAGTGTATACAGATGGTACAGAGTCTATGCCAGTGTATACAGAGGGCACAGAGCCTATGGCAGTGTATACAGAGGGCACAGAGCCTATGGCAGTGTATACAGAGGGCAGAGAGCCTATGGTAGTGTATACAGAGGGCACAGAGCCTATGGTAGTGTATACAGAGGGCACAGAGCCTATGGTAGTGTATACAGAGGGCACAGAGCCTATGGCAGTGTATACAGAGGGCACAGAGAGTGTGGTAGTGTATACAGAGGGCACAGAGCCTATGGCAGTGTATACAGAGGGCACAGAGTGTGGCAGTGTATACAGAGGGCACAGAGCCTATGGCAGTGTATACAGAGGGCACAGAGTGTGCCAGTGTATACAGATGGTACAGAGTCTATGCCAGTGTATACAGAGGGCACAGAGCCTATGGCAGTGTATACAGAGGGCACAGAGCCTATGGTAGTGTATACAGAGGGCACAGAGAGTATGGTAGTGTATACAGAGGGCACAGAGCCTATGGTAGTGTATACAGAGGGCACAGAGCCTATGGCAGTGCATACAGAGGGCACAGAGTGTGGCAGTATATACAGATGGTACAGAGAGTGTGGCAGTGTATACAGAGGGCACAGAGTGTGCCAGTGTATACAGATGGTACAGAGCCTATGGCAGTGTATACAGATGGTACAGAGTGTGGCAGTGTATACAGATAGTACAGAGCCTATGCCAGTGTATACAGAGGACACAGAGCCTATGGTAGTGTATATAGAGGGCACAGAGCCTATGGCAGTGTATACAGAGGGCACAGAGCCTATGGCAGTGTATACAGATGGTACAGAGTGTGGCAGTGTATACAGAGGGCACAGAGCCTATGGTAGTGTATACAGAGGGCACAGAGCCTATGGCAGTGTATACAGAGGGAACAGAGCCTATGGTAGTGTATATAGAGGGCACAGAGAGTATGGTAGTGTATACAGAGGGCACAGAGCCTATGGCAGTGTATACAGAGGGCACAGAGTGTGCCAGTGTATACAGATGGTACAGAGCCTATGGCAGTGTATACAGAGGGCACAGAGCCTATGGCAGTGTATACAGAGGTCACATAGCCTATGGTAGTGTATACAGAGGGCACAGAACCTATGGCAGTGTATACAGATGGTACAGAGCCTATGGCAGGGTATACAGAGGGCACAGAGCCTATGGCAGGGTATACAGAGGGCACAGAGTGTGCCAGTGTATACAGAGGGCACAGAGCCTATGGCAGTGTATACAGAGGGCACAGAGCCTATGGTAGTGTATACAGAGGTCACAAGAGTGTGGCAGTGTATACAGATGGTACAGAGCCTATGGCAGTGTATACAGAGGGCACAGAGTGTGTGGCAGTGTATACAGAGGGCACAGAGAGTGTGGCAGTGTATACAGAGGGCACAGAGTGTGCCAGTGTATACAGATGGTACAGAGCCTATGGCAGTGTATACAAAGGGCACAGAGTGTGGCAGTGTATACAGAGGGCACATAGTGTTGCAGTGTATACAGAGGGCACATAGTGTGGCAGTGTATACAGATTGCACAGAGAGTGTGGCAGTGTATACAAGGGGCACAGAGAGTATGGCAGTGTACACAGAGGGCACATAGTGTGGCAGTGTATACAGAGGGCAGAGAGCCTATGGTAGTGTATACAGAGGACACAGAGTGTAGTGGTGTATATAGAGGGCACAGAGCCTGTGCCAGTGTATACAGAGGGCACAGAGCCTATGCCAGTGTATACATAGGGCACAGAGCCTATGCCAGTGTATACATAGGGCAGAGAGCCTATGCCAGTGTATACAGAGGGCAGAGAGCCTATGGTAGTGTATACAGAGGGCACAGAGCCTATGGTAGTGTATATAGAGGGCACAGAGTGTGGTGGTGTATATAGAGGGCACAGAGCCTGTGCCAGTGTATACAGAGGGCACAGAGCCTATGCCAGTGTATACAGAGGGCACAGAGCCTTTGCCAGTGTATACAGAGGGCACAGAGCCTATGGTAGTGTATATAGAGGGCACAGAGCCTACGGTAGTGTATATAGAGGGCACAGAGCCTACGGTAGTGTATATAGAGGGCACAGAGCCTATGCCAATGTATACAGAGGGCACAGAGCCTATGCCAGTGTATACAGAGGTCACATAGCCTATGGTAGTGTATACAGAGGGCACAGAGCCTATGGTAGTGTATACAGAGGGCACAGAGCCTATGGTAGTGCATACAGAGGGCACAGAGCCTATGGTAGTGTATACAGAGGGCACAGAGCCTATGCCAGTGTATACAGAGGGCACAGAGCCTTTGCCAGTGTATACAGAGGGCACAGAGCCTATGGTAGTGTATATAGAGGGCACAGAGCCTACGGTAGTGTATATAGAGGGCACAGAGCCTACGGTAGTGTATATTGAGGGCACAGAGCCTATGCCAATGTATACAGAGGGCACAGAGCCTATGGTAGTGTATACAGAGGGCACAGAGCCTATGGTAGTGTATACAGAGGGCACAGAGCCTATGGCAGTGTATACAGATGGTACAGAGTGTGGCAGTGTATACAGATGGTACAGAGCCTATGCCAGTGTATACAGAGGGCACAGAGTGTGGCAGTGTATACAGATGGTACAGAGTCTATGCCAGTGTATACAGAGGGCACAGAGCCTATGGCAGTGTATACAGAGGGCACAGAGTGTGGCAGTGTATACAGATGGTACAGAGCCTATGCCAGTGTATACAGAGGGCACAGAGTGTGGCAGTGTATACAGATGGTACAGAGTCTATGCCAGTGTATACAGAGGGCACAGAGCCTATGGCAGTGTATACAGAGGGCACAGAGCCTATGGTAGTGTATACAGAGGGCACAGAGCCTATGGTAGTGTATACAGAGGGCACAGAGCCTATGGTAGTGTATACAGAGGGCACAGAGCCTATGGTAGTGTATACAGAGGGCACAGAGCCTATGGTAGTGTATACAGATGGTACAGAGTCTATGCCAGTGTATACAGAGGGCACACAGCCTATGGCAGTGTATACAGAGGGCACAGAGCCTATGGCAGTGTATACAGAGGGCAGAGAGCCTATGGTAGTGTATACAGAGGGCACAGAGCCTATGGTAGTGTATACAGAGGGCACAGAGCCTATGGTAGTGTATACAGAGGGCACAGAGCCTATGGCAGTGTATACAGAGGGCACAGAGTGTGGCAGTGTATACAGAGGGCACAGAGCCTATGGCAGTGTATACAGAGGGCACAGAGCCTATGGTAGTGTATACAGAGGGCACAGAGAGTATGGTAGTGTATACAGAGGGCACAGAGCCTATGGTAGTGTATACAGAGGGCACAGAGCCTATGGCAGTGTATACAGAGGGCACAGAGTGTGGCAGTGTATACAGATGGTACAGAGAGTGTGGCAGTGTATACAGAGGGCACAGAGTGTGCCAGTGTATACAGATGGTACAGAGCCTATGGCAGTGTATACAGATGGTACAGAGTGTGGCAGTGTATACAGAGGGCACAGAGCCTATGCCAGTGTATACAGAGGGCACAGAGCCTATGGTAGTGTATATAGAGGGCACAGAGCCTATGGCAGTGTATACAGAGGGCACAGAGCCTATGGTAGTGTATATAGAGGGCACAGAGCCTATGGCAGTGTATACAGAGGGAACAGAGCCTATGGTAGTGTATATAGAGGGCACAGAGAGTATGGTAGTGTATACAGTGGGCACAGAGCCTATGGCAGTGTATACAGAGGGCACAGAGCCTATGGCAGTGTATACAGAGGGCACAGAGCCTATGGCAGTGTATACAGAGGTCACATAGCCTATGGTAGTGTATACAGAGAGCACAGAACCTATGGCAGTGTATACAGATGGTACAGAGCCTATGGCAGGGTATACAGAGGGCACAGAGCCTATGGCAGTGTATACAGAGGGCACAGAGCCTATGGTAGTGTATACAGAGGGCACAGAACCTATGGCAGTGTATACAGAGGGCACAGAGTGTGCCAGTGTATACAGATGGTACAGAGCCTATGGCAGTGTATACAGAGGGCACAGAGCCTATGGTAGTGTATACAGAGGGCACAGAACCTATGGTAGTGTATACAGAGGTCACAGAGCCTATGCCAGTGTATACAGAGGGCACAGAGCCCATGCCAATGTATACAGAGGGCACAGAGCCTATGCCAGTGTATACAGAGGGCACAGAGCCCATGCCTAACCATTTGTAGTGGTTATGCATTAGCTCACTCATCCCTAGTGAGTATTTGTTTTTTTCCCCCTTACTGAGTATGGTAGGGGTATGGGAGAGACCATGGTACACATGGAGACCCCAAAGGATGGAGACCCTGTCTGCTTAACAAGTGGTTACATGATATAACCCGCGGATCCCCTTGCAGGATTTTTCTCACCTCCGATTTAAGGCGGCATCTGCGGCGGACTCCAACGCAGATGTGAACCTATCCTTAATCTGCCCCTGTACAGTGGCTTCAGCAGGAAGACGTATACGTTCTCACTTTACATTTCCTGTTCTCTTTTAATCCACTTGTGGCTTTGACTAAAAAAACTGCATCAAAAACTGCACCAAATCCTCCTGTGTGATTTTAGCCTTAAAGGAACAGTTATTGCTGGCAATTATATTATATTAGAGAGCTGTTATATATGTAGTTGCTTTATAAAAACCTATTAAGTGCTCGTATCTCAGAGCTTTAGTCGTTTTTCGCATGGTGTGTCCTAATATTTTGCATTGCATATATGACTGTTTAGCTTCGTGTGTGCTCTTCATTGCCTTCATTAGGTTGCACTGGCCGGTGTTGCCCTTTCTAATTCTATGAAGTAAGTGGGAGGTATAGTGTATCCAGTGCCTCGAGGCACCTCGTCTGCTAATTATATCCTGTCCTCTGTGCCCATTGTTAAGATGCTGGTTTGCACAAATCTCACTGTTATATTTCCCTTGTATCATAGGAAATAGCTGTGCCCTGGAACATTTGGCTACAGATAGAACGTGAGTACGAGGCATTCTTACGTAATTGGATTATATCCGTTTGATGTATTATATATGATCCTCACCAGTATTTGGGGCTCTTTCTTATTATTATATGCGTATGGTGACCTTTTCGTCTCCCCTAAGCTATTGCAAAACTTTCAGCTGCCACTTGTTATTCCTTAGCTTGTGGTGACGCGCGCCGCAGTGTAATGTAACCACATGCAACGGGAATACGATTAACACAAATACATATGAAACGTGCATGATTGTAGCGATATGGGCTCCAACGTAAATATACTAATCCCCTTTGATCCATTGCAAATTATACTTCCTGCTTTGTTAAAAAAGTGTTGGATAGAGTGAGGAGCGCCTCCGCAGAGGTGGGAAGAGTGACGTAAAAATAAAATTAAAATAATCCGTCTCTGGTTGCTGACATTTGGTTCCACAATATATCTACTTTATAAGTTAAAGAGGATCTGTCACCTCTCCTGACATGTCTGTTAGTAAGTACTTGTGTTGTTCATGAAGCAACAATTCTGGACCATCTTTTCTCGGAAGTCTGCATTGTGCTGTCCCTCTGTTATTCTTCCTGTAAATGTATGATTACTATTCTCCTTGTCAAAGGAATATGTCATTCTACATTCTTCAATCAGTGCTGACAGTGGCTGCACCCTCCTTTGATCAGTTTGTACATTATCAGGAGGAATAATACTGATTCTTAAAAAAATGCTCTAGAATTGTCATATTTTGGGGAATAAAAGTTCTTACTAATTTAAAAAGTATCTCTCTCTCTCTCTCTCTCTCTCTCTCTTACACATATTTTACCCAGAGCATATATAACCAATGGTAAAATAATTGCCCTAATATCAAGTTAAATCATCTATCTATCTATCTACCTGTCTATCTATCTATTAGATACATATTTTACCCAGAGGATGCGTGCTCAAGGGTAAAATTTTTGCCGTAATATCACATGAAATGATCTGTGTCTCTATCTATCCATCTATCTATCTATCTATCTATCTATCTTTCTTTCTATCTATCTGTCTATCTATCTATCTATCTATCTATCTATCTATCTATCTATCTGCTTGAAAAAGGTTTTGTTGAGCTGAAACATTGCACTGGTGGGCTAGTAAAGTCCTACTTTTTTCTCTATCTATCTATCTATCTATCTATCTATCTATCTATCTATCTATTTATCTATGTATTAGACATGTATTTCACCCAGAGCATGTCTACTAAAGGGTGAACTTATTGCCCTAATATCATATGAAATAATCCATCTCCTATCATTCTATCTATCTACCTATCTATCTGTTTGTCTGTCTGTCTTTCGGTCTGTCTGTCTGTCTAACTACAGTATCCATCTCTACAGTCATGGCCAAAAGTTTTGAGAATGATACAAATATTAATTTTTACAAAGTCTACTGCTTCAGTTTTTCTAATGGCAATTTGCATATACTCCAGAATGTTATAAAGAGTGATCAGCTTAACAGCAATTACTTGCAAAGTCAATATTTGCCTAGAAAATGAACTTTATCCCCCAAAACACATTTCAACATCATTGCAGCCCTGCCTTAAAAGGGCCACCTAACATCGTTTCAGTGATTGCTCCATTAACACAGATGTGGGTGTTGATGAGGACAGGGCTGGAGATCAATCTGTCATGATTAAGTAAGAATGACACCACTGGACACTTTAAAAGGAGGCTGGTGCTTGCCATCATTGTTTCTCTTCTGTTAACCATGGTTATCTCTAAAGAAACACGTGCAGTCATCATTGCACTGCACAAAAATGGCCTAACTGGGAAGAGTATTGCAGCTAGAAAGATTGCACCTCAGTCAACAATCTATCGCATCATCAAGAACTTCAAGGAGAGAGGTTCCATTGGTGCCAAAAAGGCTCCAGGGCGCCCAAGAAAGACCAGCAAGCGGCAGGACCGGCTCTTAAAAGTGTTTCAGCTGCGGGATCGGCTACCAGCAGTGCAGAGCTTGCTGAGGAATGGCAGCAGGCAGGTGTGAGTGCATCTGCACGCACTGTGAGGCGGAGACTCTTGGAGCAAGGCCTGGTCTCAAGGAGGGCAGCAAAGAAGCCACTTCTCTCCAGAAAAAACATCAGGGACAGACTGATATTCTGCAAAAGGTACAGGGAGTGGACTGCTGAGGACTGGGGTAAAGTCATTTTCTCTGATGAATCCCCTTTTCGATTGTTTGGAACATCTGGAAAACAGCTTATTCGGAGAAGAAGAGGTGAGCGCTACCACCAGTCTTGTCTCATGCCAACTGTAAAGCATCCTGAAACCATTCATGTGTGGGGTTGCTTCTCAGCCAAGGGAATCGGCTCTCTCACAGTCTTGCCTAAAAACACAGCCATGAATAAAGAATGGTACCAGAATGTCCTCCAAGAGCAACTTCTCCTAACCGTCCAAGAGCAGTTTGGCGCTCAACAATGCCTTTTCCAGCATGATGGAGCACCTTGCCATAAAGCAAAGGTGATAACTAAATGGCTCAGGGAACAAAACATAGAGATTTTGGGTCCATGGCCTGGAAACTCCCCAGATCTTAATCCCATTGAGAACTTGTGGTCAATCATCAAGAGACGGGTGGACAAACAAAAACCAACAAATTCAGACAAAATGAAAGCATTGATTCTGCAAGAATGGACTGCTATCAGTCAGGATTTGGTCCAGAAGTTGATTGAGAGCATGCCAGGGAGAATTGCAGAGGTCCTGAAGAAGAAGGGTCAACACTGCAAATATTGACTTGCTGCATTAACTCATTCTAACTGTCAATATAAGCTTCTGTTACTCATAATATGAATGCAATTCTATTTCTGTATGTGATAAAAACATCTGACAAACACACATAAAAACCAGAGGGCAGCAGATCATGTGAAAATAGAATATTTGTGTCATTCTCAAAACTTTTGGCCATGACTGTAGTCTAATCTATCTCATATCTATGTATGTTTTATGAAGTAAACACAATTTAGAAAGTGACTATAACATATATATTATATTTATATATATGTTTATGTACAAATTTCTATTTTCCAGCATTTTACAATCCAGAAAGAGTGATAGTCCGGCACGTGCTTCCTACATTAGCTCATATTATAGTGTGTGGAGTTTCCTTAGAGCTGAATCTCAAGACTGAGTGGAAAAAATTAGGAAATTCCTCTATTATGCTTACTTATATAGCGCCATTATATTCCGCAGCACTTTACAGACATTGACAGTCACTGTCCCATATAGGGCTCACAATATATATTCCCTATCAGTAATTAAGAAGCAAAGTTCCATATTCCATATTTTAGGCTCGCATTGTATTTTAGGATTGCATGCTGACAATTTTCTTCCTTCACAAGTGAGTCTCATATACAAGTTTATCAGCATCCAGATATCCACAATTTATGATAATCCATCACCTTTCCTGTCCCATTGATGCCAGATGAAACAATTTTATTATATTATCTGTATGTATTTGGGGTTTCTCATAAGCTTTTTTTTTTTACTATCTTCAGGATCTGTGAAAGGATTTCTCAGTCCCAGTATGTGAATTGACTATTTCTTTGTAATGTATCTTTTTGTCTGTACTTGAACCCTACAAATTGTACAGTGCTGCGGAATATGTTGGCGCTATATAAATAACATATTATTATTATTATTATTATTATTATTATTATTAATAATAAATTTCTACTGGAGGGAAGCAAGGGATTGCAAGGGTTAAAAATTAATCTGTTTGACCCTTGATTTTCCTGGCAGGAGATTCTAGGTTTCCCTGTGGCTCTCCAGGTAACTACAACTCCCAACATGCTACTATACCTGTAGACTACAACGCTATACACATTAGTTTACTTTCATGTTAATTCTTTTTAATTCAGCATTTGGAACAGGGTGCCATATTATCAAATGTTCTGGATTATCGGATGGTCATAGAAATTTCCTTCTAAGGGTACGGAAACAGTCAAGAATAAACTGTTACTATATTAAACACTTATCATTGTCTCATCATTGGGGTTCATGGCTCTGTTCTCTTGTTTCAGTAATGGATTAGGAAATTCTATATTATCATGCTGGAGAAATTTACCAGATTATTAGAATTTCTCGATTATTGGAAGCCATATTAACAGACTCTCACTGTATATTAAAGAAAAGAGTTGAAGATTTTGCTTTCATCCAGGTGTTTATTGGTCCTAGTTGCTCTTGCATAGCATGGGTTAATCTTGTAAAGTGTAAATGGGTCTGGTCTTTCTGCTGCGGAATATGTTGGTGCTATATAAATAAGGGCAATTATTGTTATCCGGTAGGTTTCAGTGTGTATACTTCTGCCTATCTCTAGTAGGAGCCATCTGGTCATCTGTGAGTCACTCAGCCCTTCTGTTCTTTAGTCTCCGGAAGAGGATATATATTAGTTCACCTCCTCCCCTTCCACCTAGCTGTGACACACGCATGCTCAGCTCCATCCACTACCAGCAGCATCTCTGCCTCCTCCCCCATCCATCTCCAGCTGCTGTTGCTGCTGCTGTCACCGTGCAGCTCTCTCCAGCCCCCTCAGCTCACGAGCAGGGACACCTTGCACCGTCTGTGGGGCGCAGGGGGGAGGGGGGAAAAAACCACAGGGGCATTCAATAGCACAAAGCTGGAATGTCCCTCCAAGAACCGCAAGCCCCTTTCGGATATACTACTTTGCATTGATGCTCCTTTATTTGTAGCATTATGTTTGTGACAAATTTATTCTTTTCAATCTGCTTTATTTAGCCCAGCTCTTTCTGTATCTTGATGTCCACCCTGTCACTACGGATCCGTGATTTAAAGGCTTGCTGCAGATCGGTGTGATTTATGTTCTATGTCTTACTACCAACCTGCTTGAGATCCAGTATTTCCAATCGGTGTGTTGCTTATCCACCAACATGTCTGCTCCTCTTGGGCCCAGGGGCGGCCCTCTGCCTCCTGCACAGCCACTCTTGCCTGAGATGCCAGATCTCAGCCACCTAACTGAGGATGAGAGGAAGACCATCCTTGCCGTCATGGACCGGCAGAAGAAAGAAGAGGAGAAGGAGCAGTCAGTACTCAAGTAAGCATGTCTCCTTTCTAACCTGTTCGGAGCTGGGGGTGCAGTGCGTTGCAGGCTCCTCCTAATGAGTGCCTTGTGATGTCTGCATCAACCCACCCTCACATATACATAGAAAAAAAAAACTAAATGTTTGGCAGGTTCTTATCATATCCCAAAATCATCGTATCCCTGCTTCGTACAAATCTCTAAAAATCCAGTATTCAAATTGGCAAATCTGGATATTTTGCAAGCACTGCAAAATAAAACCCTCGGATCAATAGGAGGCCCTGATGTTCACCAGCTGGTGCTCTTTGCAAAATTGGTGTGTTTGGTTTTGAAGCAGAATTTATGTGTCTCAGTGTTATAAATAGACGACCTGGGATGTAAGGGGTTAATGTGTGTATGTTGATCTCGCTGAGCACCGAGAAAATTTGTGTCTTTTCCTGATTTTGTATTACTGTATTGGCTGTGCTCTGTCAGTGTATGGGGTTATATAAGCTATATTCATTGTACTATGTCATGAGATTGTCTTGGCAGTCATTTCTTTTAACCCTTTAAATGCAGTTGCTGTCTTTTTTTTTTATTTAGCTTGGCTGCATACAGGTGTAAAGCATTTTGCTCCATTCCTGCAGAGTATTGCTATATGTCTAGCTTACCTAGCAGGGGTGCAGCATTTGGGGGTGCTGTGATTGATACAAAAAGCAATCTTATCATCCCAACACGGATTCATAGTCTAAAACCAGTAATATGTTCTTCACCTATTGCTGGGGCCTACCTTATACAGGCTTTGGGTGGGTTATAACAGCTGCCATCTTTCCCTATAAACACATCCAAACTCCTTCCGCCCCTCCCCCATATTGCTTGAACTCTCAGATTAGGATAGAGAGGGTTGCAGCATGCAAGGAGTGCAGGGAGACGGTAAATGATGGTGTAGTGACAGAGGGGTTGTTAGCAATGCAGTGCTCATTGCATGGCTGTGTGCTTGTGAGTTCAGCACCAGGTAGCTGTCCACAAGCAGCAGGGCCTGTCATCTGACTCACAGCTGCTGGTTCTCTGCTGCCGCTGTGGACATTGTCAGCTAGCTGTAGAGTCCATCTGAGGATAGGTGACATTTTACTACTAAAACTGTCCCTTACACTGTCCATAGACGCACCTATAATACAAGGACAATAATATTCCATGGGATTGTACCAAATAGCTATGCATGTATGTTGTTTGAACCATAGGTCCTCCTATTACAATGGCTCCATTCATGACATTAGGAAATCAATTATCCAAATGTTACCCTGGGAAATGGTCAGCAGAATTCAGGCCGCCAGTATAGCAGCCTGTAGTGCAGCAGACACAGGGGGTCATAAAATAACCATTGTCTGATCGCTTACATTCATATAGCTGAAGTATTCCCTCTTATACAAGACTCAACGTTGTGAACTTACTCTTTAAAGACGGCCATTCTTGTCATTGATATATGTTAAAATGATCACGTTTATATCTTTTTGTTTGTGTCTGGCTTTAGAAGTCTGAAGACAAGTATATGATGGAAATATAAAGTATAGTCCCTGACCTGTAGCTTGGGAGTCACATGTGGTTCAAAACCCCAATTTGTGTGGCTCGCAATGGAAGCCTCAGATACAGCCATAAGGACTGGCACTATGTCATAAATACTGGCAATATTGTATAGGTATCATAACCTCTTAGCAGTGCCAGTTTGGATGGTATAATATAACACCACCTGTATAATTACAATAAAATATATGGAGATATTTGTGATTTCATAACTTACTTCTTCAAGTTTACTTACAATTTCTCTATTTAATTTAGGGTGGCTCCCAACCATTACTCAAAGTTAAACTTAGCTCTCAGTGAACAAAAGGTTGGGGACCTATGATATACAGTATATGAAGTATATACATGGATTAGTTTAAGGGGTTGCTGAGAGGTTTTTGTCCTTTTGGTTTAACAGGAGGGTTAAAGGGAGTCTTTCCACTAATACACTAATCCTTTTTCACAGGATAGAGGATGTGTCTGATCGCTGGGGGTCTCACTGTTAGGACCCCCACCAATCAGACACATCATTCCCTATCCTGTGAATAGGGGATATGCTTTGTTAGTGGAAAACCTGTTTGCCAATATTAAGCCACCTTGTCCCCTGTGTGAATAGAGTGACCGTGCACATGCTTGACCACTCCTTTCACTTTTGTGGGTAGATGATGATAGCCGAGTATGGATCCCATAGAAGTGAATGGAGCAGTGGGACACATAGGACACCAAGTGATCAGAATCCCACCTGTAGATAGAAGATAAGTGTTGTTAGTGGGAGAACCCCTTTAATTGTCCCTTTAGCCAGTACCTGAACTATGACACCAGTCCTGGCTAGAGTCCACTACGTAGGGTATCCTCAAACTAGCTGCAAGGTGGTGCAAAGATTCAGCTCAATGCTCTAACCTGGTATCTAAATACCCTGACCAAGTGACTTGTTGGTCCCTCCCGGTAACCCGTGCCTAGGGCACCCTGTCACCCAAATCCAGGTTATACCCCATTGTAGTTTATATGGGTTTTCTTATTCAAACTGATGGACACTTTTGAGATGAAATTCTTTTTCTTTTGGCATATTCCTTTAGAGAAGATAGATGGGGATAAACATTTGACAAAACGCTTTGTTTGACAAACTATTCATAGACTTGGCACAGTTGGCAGACAGGAAAAGCTATCACTTCAGGGCTACATGAAAATGGAACAGTTTAGCTACAGACACTGCGGTCTACAAGGACATTTACACGATAGTGTGCGTCCTATCAATCTGGAGGAGAGGGACATACCACATGTTGGGGCCCAATATGCTAGGGACTACAGATGGGGTCCAACATATGCTAAATGTGGGGCGGCAGTGAAGGTGATGTCCCTGATAGATGGTGGATTTGGGTGGCCACAATCACTCATCCAGTTACTTACCCTAGATGGTCCAGATGCAACTCAGTACAATGTTGTGGTGCCTCTTACTTCTGAAGGTACAGCAGAGATACTTTTGCACAGATCAGATTCCAGTGTGTGTATTATTGCTGGAGCCACTGTGGCTAGTAGGATTGTCTAGGCAAGGCCAGAGATTTGTCCCCAATGTAGGCCACAGTAGCCACATTAGGCCGCTGTCGCAGTAGACCAGTCATGAAGTAGGGCGGGGGCTTGCAGGATGGAGATTCCCACTGATATAGCTGTTATTGTTGTGGCGAGGTCAGTAATTGTACAGTTCTCCCTGAGAGTTATCAGGTGGGGAATCTTCCAGGTTTGTGGCTCTAAATAGTCTATCACTGAGGTGCAAGGCTCTTTCCAAGTCCTTCAGTTTTCACATATGAGGCTCATTTACCCCTGCCATATAAAAGTTCCAAAAGCTTGTGGCTTAATTTATTTGAACATCGGGTCCCTGAATTTGATACCATTGACCATGGGTTTGGGCTTTGCTTTATTCACATGGCTATTCAACAGCTTCCTGAAATTGAGCTATAGATATATATCTGTATCTATCTATCTATAGCTCAGAACCAAATTTGCAGTGGTAGTATATCAAAAATCTGCAGCATTTTAAGTGCAGCGTTAAAGGGGCGGTCTGGTTTAGAAAACCCTTTTTCAGATAGCCTAGTATGGTCTGTTTAGTTGATAGAGGGGTCCCCCAGATCAGGGCGTTCATCTATTAACCTCAGTAGCTACAAAGAGAATCTCTAAGGGCCTATTCATACTTTAGAAAATGAAAAGGAATTTGAGGCGGACATCAGCCTCAGATTTCTCTTCATTTTCCTCCCCTGGATCCCTGTGGCGGAGAATTGACAGTCCGCTGTGGTTTTGCACCGTGGATTAGGTCCATTCATCTGGGTCTAGTCAGTGGTGGATAGTCACAGCATCGTGCTCCGGTCTCTGCCTCCCATCTGACGCTGATTTTGGGGCAGCATCCGTCTCAAAATTGGCTGCAGATTCTGCCGTGTGAACAGGCCCTTACTCTGGAGGAGCCATCATGACATGCATTACTTTGACAAGCTATAGATTTCATTAAGAACTGTGTAATGCTTTGTTTCTGGTGTTACCGCAGCTGCCAGGTTTTCCCACAGATCAGCTGGTCATCAGGGATCACAGCAGTCGGACACCCCGTGAGTAGATGATCTTCAGAGGAGCCTTCTTAAAAGAGGATGCCCCTTTAAAGAAACTTACTGTATTTATAAATCCAGATATGTCCTTTAATAAGGAATTCTGAAAGATCTAGATTTTACATGTGCGTTGTTAAAGGATCAGATGGTGTTTTTTTTTACCCTGGTGTTTTTACATGAAGCCGTTCCATGTGAAACACGCGTCAGGTGTAGTGCGTGGTACTCTGCTCCTGGACACTTGCCCTACATTTGTTTCTATGCATGGCTTCCTGGGTCTTGTAACTTTTGGTTAAATTGTATGTACTATACACTCTTATGGGGCTACTTCAACCTTCTGTATATCCTGTCCTAGGTATTAGCCATTATTTGTCTGTATGGCTTACACGAGCATGTTACTATATTTTGGTCCACATGATATATGTTGGTTTTTAGGTGTTTTGTACCATGTCCTTCCTATTAACATATTTTATTTATTTGTTTTGGTATTGTCAATAAAGTTTTTGATAAACAGTTCATGTTTGTATGGGTTTAGTACAGTCCCTTGTGTAGGTGACAGCGATGGTGCCATGACTGGCCCATGTGACCTCACACATAAGTCTCCTCTGTTGTGATGCATGGTTCCCCATCCCCACCGATCTTGGCATACACTAGGCCTCATTGACATTCTCTAAGTAAAGGCAAATTGAAAACAAATCTCCGGTGTTCTGGGTCATGTTGGGACGACACGGTCACACATTTTTTTTCAGAAGCTTTGATGCTGTATTATCGTAGGGTTTGTTTCGGCTTTCTGTACAGGCACAAAAACGGACTAGAAAATCTGGACTGTTTATTGCCCGCATTTATCAGACTGAATCTGGTCCAGAGACCTGAACTCTCTGTATTGTAGTACGTGGTCACTGGAGCTGTGTACATTAGCCAGTGCTTCATAGCGTGTGCTTACCCTAAAAGATGCAAACAGCAGACGAAAGAGTGTTTGAGATTAGATGTGCAGTGTTAATGAATGAGAATTTGCACATTTCTGTTCACACATCGCATTAGTGACTGCTGAGGTTACAGTCAACCGATGTATCATGCCATAGAGAAAACTCCATATGTCTATGTGTTTGGAAAAAAAAAAAAAAATAGTCATTTCTGTTATAAATTGCAGCTTGCTCAGTTTTTTTACATCCGTACTTTCAGAGCTGGCTTCAATGGGAAAACAATATACTAGTGAAATAAGCAGAGTATATATCAATATGCCCCCATTATGGTGTTAGGTTTTGACACACACAAAATGTTTTGTCTTCCCTACCACACCCTTTTTGTGACTCTTGAACCAATTCTTCAACCCTAGTGACTAGTTGCTAGTGACGCCATCTTCAGAGAAGACAATGCTGCACAGATTCATGCCACCCAATGGCAAAGGTAACGTACCAACCAAGACTGGACCCCTCACTTCAGGGGCCCCATAGGACCCATTCATGGACTATCTTTATGTATGTGCGCCTTTGTCTGGAATAGAAAATCACATGAACTGTGTTGACACGAAAAAACAAAACACCACATCAGGCAGGGGATCCACCATGGCATTTTAGGGTATGTTCACACAGCGGAAAATTAGAGGAATTCATTTTCCACCGGCGGAATTTTTGGCCGTGGTCGGCCACAACCGGATGCTGAAGCAGTGCATCGGCATTCTGTCACGGCTCCCCGCTGCTGATTAGACCCAGATGAATGGACCTAATCAGCAGGGAGTCTCGAGCTGCGGACTCTGTGACTGAATCAGTCGCGGAATCTGTGGCAAGATCGAGCAGGACTCTTCTTTTTTCCGTGTCTTGCTGCGATCTCTCCCTCCCATTGAAGACATTGGGCGGAATCTTCCCCGGATTTGGGGGTGAAATCCGCCCCCAAATCCGCAGCAAATTCCTCCAGGCAAAAATGGACAACCCTTTTAAAGTTTAAATAAGCTGGGGGTAGTGAAAAAATAAAAAAACATGTATACTCACCTGTCGCTGTTGCTCCGGTGCCCTCATGTGTCATCTGCTCCCGGCGCTGTGCTGAAGCCACTGATTGGCCTCAGCGGTCATGTGACTCTGTAGTCTTTAGACTGTAGATTTTCTGTGAAAAGTGCTGTGGGAAAAATTGCTATGCGTTGCCGCCACAGTTTTTACTGCACCGTTTTTTTGGTGCAGCTCGTCTTAGCGTGGAGTCTTAGCCTCAAGGTGTTTTACCTGCTGTAGAAACCTGTTGGTTGTTTTTTTTTTTTTTTTTTTTGATGCAAGAAGCCTTATAGGCTTATTCACATGCGTTGGCCATTTTTGCAATGTTCGCCACATGGCCATTGGAACAGATGCCAATTGATGCAAAAACGTCTCTCAAAAATGTCATGGTCGTGTCCCTGCCTCCCAGCGAGTAGTGATTACAGTACGGGACAGTATGTCACTGGGCAGCAGAGACTCCTAGCATTATAGATAACTATTATCATCCTTCCAGGAAATCCGGCACTCACACAGACCAAGTTTCAAGATGTCATGTGAATCTAGTTTAAGTCATAGTGTACAGTGCCTTGTCAGCGCCCAATATGGCAGCACATGGTCATGGCCAGCCTCAAAGGTGGGCAACCCTTGTGGTTACACAGGGCGCTGCAAACTGCTGAAGGGAGCCCTTCATTATATCAGTTATATCACTATTATATATTATATAGTTTAGTTATTAGATTACTTCATGTATGGAGCTATTTTGTATGCTTTATGATATTTTATTATTATACCGTATGCTTCTATTATGGTGTATGCTGGTGTTTGTGCTTTTTATATAATGCAGATTTAGCTTCACAACTTGAAACGTAGAATATGTTTTTCTGATTTTGTAAACTCTGCTCAGCTTTTACTGGGTGACCACATAGATGCCGATAGACAAGGTAGCCTAGCATTGCTTCCACTTTATTCTAGTGACCAGCAGGGGTAATAGTGGTTGTACCCTGAAGAACAGATATTAGTGGTATATCCTAAAAGTATATGTCATTGGTAAGACAAATCCCTTAAAGAGGACCTTTCACCACCTCAACCAACTCCAACTGTTTATGTCCTTCTATAGGCACTGCTCCACTGATTCCAGCGCAGTTGGAATTTTTTCTCTAGCCCCCACCGCTCCTGAGCTATTGGTGCTGCTATTTTCAGCATCCTATATGATAATTAGGTTCTCGACTGTCAGGTGGGCGGTCCTAGGCTGGAGCAGAGAGATAGGGACCAACTATGCAGTGGAACGGCGCCTGTTAAAGTATACAAAGAGCTGAAGTTGGTGGAGGTGATGAAAGGTGTAATAAATTATAAGTGACGTTCTCATAGTCTGATGTGAATTTATCTGGACTATTAGATCACACAGGTCTCTATGACTCCAGCAACCTCTACTGAATGTCCACTACATCTCCAGACCTCACAGACAATAACTTATGACATGTCTATGGCATCAGAAGATCTAGAGACTGCGACTCTGGGCCTAAAGTTTTTCCATGTCACATTGGCAGAGTAGACTTGGGAGAACTGTCTCCTGTGACAGATCCGCTTTAGCCGATTGGTTGACCAGTGAGAGAGTCAATGAACATGATCTAAAGGAACCTGCTAAGAGGATTTGGACTGGTCACATAATTCCACGTAGGAGTATTACAATGAGTACCACAAGTATTATGTGTTAGGTTGGAGGCAGACACAATGATGCTTGCCTGATACGATGAAAGATCAGAAATCCATGCTATTTTATCTCCCAAATGTCATCTGTTTATTTTGTTTCTGAGTTCTTACTTTTAGTGGATATAATGCAGGGTCAATCCAATACAGTATAAAGTCTGAATGATGTCATTCCCGGGCCCAGTGATGTCAATGATGATTAATTTTGGCATGGACTTCAACCACCAGGTATCAACATGTTCTGACTGCTGAGTCTCTTGAGAAAACCTGGTCTGATAAGTGATTTGTCTCTCCTCAGACAGAGGAGGTAGTGCGAAGGTTTAGCTTGGTCAGCTCTTCTCCTGTGTGCTCTGTTTTCTTTGTATATCAGCCAGTTATGCTCTAACTTTCCTACAGTATATCAGTCACTCAGGCTTCTTCAGATTTTCAGTGGCATTAGGGTGCAAATAAAAATGAAGAGCTCATACTCAGCTACACTGTCCCTCATTGCTGCCATATCACCGATGCCCAGGTCCCCCGCTGCTCACTTCTTTCCTCTGTCCCAACCCTGCAGGAAATGGCTGGGAATGCCCACTGGTGACCTGCCTCAGCTAGTGATCGGCTGAGAGGGTATTCCCTGCCATTCCTGCCATTTTGGGACATTACAAGGAAGTGGAGTGCTGCAAGGACCAGGGCGCCATCAGAATGCAGCAATGGGGGATCGTAGAGGTGAATATAAGCTATTTAATTTTTTAAAATTGGCAGCCCAGTGCCAAACATTTGTATGCTGTTGGTAAACCCCTTTACAAATGTGTAGTCCCCGCCCTCCCTTCCCTCTTTTGCTGTCCGTGGTTCCTCCTGATAAGTTTTACACTAAATGTAAGTAAATGTCCAGTCGGGAACTCGAAATTAATATGTTAGTACTTACAGGGGAGGGTAACCTTTTTTGTATTTTCCTAAAATCTGGCTTCTTAGTTAGGCTAGGTGCACGCTAGCATTCCTTCTCCGTTGTTCAGGTTGCGTCGGGGGTTTCCTCTGCGGACTTTCTGCTTCCATTATATCTATAGGGAAACCGCCGGCGTTTCCGTAGGTACAATTAGCATGCTGTGATTGGATTTCCAAAACTGCGACAATTTTGGATTTCACAGTGTGTTCGCTGTACATATTTTTCCTGGATAGGATTCTCTACTTTGCAGGGACTGGAAAACGCTGTTGTTTTTGCTGCGGCGTTTCCGCCGCAGCCAAACGGCGCCATTTACACAATGTGGGGCCCTGGCCTTCAGGAATTTTACCTTTGCCAATCTTCGGCAGAGACTCCGTCACAGATGTGAATGACCGTATATTTTGTCTCATGTGGTATCCATTGTTTTAATGGTTTAGCACATGACTTATTCATTTCTTACATGCACTCTTTACGTTCATGGATCCGTGTGGTGTCCATGAGGCAGGCCCTGAAAAACTCAGGACATGTTTAGTTATGGTCCATTTTGTGGTCCGGCCCCATTCATTGGCTGCATGGGACATCTCTCTGCTGTCTGTTATTCATGGATCCGGACATGTACATGGTTGTGTGCAGGAGGCCCCATAACGGTATGTTCACACAGTGGAAATGAATGAGGAACATCTGGGTGAACTTTCTGCCGCAGCTTTCACCCAGATGAATGGGCCTAAAAAGTAGAATGGCTCGTGCCCGAGCTTATGTAGCTGAATCAGTCATGGTAAAATCGAGCAAGGCGCTTATCCTTACAGCGTTCTACTCTGATCCCTGCCTCCCCTGCCTGGATTCAGGGTGGAATTTGGTGCCGATTTTGAGGTGGAATCAACCTTTAAGTCAGCATCAAATTCTGCCATGTGTGCATACCCTAAATTTCACTATATCCTATACGATAGCCAATATTTTGATGCATCTGTACTATTTCTCAGGCAGGTCGTGTCCTGTTTACCATTTTATTTTCTAATATCTACTGCCTAGAACAAAATGCGTGTTTGTATTTTTTGTATGAGCTCTTTATTATATTAGCAATGCACCTCTATGCCAAATATTGACCAAGTAAACATTGGCTGCTTGCTGGGCAGAGCAAACATCTGGTGCCATGAGGTAGCCTGTGTGATGCTAAGTGGGTCAGTGTTGTCTGTGTGATTGTGATACTGATGGGCGGATGTGGGTTGTTTTTTTTGTGATTGTAATAACAATGCCGGCCATGGCATGCTATCTCCTTACACTCTTATTATCATGATTGGGCTTTTGGTGTAGCAAGAGATCTGAAGATGTGCAGTTGTCCCAGTGACAGTCATATATTTAGTATACTTGCTGAGTTAGTCATATGATGAATATGGTACCTTAAAGTTGTTATATTTTGGTAACAGATATATTGATTATTGGTTGTCATTGACAGTTTTGATCATTGAGGCTTCCTGCAGTAACACTTGGTTCCCCACCGAAGACCTTGGGTTCTCTGTTTGCCGTCCATAGGACTCTGCATATGTTCTTATAGGTAGATATTTGTATCCAACCTGAAGAACAGCTTTTTGCGTCAGATGTATGAAAGTGCACACTGTGCAGACTTTCCCAAGATGATATCTCTGGAACAAAATTCCAATATATTAGGAACTCAATATGTTCCTAGCCCTATGTGCTAGACTGTATACAGTAGACAGGGTCAGCTCCAGATGTAAGAGGAACCTTTGGGAACAGACTCGAAGTGAGGCCTTCATATTGCTGGTATGAATACTTTTTGGTTAGTTGTATGTAGAGTACATATTCTGTAGACAAAGCTTAACAAGTTACCATGAGACCTCATAGCAAAAGTTATAATGTGGCCTTAATCCACCGTGGTTAGCTTTTGCAGTCAGATTAGAAGTCTATGATTATCTTGGTTTCCTTAATGTAGAGACATAATGCATGTAGTGGTTTCACAGAGCAAATGTAATGCTCACAGTAATGTCAAAGTACTGGGATAATGCAGAAAGTGAGGCAACAGTGCAAGGATAATGCACATAGTGACGTCACAGTACAGAGATAATTCTCACAATTATGTCATAGTACAGGGATAATACATACAGTGGGGTCACAATACAAGGATAATGTACATAGTGATGTCATAGTACAGGGATAATACATACAGTGGGGTCACAGTACAAGGATAATACATAATATACACAGTGATATCACAGTACATGAATAATATACACAGTGATGCCACAGTATAGGGATAATGCACACAATAATGTCACAGTACAGAGATAATACACACAGTGATGTCACAGTACAGGGATAATGCACATAGTGATGTCACAGTACAGGGATAATGCACACAGTGATGTCACAGTACAGGGATAATGCACACAGTGATGTCACAGTACAGGGATAATGCACACAGTGATGTCACAGTACAGGGATAATGCACACAGTGATGTCACAGTACAGGGATAATACAAACAGTGATGTCACAGTACAGGGATAATGCACACAGTGATGTCACAGTACAGATAATATACACAGTGATGTCACAGTACAGGGATAATAAACACAGTGATGTCACAGTACAGATAATACACACAGTGGTCTCACAGTACAGGGATAATGCACACAGTGATGTCACAGTACAGGGATAATACACACAGTGATGTCACAGTACAGGGATAATACAAACAGTGATGTCACAGTACAGATAATATACACAGTGATGTCACAGTACAGGGATAATACACACAGTGATGTCACAGTACAGATAATATACACAGTGATGTCACAGTACAGGGATAATACACACAGTGATGTCACATTACAGGGATAATACACACACAGTGATGTCACATTACAGGGGTAATATACACAGTGGTGGAGTAATGCAAACAGTAATGTACATTATGTTACACCATCTATATTTCCCTCTCCTTCTACTGTACCTTAGTTATCACTAGCTTCACCTTATGTCTGAGTATAGATTACTTATTGTTACTTGCTGGGCAGATATGCCTGGTACACTCGTAGTTCTGCCTATGTTTGTAGTGTGATGGCAACTTGCAAACTCCAAAAATCTGCAATGTGGCGGCCACTAAACATTACCCTCTGTCTTCTCAGTGCCTTCTACTGCTGGGCCCATTGCTAAGAATTCATTGCCCTAGACCTGGTTTAGTCTTTTGATATTAGGAGTAGTAAAAAAAAACAACTTACCTTTAGAATGTAAAACAGACAAGTTTTTTTTGTGTACCTAAAGTTAAATCTATAAAACCTTTTGACGTAGATTTTTGGTCTTCCTTATGTCCTGCAGCTTTTTGGTATTTTAAAGACTATCATTAGTACACTACAGCTGAAACCCGCACGGTTTGCTGTAGTTCATTTTGACCTTAAACATTAGGCCGAGTTCACAAGGTAGAAAATGAAGAGGAATTGTGGCAGACATCCGCCTTAGATTCCTCTTAATATTCCGGCCCTTTGGCTCTCTGCAGCAGAACATCAAAGCAGAGTTTCGGCATTCTGCCGTGGCTTTACGCTGCTGTATGAGCCTAATCGGTGGCTGGGGCGTCTCGTGCTGTGGACTCTGCAGCTGAATCCACAGCAAGATCAAGCAACACGCTTTCTTTTTCAGCAGAATCCACCTTAAAAATCAGTGCCAGATACTGCCATCTGAACGGGCCATAAAAGAGGTTATCCAGATTCCAAAAAATAAATTAAAAAGAGCCACAAATGCTGTGACACAAAAACAGTGATTATGGGGGCGGCCATCTTGCCTGAGCTGTTCTTCTGCTTTGTTAACAGCATTTAGTGATATGCTTTACAGCATGGCCAGGGCCATAGGCAGCACTAGATTGGAGCTGAGTCACTGAGGTCCATGAGAGAGTTTTCTGCGGAGGGGAAGTAGTTAATCTGTGACATCATCGGTTGTCAGTAGTGGATGTGATAACGAGTTAACTATTTTTATTTATCCTTTACTGTAATCCTGTATGTGGTGTAAATGAGGTGGCTGCTGTAAAGAAACCCCCTACAGAATTAGCAAGTGTCAGTCTATTATTAGGCTTAGGCTTTGTTCACATCTGCGTCGGAGTCTCCATAAGAGACTCTGTTGCCGAAAATTGTCGGAGAGAAAAGTCCTGCACAGAGGACTTTTCTCTCCGCTGGTTTCAGTATAAAATTGGTGGAAACACAACGGACACCTGGCGGACCCCATTATAGTCTATGGCGTCTGCGGCTAACCACTGTTTAGCGGGCAGGCTCTTTGTCGTTTGAGTCCCACGGCAGATACAAACCACAGAGAGCATGGCGCAAGTGTGAACCTAGCCTTAGTGCTCACAGTGCAGAGTTTAGTACTTTTTTAAACAGTGACATGGAAAATGAAAAAAAAAAAAAACTTTGCGTAACAAACTATGTTTAACATAAACCTTGGTTTAAAAAATCATTTTCTGATGATACATTCCCTTTAAGTAGGTAGAGGTATAGTACCAGAGATAGCACCATGCATGGATGAGTGGCTGGGCATAAATGTACATTGAATGGTCAGGTCAGTCAGACCCCACTCATCACACCATTGATGGCCTTTCCTAAGCATTATGGTGGGCCTCTAACAGCAGAACCACGTGTTTCCATTGGCAGCCCTTTCGTATGTACCATGCCATGGATGACACTAGGACCATTTAAACACATGTAAAGATGAAGTGAGTGCACCCCAAAACTTTTCCATCGAACATTTGATAACTGAATTGAGGTACAAGCCGGAGATCTTTCACCTGGACAAAAGTAATATCAATGCGTAGTAACTGGAAATACAGACAAGTACCAGCCATGTGTACATACACTGATATCCCTGGGAACCATCAGTCTGCTATCAGCTGCAGCCGATCCTACAAAGAGAACTGTAGACTATGGCCGTGGCCAGGTGCCAGGCGAGCACTTTTCCACACCTTATGTATAATAACTGCTCTCCGGCCTTTCCTCTGTTTTTCTATTTACAGCCAATGCTATAATCTGTTCTCAAAGACTTACGTTGCATTTGCTCTGGCGTCCTCAGGTCACATACACTTTCTATTCCATCTCTGCTTTTTCCCCTTACCAATATATGGACATGGAGACTTTTATTTTTTTATATCAATAGTTTTTTATTAAATTTTACTTAAGTACAATACAAAGGTAAAGCAAAAACATAGGGTACAGTCATGGCAACACAATCTACATGTATACAGAGTACAAAATGATCGTGAAAGACAAAGTATTTAGAAGAATACACATTAAGATGCGCTCCAGTAACATTTAATACTAGTTGTATTCTACAGTTGCAAAATAGATAGGATAAATGCAGTCTTCAAGTTTAGGCCATGAGGGAAGGGAAAAGTTCACAACGAGCAGGGAAAGTAAAACAGGAAAGAACCAACGGACAAGTAAATAGGCCTAAAGAACATAGGAGAGTCGGGCCACTCTATGACGTCTAATAGGACTGGTTGGTCTGCCACTCGGGTGAGTGCGCAGATTCTCCGGCTACCAGTGATAAACAACAATATATATATGTATATACAGTAAGCCCCATAAATGACCAAAGAGGGTGTGCATCAGAAAGTCAAGGTATAGTAAGAGGTGAGTATCAATAAGCATTTAGAGAGGGGAACGATGTCAACCAAATCTCCCAGTTATCCCGGAACTTGTGTGGATTGCCACCCCTACAGGCATAAATTTGTTCAAATTGGCAATTCAAGGAGACCATAGAAATCAGTTCTGACAATGCTGGGCATGAGGTAGATTTCCATCTGCGCGCAATAAGTAGGTGAGCAGCCCCAAGTACCTGGCATATGACAGTTCTATGCTTAACTGGTAAAGTGTGGATGCCCAACAGGAGCAGCGCCATCTCAGGTGGAAAAACCACCTCTCCACCACATAGTTTATTAATTAAGGAAAAAAATGACACCCAGAAGGGCTGAATGAGTGAGCAATGCCAAAAAATATGAAATAAAGAGCCAACTCCCCCACACCCTCTCCAACAGACAGAAGGACACGTGGGAAAAAACTTAGCCAAGCGAAGGGGGTGGGGTAGTACCAGCGCAGGAGTAACTTTACTATATTGCTCCCAATGTGAAGCACACACCGTGGACTTCTTTGCCCACTTGATCGCCTCCCACCACCAGTCGGCCTCAAATCTACCGTCCAGGTCGTCCTCCCAAAGACACATGTGCTTGGTTTTCTGAAAAGTATAATCTAAGTTTAAAGCACGGTACAAAGTTTAGTATGATATACAGTGAGAGAAGTTAGCGAGTGCAACAGGTCCACAGCCTGGGTCGAGGGAGAGTCCGACAAGTACGAAACCAACGTAGTATAAGTAAACTTCTTATGAGTAGGTAGACTATACTTCTCCTCCAATGTGGGAGAAGGGTCACGGAGATATTTTTTTTAAGCAGTGCTGCTATTTTACAGTATATGGATACCCCTCCATACACAGTATATAGAATGCTGACTGATATGTATGCTGATGTAGAGTGCAAAGTAACAATAGTTCAGTGTGTATGTAGGGGGGCAAGGGGGTACATTCAGGCTTTAGCTATTTGAGTGGAGTTACTTTAGTCATTTCCTTTTTTTTTTAAAGTTATCAAATTTTGTGACAGTTCACTGGCATGAAGAGTGGAACTTTTTGGTGCCAAAAATGAGCCACTTTGTCCTTTTGAGGCTAAGGCCCCTTGCAGATGACCGTGGTGTGGGTCAGTATGCTATCTGTGTCTTTCACGGATAGCACACTCACCCATTCTTTTCTATGGGCCCGTACACATGACCGTGAATTTCACTGTCCTGTGTGTGTGCCGACAGCTAAGGCCCCACGTAGTGAACTGCAGCAAAATAGCGATACGGGAAAAACTGAGGCGGAAATGCATTGTGGTTTTTCCCGTAGCCCTTTTCACATAAAGTCTGCAGAGTTTTCCTCTGCGGACTTTCTGCTTCAGTTATACCTATAGGGAAACCGCCAGCGTTTCCATAGGTATAACTGACATGCTGTGATTTCCAAAAAGCAATGGTTTTGGAAATCACAGCATTTCTGCTGCACGTATTTTTCTGCAATGTGTGGATGGGATTCCACTGTGCAGGGACTGTAAAACGCCACGGCAGTGGGTGAGTGGATTAATACTGGCATTTTATAGGCTTACTCAATTCCCACCGTTGTATTGCAGAATGTAGAGAGCACAAAATGTGGTATTTGTGCAAACAGCTGCACATTTCTTAGGCAGGGTTCACACTACCGTTGGAGTCTGTTATGAAGGTGTCCGTTAAAAAAAACAAAACAAAAAAAAAAAACAAAATGGACACCTATCATAACGGACACTTAGGCAGGGTTCACACTACCGTTGATGTCCGTTCTGATCGTGTCCATTAATAAAAGAAAAACAAAAAAAAACGGACACCTATCATAACAGACATTAACGGATACTAACTAATGTTAATGTGTCCGTTTTTTTAACTGATCCAATTAACGGACACATTAGCATCAGTTACCATCAGTTAGTGTCCGTTTTTTAACACTGTCCGTTTTTTTTTTCCTTTCTGCTTTCTGAGCATGTGCAGAAAAAAACGGACATAAAATAACGGACAATAACTGATGGCTATCAGTTACTGTCCGTTATAAGTCTGTTACCCATAGACTTCAATGTTAAAAAAAATAACGGACACTTGCTGTCCGTCAAGAATCCGTTATTTCAAACGGACAAAAAAGTCCTGCATGTAGGATTTTTTGTCCGCGAAAAAAACGGACTTCTGACGGATTGGGTGTAAACGGACACAATATAAAAACCCATTGAAATGAATGGAAATTTTAACGGATTTCTGACGGTTCAGCGGTGTGTCCGATGCTAAAATCTTGTAATGGACAATAGCAACGGACACTACTGATGGTCAGCAACGGTAGTGTGAACGGCCCCTCTCGTGTACATATACTGGAGTCAGGGCAATTAAACTGCACCCATGCAGCATGCTGATCTACAGACTAGTGCATCTACACTATGCAACTTTGATAAAGATTGTAAAGGTCACAGATCACCCTCACAAGACAACAAGCAAATTACTGTTAAAGGGCTGAGAGCAAGGCAGTGAGGGGGGAAAGTTAGGAGGTTCTGTACACGGATAATACGCAATCAGTCCTTTCGAAATCAGTGAGTTTTCCCAACTTTGCTCAAATGTCACCATATTTTGTATCAGTGTTAGTAAGGGTGCGTCCTTTTGTCCGTTTTTTTGGTCCATTGCAGTCCATTGCGGGATCAAAAGAAAGGTAAAATGGTCTGTATAATGACAGAGAGCAACAGATCCTGAGGGACACCATTGATTATAATAGGGTTCGTTTTTTTTTCCTGACATTGCTGGACAAAAAGTCAGGACTTTTTCTTCCAAGATTTCTGATGGATTCTACCCAGAGGCTCTAAACAGGGACTCCGACGTAGATGAGAATGTGACCTAAGCTAAAACCAGCAGTGGGACCTACATAGTGATAAACTAGAATGGAAAGATTTGCACCTGTTCCATGTTCTGAAGCCACTACTGGTTTTGGCTTACAGTTATTGATGAAAAATATTTGCACTTTTACACTGGCTATTGAGGGTTACCGGTGTTGTACTGAGGCTCCTTGTGCCCGCCAGATAAAATGATTCTGGGACAAAACCTCCCTTAGGAAGTAGACCATAGTGCCCTTCAAATTTGGGTGTCTCCTTTGTGACCATTATTGTGTTCAAAAGGAATGGAAAATATATAAGAAGTTCTTATACTTCTACCTTCTGCTCCTGGCTTTGGCTCAAAAAACCGCAGCAAAATCTGCAACAAAAAAAGCTGCATTTCCGCAATGTGGGGCCTCAGCCTTAGAGTTACTACTACAACTACTATTGTACTACAGTTTGCGTCTTCTCTCTAAGTGAAGTGGTTACTACTTATATAGCCATTGGTAATGATACTGTAATAGTTATAAATGTTCACATAGTCATATATTTCTATTATTAGCCTCTGTGTGATGTTCCTTATAAATCTGTGGCACACCGCTATCAGCTTTATCAGATGCAGCCTGTACTGAATTGTTCCTTGACATTATAGTCAGTGTCAGCAGTGTCCTTGTTTTTGAGCTCAGGTCCACTCCATTAGCCTACATTCACATGTTAGAAAACGGTCATGAACAATGGACATTTTTCATGGCCATTTTGCACCCAGGGTTGCACCGTTTTCACAGATCCCTCATATATGTCAGTGTATGGAGGGATCCATGAAGACTTCTTAGTAAGTTTTGGGGTGAAGGAGAAGCAGTGCTGCTTACTTACACAAGCATTTGTGCAGTAGCTGGCTGTATTTGGTATCGCAGCTAATCCCTTTCACTTGAATGGGACTGAGATGCGATCAGGCCATGTGACCAATGAACTTGATGTCACACGGTCTGTGAAGTGGAATCAGTGCACAGGGAATATCACTGCCGCTTCAGCCAGCTGATCTATGCGGGTCTGGGGTGTTGGGCCACCACGGATCTTCAATTGATTACCTAGATAGTTCATCAATAGATGATAGAAGATAGGTCATCAGTTTAAAAGTCCCAAAAACCCCTTTAAGGCTAAGGCCCCACATAGCGAGCAGAAAAAACTGCAGTGGAAATGCATTACGTTTTTTCCTGCAGCGCTTTTCACAGAAAGTCTGCAAAGTTTTCCTCTGCGGACTTTCTGCTTCCGTTATACCTCTACAGAAAACGCTGGTATTTCCGTAGGTATAATTGACATGCTGCAATTTACAAAAACACAACTTTTTTTTTTTAATTGCAGCATTTCCGCTGCGAATACTTTTCTGCAGTGTGTGGATGGGATTAGCCACTTTGGCAGTACTTTGCAGGTACTTTTACCGCAGTGTTTACACTATGTGGGGCCCCGGCCTAAGGCTCTGTTAACTCTTGCATGGTGGTTTCTATGTATAATGAAAACCATGGCTCATAGTTGGACACAACTTACAGCGGGGTACATTGTGTTACACAGATGCGTATGTTGCTTTGCAAAAATTGCTATTTTCCAGTCACACCTTCATAGTAACCTCTTATACAGATATGTGCATAGGATGCCTGCCATTATATTAAATGCATCTTAAAGCAGGTCTGGACGATTCTCGATTTTAATATTGATTTTCTTGTTTTTGCTTAAAGAAACAGGATAAAGTCAATTTGCTGGCACAGGGAGAAGGAGTCAGATCTATTTTATCACCCAAATATTGACTTCAGAGAAGAAAGTGTTGATCATAGTCTGTGGCAAGAGGAGAAAGGCTCCATGGGATATATCAGACTCCGGGTGGGGCTAACATCGATTTCATGATTCTGATAAAAATCACAGTCGTGCTTCTTTGAAATGGCAAATTAATCACATTAATTAGACTAATTGCCCAGCCCTACCTTGTAGGTTTATTCCTATTTCAGCATAGGACGTTTGTAGTTGGGAAATCTACAATAAAGCAATATTCACACGACAGTGTACACGGCCACATTTACTTTGCTGCCTGTGAATGGGGGCTATTCACATGACTGATATTTTAACGGTCCGTTGTCACAGACTGTCAAAATATAGGTCATGCTCTATTTTTGCACGGATCCCTCCATACATCACAATGTATGAGGGATCTGTGAAAACTGGCACCCTCTCAGGTGCAAAATGGGCATAAAAAATAGACGTTTTTCATAGCCATTTTGACCCACAGTTATCTTAATGGACGGTGAGTGAATTTATACATGACTGGGATTAACATTTGTCTATCCTAAGATAAAATGGTAATATATAAGGGCACATTAGATGGACCATGTGGTCTTTTTTTGCCCTCAATCTTTTATGCGGCCTAAGGAAAGGACCTGGGATGTCGCTCACACGCGTCACCTGGGAGGTCCCGATTCCTTTCCTTAGGCCAGTGAGGGCGCAGATTGGCTCCTCATTTTGTTGCAGATGTTATCGAAAGGGAATCTCTTATAGACACTCTGGAATAGTGATGTGTTACTGTTGCTTTAGGCTGGGGTTGTGAATCTACACACGTGGACAAAATTGTTGGTACCCCTCGTTTAAAGAAAGAAAAACCCACAATGGTCACAGAAGTAACTTGAATCTGACAAAAGTAATAATATATAAAAATTCTATGAAAATGAACAAATGAAAGTCAGACATTGCTTTTCAACCAGGCTTCAACAGAATTTTTTAAAAAAGAAAACTCATGAAACAGGCCTGGACAGAAATGATGGTTCCCTTAACTTAATATTTTGTTGCACAACCTTTTGAGGCAATCCCTGCAATCAAACGATTCCTGTAACTGTCAATGAGACTTCTGCACCTCTCAGCAGGTATTTTGGCCACTCCTCATGAGCAAACTGCTCCAGTTGTCTCGGGTTTGAAGGGTGCCTTTTCCAGACGGCATGTTTCAGCTCCTTCCAAAGATGCTCAATAGGATTTAGGTCAGGGCTCATAGAAGGCCACTTCAGAATAGTCCAATGTTTTCCTCTTAGCCATTCTTGGGTGTTTTTAGCTGTGTGTTTTGGGTCATTATCCTGTTGCAAGACACATGACCTGCGACTGAGACCAAGCTTTCTGACACTGGGCAGCACATTTCTCTTTAGAATCTTGATAATTTCTTGAGATTTCATTGTACCCTGCACAGATTCAAGACACCCTGTGTCAGATGCAGAAAAGCAGCCCCAGAACATAACAGAACCTCCATCATGTTTCACAGTAGGGACAGTGTTCTTTTTAAGATATGCTTCATTTTTCCATCTGTGAACATGAGCTGATGTGCCTTGCCAAAAATTTTGATTTTTGTCTCATCTGTCCATAGGACATTCTCCCAGAAGCTTTATGGCTTGTCAACATGTAGTTTGGCAAATTACTTTTGTCAGATTCAAGTTATTTCTGTGACCATTGTGGGTTTTTCTTTCATTAAACGAGGGGTACCAACAATTTTGTCCACGTGTGTATATCAAGCACTCTGGGGATTCGCTTTATGGTGGCTTTTGAGGCTGAGGTTCTGTCACTGGCTCTGCATTGGTAAGGAAACATTTACATGGTGAAGTATACACAACACATCTAGTACTACCTTACAGTGGGTTGAAATGTGGCACATTTGCTATAAATTTGCAGATTTGCATTGCCTCAAATCTGTAGCAAATTAAACACTATCCTTGTGTAGCTAAAAGATTCTCCACCACTAAGCAAGCATGCTGTGGATTTTCACTGTTATGAATGTATGGTGGTCAAACCTGCAGCACAGTCTGCAGCAAAATCTTTATGTAACATGTGGATATTGCTGTTGAATTGCTGCAGAGTTGCAGCAAGAGCTGCAACCTGGAAATTCTTCCATGTTTGGATCCGGATTTACATGTTGTTGCTTACACCAAAGAAAGGTTTCCTTTTGCCGCAGTGTTGGTTATTATTTTTTAGCGGGTTCTTTGTACACTGATGTTGGTAGGATTAAAGTTGTTTTATTACTAGGCCTCGTTCACACTAGCTTCTTCTAAGCTAAAGCCCCACGTTGTGGAAACACATTTTTTGTTGCAGATTTTTCAGCAGTTTCTTGAGCCATAGTTAGAAGTGGCTTGACAAGGAATGGAAAATATAAAGGAAGCTCTTAGACGTTTCCCTTCTGTTTAATCCACTCCTGACTTTGGCTCCAAAAACCACAGCAAAATCTGCAACAAAAAATGCTGCGTTTCCGCAATGTGGGGCCTTAGCCTTAGTCTGTTGTTGGTCATAGGATCAGAACAACGGATGCACCATCTGTCATCATTCATTCCAATGTAAATACAAAGACACAAGCTTCCTTCCATCTTGTAGTTTACTCTTCTGTTGTCTAAAACAATAACAATCGAGACTAAAGAAAGCTATACAATATGATGCAGACAGAATGTGCGCCGTCTGCAGTCGTCATTCTATTACTTTTCAGTCTGTTGTTCTGATCCTATGATGAATCCAAACAATGGACTTAAAATAAGTCAGTGTGAACGTATCCTAATATGGTCAATAAAACATACATAATTAGATTTACCCTGGAGGGCAACAGAAGAAAACATGATTTAGGCCGAAGCCCCACATAGCAAAACACAGCTTAGAAACACTGCAGAAAAAACCACAGTGAAAATGCATTGTTTTTTCTCACAGCATTTCTAATTGAGTTTCTGCTATGTTTTTCTCTGCATTTTGTCCCCCCTATTAAATATATTGGAAAAACACCTGCGATTCTGCGGCAGAAATTAACATGCTGCATTTTTCAAAAATGCATGTGTATATGAAAGCAAAGCTTTTGCCCAGCTCTTTTTTCCACAGTATGTGGATGAGATTAATGAAATCTCATTCACTTTACCGATACTGGTAAAACTCAGCATTTTTTTTGTACTGTGTTTCCACAACAGCCAAAAACGCTGTGTTTCTTCGCAACTTAAAATTAGGGTAGCAGCACACGGCTGTATTTCACCCTTGAAACATAGTCCATGTTAGCCAGATTTACCGGATTGAACTTCGTCCTGGGAGCAGGACTCCTAGCAGTATAGTTATCTATGATGCTAGGAGTCCCTGCCTCTCAGTGACATATCAATTACAGTACGGGACAGTATGTCGCTGGGAGGCAGGGACTCTTAGCATCATAGATAACTATTCTGCTAGGAGTCCTGCTCCCAGGACGAAGTTCAGTCTGGTAAATCTGTCTAACACACAGACCGTGTTTCACGGGTGAAACACGGTCATGTGCTGCTGCCCTAAAACAAATAAATTGGCAAAACATAGAAATACAAGTCACTAAGGGTGTGTCTTTTGCCTCAGTTTCCTCTCCACTTTCCAACCTTGTGGATCCTGCTGTGGGTGTACTGGAAACAACGGGGCTAATCAGCTTAAAGGGGTTGTGCCATTATGGACACTTATAACCTATCCACAGGACAAGGGATAAGTGTCCGATCGCTGGGGCTCATGCGTCGTGTTCCCCAATAATCAGGAGGACATGGAGGGAAGTCGCCCTAAATCCTCTTTATGAATGGAGCACCAGTTTGCTTGTGTGACCGGCAATCCATTCACTTCTGTCGGCTCTGCTGGAGATTACAGTACTGAATCAGCCGTGAAATTTGTGGGGAAAAAACAAGCAGAATGCTTATTTTTTCATCATCCTGTGTAGGTCTCTGTGTCCCATTGAAAACTATGGGAGGCAGATTCAGGATGGAATTTAGAGCTGATTTTGAGGTCAAAATCAGTGCCAAATCCTTCCATGTTAACTTACCCTTTAGAGTCTGAAAAATGCTCATGTAAATTATTTAGTGCTTTCATTTATTATTTGATTTAGCCTTTTTTATTTTCTTCAATATCCACAGTGGATACTAAGATTTTGTCAGGTGCTGCAGAGGTAGTTTCTTCTCTAGTGCACTTCCATTCAGTACATACAAACACAGAAAAGTCTTACTTTTGCTGCTGCCTGTGTCTGTTGAATTGAGAGGTATGCTGCTCTGTGCTGAAATACAAAGATCTGTCCTTAATATATTAAAATATGGTATATGGCTACAATCCCCCCCATGCTTAGGGATTGGATTTGCTCCGTTAGTCAAGGAGAATGGAATAGGAAGCAGACATCTTAGTAGTAGGTATATAATATGTAGTGGCCAGACCAGGGTACTATAGATCAGCTCATATTCACTTTGGGAACTAAGATGCAGTGACTCAGTTCGGCCACAACACAAAATGGAGCTGTCTGCTTCCTGCTCCATTCTTTGTGTATCAGCTGATTGATGGGGGCACCGAACCCACCCTGGTCTGATATTCATGGCATGTAAAAAGGGGAGTGTCCTAAAATAATCGTACATTAATCTTAATTGAGGTAAAATGTTCTATTAGTCATGATTTTGGTATAGGTTGTGATTGACCAGCCCTAGGCACAGTCATTCTGGAACAGAAAAAAGCCTTCCCAAAACTGTCCCCACTAAGTTAGAAGCGTACTGGAAAGAAAGGGCCTAGGTCGACCCCTGAAAAACAACCCCATAGCACTATAGCTCCTCCACCAAACTTTACAGTGGGCACAATACAGTCAGATAGGTAACGTTCTCCTGGCATCAAACTCCACAAAACATATTTCCTCCGCTCCCAAGTCCAGTGACGGTATTGTGCTATACAGCACTCCATTCCATCTGATGTTTGACATTGTGCTTGGTGATGTTAGGCTTTCATGCAATGCTCGGCCATGGATACCCATGCCAGGCTTGGGCTCTGCAGTTATTGAGTGTTGCAGCTTTTATGCCCTATACACCTCAGTACTCGGTGCCCCGGCTCTGTATCTGTACGTGGTGTAACTGCACTTCGTGGCTGACTTACTGCGGATTCTAAATGCTTCCATTTTTCAGTAATACCGCTCATAGTTCATGGAGGAATATCTAGGAGGGAAGAAATTTCCAAGCTGGTAATCTCTAGAGAATGAGCCATTCTTTCACTTATGGCAATGGGCTGGATTTCGTGTACCTGTGACAATGGGGCTGAAAGAAACGCCTGAACTCAGTGAGTTAGAGCTGGGGCTAATTCTTTTTTCCATGTAGAGTATAATTTAATGTTCTGCTAATGTATATATTCAGTGTATTAGGTGTCTTATGTTAGGGATTTCACATCAGAGCTTAGCCTTTCACATTTATTGTTATGGGGTCCAATTACAAGCACTCCCAACAAATAGCTCACGTCAGTGGCGAAAAACACAACTTACTGTGGGCGAATGTCCCCTGATGACAACAATACTTGTGACAATCGGTTTTCTTTGTTTAGTACCTATATGTAGCCAGACTACCCATAAGAGCAAGTTTTAAAATAGCTTACCAAGAACATTGGGGCAGATTTATAAAGACTGGCGTTCCTCACATCAGTCTTTGTAGCCCCAGAGCTGGCGGAGGGTACACCTCATATAGGACTCCTCATAAATGAGGCGCATCCTCCACTGGGCTGTGCGCCTGGGGGGGAAATGTATGCCTGCTCATGACTGGCGTAACTTTTTCCCATCATTAACACCAAATTTGTGGCCTAAATGATGGTAAATCTGTTGGGGTTGATGACCAAGTCCCCTGCATGCCTTCGCAACTCTCCGTATTAGGATTTTAAAAAGTTGCAATTTTTTGTGTAAAAGCCATTGTGCTTATATGTTCTGGTTTTATTAGTTTTTACTGATATTTTTATTTTCGTAATCATATGAATTAAATGAGAATTTTATTCCAGTTAGGAGCAAACGGCCTCCATCTCGTGTATTCTTGGTACATGTACACATATGATATTTGCCTTCTTTACTGTAGATTTTATGTTTAGCTAATGCAGAAAGTCAATGGATCCTGTCATTATTTAGCCCGGCTAACACCTACACATTTTGTGCCTCTGTGATGTCACCACCTACTAGTGAATGAATCAGCTGAATTCTCATAAATGTTTATTTAGCCAACAACAAAATTACTGTCTGCGCTTTGTATAAGTGACAGATACACTTAACTGCCCTCTATTGTCAGCAGGACGGGGATCTGCGCCATTGATATAAGGCCTGTCATACCTAATCAAATGTCTTTTAACCTGTTTATTTGTTGCAGGATGAAGACATTACTTTATACGGTGTTCCTTAAAGTGCATGCCCATTATTGAGCCCCTTTTTACATATACAATTAATTCACATAAACATTTGAGTAACTCTGTAAATACAGATGTAGCAGTCTTTAACTTGACTTACTGCAGTATGATAACTTTCTGCAGCATGATACCTATTGAAAAAGTCGAGTTAACATGAGTTGTTAACATGTTATTAGCAATGGTAACCTTTGCTACATCTGTACATTGCATTACTTGTTACAGCCTGTAGTAGAATCCAGAGCTGTATTTACAATTCAGAGCTGAAATCTCCCAGCATTCCTTGGGGCCTAATGTCTGCACAGAGCTTGTATTTGTGACTTTTTCTGGGCAGGGCCAAGCATTTACGCCAGGCACCGTACAGTATCTCACGTAGAGAAACTAAAGGTATGTTTCACCCAGAGGAATTTGGAGAGGAATTTGAAATGGTCTATAGCCTCAAAATTCTCTCCAAAAATCGTCCCTGTGGAACCTGCCGCAGAAAGCGAGGATGTTTGCACACGTTCTTAGCCTCCTATACAATGGGACTAATGAAGCGTGAGGCTTCATACCGAAGTTTCAGTGGTGATTATGCCATGGAATCTGCGTCAAGATTGAGCAGGACCACAGAGTTTATGGGGTTTGGCTACCAACGAGTCCGAAAATGGGAGTACTGGGATATTTGGGGATGAAGAAGGAGACAGGATGGAGCAGTCCGGAAAACAATCGCTACACATTGGCTGGGCTTGGTCCCCCCGTAATGGGAGAGGTGATACGGGCTTTTAACCTTACTATTGGCATGGAACAGAAGTTTACATCAAAAGAGAGTTACTCCAGAAGTTTAAGAAACAGTGGGGAAAATGGCTGGATCAACCAGGGCTGACAAGAAGAGATCTTTTACAAAACAGAATGTCCACGTTAGTGAATATGTTATTGGGGAGTAATCTGAGGTAGAGTGGATCCGGCAGACGGTGGTGAAGGAGAGGAGTTTACTTGACTGGTTGACAAGCTGTGCGAGGGGAAACGGGGTTTCTGGTTGGAGGTTTATATGCGCACTTTTTTGTAACCATGAAATTGTGGCTTGTGGGCCCATGTTTGAAGAAGATTTTGAGGCAGGCGATTGCCTAAAAATCCTCTCCAAATTCCTCTGTGTGAACATACCCCACCACTTACTTTGCATTATAGAAGCTTGCAAGACCGTGATTCATCTAGTCAGCACACCAGCATTGACCACAAGTTCTCCAGTGACCGTCTACAGCAGGTTTATAGAGGGGGCTCCTCTATTGAGGATCCTGGAATGTAGAGAGACCATAAAGAGTGTCTCTCGCAGTGGAGGACCTGTCCTGTCCTGCATTACACTGATAACCCCTTGATTTGAATAGGCACTGTGTAATTCCTAATTTCCTCTGTGGTGGCGCTGCACAGAAACTGAACACTTATTGTCAGATTTCCCTGCAGTTTAGAAATGAGTCCAGAAAGGAGGATACTTTGTGATCTTTTCTTTGTCAGAGGACCATCGTAACAAGAATTGCTCAAAGTGGGGAACAGTATTGCATGTAAAGTACATTATATCCATGCTTAGAAATTCATAGCTGCAATGAGGGTATACTAAATGTAAAATATGATACATCATTTGTTTTTGCATGTGCCATGGCGCCAAATTTGGCACCATGATGTATTAGGGTGATCCTTGTCTGGGCATCATGTTGTAAGGGATCTCTGGGACTTACCTACTGATGACTTATTCTTCGTGATCGGTGGGGTCTGACTCACAAGTGCTGCCTCCTCTTCCCTGTGCTGATGATGTCACAGTCATTGGTCACATGGTACAGCAGTGACTCTGCCCTATTCAAGTGAATGGGGCTGAGCTGTAATACCAAGCACAGCCCCTGCACAATGTACCGCACCTTGTTCATTGAAGAGCCTGCAGTTGGGCCCTCTGCGCCCTGGTGTCAGACCACCACCAATCACATATTGATGACCTATCCTAAGGTAAGTCCAAAGTGTTGCGATTTTTCCCACAGCGCTTTTCACAGAAAGTCTGCAGAGTTTTCTATTGTGGACTTTCTGCTTCCATTATACCTATAGGGAAACCGCCAGCGTTTCTGTAGGTGTATTTGACATGAAAAACGTGTCAGTTTTGGAAATCGCAGCATTTCGCTGCACGTATTTTTCTTCAATTTGTGGAATCCCATCCACTTTGCAGGGACTGTAAAACGCCGCTGTTTTTGCCACGGCGTTTCTGCCGCAGTTAAACTGACCGTGTTTACGCCACATAGGGCCCCGACCTTAATCACTGAGTATAGGGCCCATATTTTCCTTAAGAAACTGCAGATTGTAGGAGTTGTTCACAAGGGTTGTCCAGCTCTACCAGTGCGTATTGTGCTCGCAGCTGAAGGGACCCTTTAATGCAGTTGAATGGCAAGAACTTATTTCATTTTGTTATTACATATGAATGAAAACATTAGAAAATGTGTTCGCAGCATTTACACTTAACACATTTGCAAACATTGACAAGACTCTGCCAAGAACTGAAATTTAAGTGAAGCCCTGCTGTCTGACGCTGCCGAAATGCTGTTTGCAAATTTTTGTTGCCTGCATAGATTTCCACAGAAGAATCATTAAATAACCTACTGCTTCCTATCTCTAGATCTGTCTCAGGAAGTCCCTCCAGTAGTTCACATCTGCATATTTATCAGGTATAAAGGTTGAATATCTTCAGCATAATTTACACCCAGAAGCAGGAGCGCGGCACGGCAGTTTAGACCTATTATTTATCACTTTTCCCGCCTGTCAGGCCGTTCACGTCAAGCAGTCTGTATATGTTTTCCCTTACCCTGTAATTCATGGCTAGTCACCTTGCGAGTCCCCTTGATATTTTGGCTGGCCCAATTACCCATACAATTTTTTTTATAATATGGCAGATGCTCTCAGTACAGAGACTTGGTGGTGACTGAAATGGGTTTTCCGATCTTGGCAACTTATCCCTTATCCATAAGTCTCAGATAGGGCAGTGACCCTGTTTCCCCCACTGTGAATGGAGAGCCATTAGACAAGTCCGCATTCATTTCAGTGGGACCACTGGAGATAGCTGAAGTAAAGTGCTTGGCTTTTTACAGCAGTCCCATTGAAATGAATGGACTGGAGGTGCACTTGTCCAACCACCACCCCATTTAGGATGGGGAACAAAACATCCCTGTTCTTGTTGTCACAGGGGGCCCCAGTAGTCAGACCCTAAAAATATATTCTTTACGAGAGAAGCTTAGTAATATAGCATGTCATGATTTCAAAGACATATGGAGGTACAGTGGGGGCCATAATATACTTGTATGGGCACCATATTCTGGCTCCATACAGCTTGAATCCTGGTCGTATACATGAGGCCTGCATTGATACGCTGGCTTTTTGTTCTAGCACATAAGGTCAGCCTTTTATGGGTTTTTTTGCACCATGATGGTGACACGTGCCTGTCAGTAGGTCTGTTGATGGATGGTGACTTTTTTTCAGTTTTAGGGTGGTTTTGCCCATTAGCCTCCATTGTACTTCATTGTTCCATCTGCCTGTCCATATGCGTTGTAAAGCCCGTCCTGAATATTGGTTCACCCGTCCTGCCCTCCTTATTCTCTCTCCATTGACACGAGGTACTCCTCCTTATAAATACTGGTATACTATAAGCCGTATAGATATGGGCTTACTTTAATGGGCACCTGTAAAGCAACAGTTAGTTATTTTTCTTACAGCTAGTCATACCTTCATTTTATTGTGAGTGTTTTGCTCGATGCTTATGTATTTGCTAATGAGTTGTGATGGCATTGTCAAATGTGAGTCACTGCACAAGTGACTGTGTATCCCGAATGAAAGGACTCATTGTTCCTATAGTAAATGAGAGTCAGTGGGAGGCAATTGCATGAATGGATGAGAGAATCACGGTAAAGCTGAATATATTAAGGTTGGTAAGATGGGAAAAGTGCATCCTCCTTATTACTCACTGTATGGATTTCAGTGAATACATCTGACATAGAGGTTTCCTCATCAGACATGGTTCATTTTTACTGTTTTCTAAAGTAATGGAATATACTCAGGAACAGCTTAGGAAATGGTCAGGGCCCATCATCTTCCATCCTGTACCCTATTGTAAGGGGTATAGCTATAGGGGGTGCAGAGGTAGCAGTTTCACCCAGGACTTTGTATCTCAGAGAGTACTGATATCCTACTGATGCCTAAGAAGAAGGTATAAGGACTTATGCACATGACTAAGTGCGCAGGCTGAGGCTTTCCCAATGGTGGGTCCGATGTTCTGTTTCGGTCCTATCCTGCTCCTTGGCATTGGAATGGAAACCCCCCCCCATTGAAGTCAGTGGAGGACGGATGTCATTTGGATGACACTTTGATGTCATCTGAGTGCATTACGCTATAAAATCACCCCCCCCCCCCAGCCTGCATGCTACATCGTGTGCATGTAGCCTAAGGCTCTATTCAGATCATGTTTTTAACATTTGTTTAGCAGATTCGTATTAACAGATGCAAGAAACAGATGCAAACGGTGCTCCCCGTTCATTGCACATGGAGTGTCTGGGTGTCAAACCCCCACAGATTAGATATTGATGACCTATCCTGTATGAGAAATCAACTTGGGGCCATAAAACCCCATTAAGTCCTTTCCCCTCTCTCTAGAATGCCCTGAAATGCTCACTTCTGTGGTCCAGTTTGTGGGATCTTCCTGTCGGTACTGTTACCAGGAAAGTCTATGCAGGCTCTCAGGCCTGTCCTGTCTATGCATGGACAAAATTCTACTTTGGGCCTGGACAATGACACTTTTGTGATTATAGTCGCCCCATGCAGTGAATAGTGGGTAGTAGTTTGGACCCATTATTTCCCTGACAGCAATACCAATTTTAGTCATTGGGTCCATCAGGGATTTGTTCATGGGATGTAACATAAACCTCCACTAGGACCGCTCTAAACATCTAAGAAACTCTCTTGAAGTAAAGGGTGCAAGACAATCCAGTGAAAAGTGGGGCGGTCAATAGGACATGTAGTTGAACTCAGATCCAGCTTAACTGATATATCTCCAATAATACTAATGTGAACAGAGGCTAAGAGAAAGGAAATGTATTTTTTTCAAGTCTCCTTGTCCCTTTTCTTCTCATAGTTAAGTTGCAAATTGGCCTTGAATTGGAGGGTTCAGTAACCTGACTTGTTACTAGGCACATACTGCTTAATAGCTCTATATATACCTGACAGGACCTGCAGTATATCCCTAACAACCAGTCTGTCTGACTGACTACTATACGAGCAGCAAAATTGTAAAAATTTGCATTGTATGGGGATATTATTTAAGTTTTAATATTGACTAGAAGTAATAATAGTGCTATATAGTGTCAAAGTGATGCCGATAAGGCTCCTAAATAATATCAGAGCTGAAACTATAACATATGTTTGTCCCATGGTTAATAGGGTTTGCCAAAGATTAGTAAAAAGGTCTGTTCTTTTTCAGGAACAGCGTCTCCCTAGTCCATAGTGTGTGCCTGGTAGTCACTTCAGTGGAGCTGACCTGCAAAACCATATACAACATGTGGACAGGGGTGGCGCTCATTTAAGAAGTTCTGCATCTGAGTCAGTTGGACAGGATCAGAACAGATTTGTCGTATACAGGGCTGAGGAATCAGAGTCAGGATTAGTTTGGGTGGAGTTGGTATCTCCAACTCTGGCATCAAAATAACATTTTTCACTGTGATATGTAATTATTAATATTTTATAATGAATTAGTTTGTTACATAATCACTTTCATAGGAATCAATCTCTGGCTTTTTAAGAAATTAGAGGGTCTTTACTGCTTCTGACTGACCATAGAGCCAGAATTGGGGTATGGAAAAATAGAGGAGCCTACCAACTCCAAAGCCCCGGTAGCCTATGAGTGTATACATAATCCTGTTTACTAGTAAAAGCACAAATCTATAAATCCATACTTACCAACTTTGACTTTGTTGAAATAGAGATGTTTACATCCTCCCCCCTGACCACGATTTTGAAAGCCATGGCCCTTTTTTGGGACTGTTTCCAATTTTTTGGAACTGTCCAGACAAATTCAGGGCATTAGGTAAGTATTGAAAACGGAGATGAAACACAAAGTAGTAGATGTATCAAAACTTAAAGGGTTACTGGTGCACGTGCTCAGCCGGCACAAAATTCATTTATAGGAGGATGCTCACCGCCATTTCAGACCCCAGCAAATCATACATTTATCCCTTACCCTGTAGGTGGTGGAGAAAACCTCTTTAGGCTAAGGCCCCAGGTTGCAGAAATGCAGTGGTTTTTTTTGCAGATTTTACTGCATTTTTTTGAGCCAAAGTTAGGAGTGGATTTAACAGAAGCATCCGAAACATATAAGAGCGTCCTTTATATTTCCCATTCTTCTGAAGCTACTCTTGGCTTTGGCTCAAAAAAATGCAGTAAAATCTGCAACAAAAAAACGCTGCATGGAGCCTTAGCCTAAAGCTGAGGCCACATGTTACAGAAAAGCTGCATTTTTTAATTGCAGATTTTACAGCGTTTTTTTGAGCCAAAGCCAAGAGTAGCTTCAGAAGAATGGGAAATATAATGGAATCGCTTATACTTCCCTCTTGTCGCCTATACTTCTTCCTACTACACTTCTGGTTTTGGAGGAACAAACTGTAGCAAAATCTACAACAAAAACTGGCCTAAGTCTCAGGCTAAGGCCCCATGTAGTGAGCCACAGCCAAATAACACTGGAAAAAGAGCGGAAAAGAGCGCGGTGGAAACGCATTGCGTTTTTTTTTCCGCAGTGTTTTTCACAGAAAATATGCAAAGTTTTCCTCTGTGGACTTTCTGCCCTTAATATACCTATACAGAAAACGGCAGCGTTTCCTGTTGGTATAATGGACATGCTGCGATTTTTAAAAATGCAAGCGCTTTTGAAAACGCAGGTTTTCCTCAGTGGATTTTTTTTTTTTTTGCATTGTGTGGATAGGATTAGCCAGAACCCCATGCACTTTGCAGGTAATGTAAAAAGCAGCGTGGGCCCCCAGCCTTAAAGGGCTTTACCCACGAAAGACAGGATATGTCTGAAAACTGCCGGACTTGCACGTTTTTCTTAAACGAGACACAGCCTCCCCCCCGCCCAGCATTTGTGACCTGCTACATACCAGACCACGATCTCGCTGTGAAGCTATGAACAGGCTTTACAGAAACAGCTCTGAGCAGCTATACATATCCCAATCCCAACCATGTTCTCAATCAGTGATATCTCTGGAAATGATACAGGTAGAACTGCATCCTGGTGTCAGATGAGAGTCTCCTCTGTCATATAACACCAAAAGCAGGTTGATGATTTATAATGCCCGAAATGTAGCTGTTTGAAGTGATCCCCTCCCCGTCCACACAGCCCGTACACCGTACACAATAAGAAGCAGGGACAGCGCTCAATAGAGAAGCAAAGGAAAGAGTGGAAAATACAGGATTTCACAGAAAGGAGACAAAATTTGTTAATAAAGTATATTACAAAATTTATTAATGACGCAAATACTGCCAGAAAATCAAAAGTTGTCGGAAAGTTTAGTTACGCTTTAACTAGTTGGCGCCCGGCCGTTCAGTTTAGGAAGCAAAAAAAGGTCCCTTTAAGAGCTGTGCTCACTGTACACAATGGGGACGCACAACACTGACCAATATTTACATGTGACAATATTCGTTCAATATGACTCTCCAAGTAACGGCACACATTGCCACTTCTCAGATTTCCGAGACACTTCGTTTTAGAAAAAAAGGCAGCTAGTGTTGTGGAAACTGATATTACCAATTTAATGAAGCACAATGAAGTACACGGAACATCTTTTAGAACCTCACACATCACTGGACTTTTGTTATATTCTAACGCTCGATTCCTGTTACCTGTTATTATGTTGCTGACAATTGAAATCTTTCGGGAATTGTAAGCACACTACGCACACGGCGAGGGTGGATTTTAAAGGGTCCCTTTAACACGTGAATGTCTGCTTGAAATTTATTGTATTTTTCTGCCTCAACCTTCTGTCCTATAAATGTTTAATGTACAGTAGCAATGACCCTTTTCAAGGCTTCTGCTGTTACTTTTGGGCCATCTGTTATATAGAAAAAGTGATAGGAGATACTTTCTCACTTGGTTACATTAGGTTTCTGCTAGGGAGCCCGGATACTTGGCATGATATATTTGTTATTATGGCGTCTCATTGTGTCACCTTACCAGTTACATGGTGGGTTTAACGTGAACTTCCAACCTTGTGCAGAGGCCACGTGAACATGCTAGAGCCGTGGGTACACAGAACAAGACTGTTTCTATTCCTCAGTGGTATGGAGCCGCTTGTACGTCATATTCTGCTATATAGTGCCTCTGTATAGCATGGTATACAATATGGAACCATACACCAAATCCATCATAGTGTACTTTCATAGTATGACCTTATAAGCCACCATATTATGGCCAAGAATAAGGAAGACTGAACAGTATTATGCTCATGTACCCAAAGCCTTTATATTTCTTGTGTCTCTTTCCGTCTCCATAGGGCATAGTCCTAAAACTAATTATACAGAATTTCTTTTATTTGGGATAAGGAAACAGCAACACTTGGTTATGGCTCTGTAAAACCATGAGAGGGCACTATTAACACCACTGCTAAGTCCATTTTGGGCCATGATCCAACCTAGCTGCATATGGAATTAACTCCGAAACTTGGTGTAGACTAGTGATCTCCGATCTGTATCTTTGCAGCTGTGGAGGAAATACAAGACATTTGCTCAGGCTTACTGAAAGCTATAGATTAACACCTACTTAGTCCTCCATATTGATGTCCATATGTGTCCATATTGTTTGTGTATTCATTTTTAAAGGAACATATATCCCCTAAATAATAAAAAAAAAAGAAAAAGACACAAAAATTTTTTAATTTTGTAATATTAAAATTTTGCTCCAGTCCCTCGCTTTAGGAACATTTAGTCCAGGGTCAAATGGCTATATAATTCAGTCACAGCCAAGTGATGTTCTATCACTATGGGCGTAACATTATTGCAGTCTTTGGTGACTGACTAATGTGGCTATGTAATGTATGCGATATGTCATTAGGGAGGCAACATTATTAAAGGATAATCTCATCTTGGACATGATATAAATCCATAAATGTCAACAGATGTGGGTTCCACCTCTGGGACCTGCACATATTGCACCAGCACCTACACACGTGGACAAAATTGTTGGTACCCCTCGTTTAATGAAAGAAAAACCCACAATGGTCACAGAAATAACTTAAAAAAGCCAGACTGGAATTTGCCATACTACATGTTGACAAGCCACAAAGCTTCTGGGAGAATGTCCTATGGACAGAAGAGACAAAAATTGAAATTTTTGGCAAGGCACATCAGCTCTATGTTCACAGACGGAAAAATGAAGCATAACTTGAAAAGAACACTGTCCCTACTGTGAAACATGGGGGAGGCTCTGTTATGTTCTGGGGCTGCTTTGCTGCATCTGGCACAGGGTGTCTTGAATCTGTGCAGGGTACAATGAAATCTCAAGACTATCAAGGGATTCTAGAGAGAAATGTGCTGCCCCGTGTCAGAAAGCTTGGTCTCAGTCGCAGGTCATGGGTCTTGCAACAGGATAATGACCCAAAACACACAGCTAAAAACACCCAAGAATGGCTAAGAGGAAAACAATGGACTATTCTGAAGTGGCCTTCTATGAGCCCTGACCTAAATCCTATTGAGCATCTTTGGCAGAAGCTGAAACATGCCGTCTGGAAAAGGCACCCTTCACACCCGAGACAACTGGAGCAGTTTGCTCATGAGGAGTGGCCAAAATACCTGCTGAGAGGTGCAGAAGTCTCATTGACAGTTACAGGAATCGTTTGATTGCAGTGATTGCCTCAAAAGGTTGTGCAACAAAATATTAAGTTAAGGGAACCATCATTTCTGTCCAGGCCTGTTTCATGGGTTTTCTTTTTTTAAAAATTCTGTTGAAGCCTGGTTGGAAAGCAATGTCTGACTTTCATTTGTTTCTTTTCATAGAATTTTTATATATTATTACTTTTGTCAGATTCAAGTTATTTCTGTGACCATTGTGGGTTTTTCTTTCATTAAACGAGGGGTGCCAACAATTTTGTCCACGTGTGTATTTGAGAGATTTGCCTAACAACCACTTTAAGGCTAAAGCCCCACGTGGCGTCCCGCAGCAAAAAAGCACTGTGGGAAAAACCGCAGCGGGAACGCATCAGAAAGTTCGCAGAGGTTTCCTCTGCGGACTGTTTCAATTATACCTATGGGGAAATTGCTGGCGTTTCCGTAGGTATAATTGACATGCTGCGATTTCCAAAACCGCGGCGATTTCCAAAACTGTGCCCGCAGCGCGGTTTTTACCGTAAAGTGTGCATGGGATTTGCTAGAATCCCATCCACTTTGCTCTGACTATAAAATGCCGCAATTTTGTCTGCGGCGTCTCCGCCGTGGACAAATCGTGGCGTTTATGCCACGTGGGGCCCCAGCATAAGGCTAAAGCCCCAATTTGTGGAAACGCAGCTTTTTTTTGTTGCAGATTTTGCTGCGTTTTTTGAGCCAAAGCCAAGACTGGCTACAAAAGGAATGGGAAATATATAGGAAGTTCTTATACTTCACTGGCACTGGCGGAAGATTATCTTCTGAGAACAAAAGGATGGGGCATGTTGAAGTCCAGCTGCCTGATCCTTGGAGTTGGGTGGTCCCTATATACATTAGGTCAGGGGTCAGCAACCTTCGGCTCTCCAGCTGCTGTGAAACTGCAACTCCCAACATGCTCCATTCTCTTCCATGGGAGTTCCAAGAACAGCAGAGCAAGTATGCATGCTGGGAGTTGTAGTTTTACAAGAGCTGGAGTGCCGAAGGCTGCCGACCCCTGCATTAGGTGGTTGTCCTGTTCATCTACCACACAGCTAATGTGAATGGCCTTGTTTATTAGATGTATACACAATGCAGAAGCATCAGAAAGGGGAGATCCTTGCTAAAGCCATTTTTCTCCAACTTTCTCCAACTACCCATTTACTGAAGTTAGTGTTGCCCTTTAAGAGAATATTTTCTTTCCTGGCAAGCATAACCGTGTCATAAATTCTGGCAGTAACCAGGTAAAGGATTGTTTTGTTCTATTAGTTACTTAGCAACTGATTGTTAAGTACAGAACAAAGAATCAGCAGTGACATCTGTCATAGTGCACCTGTCTGGTTGCTATGTGTCTGGGTCATGTGTATGAGTTTTCAGACCTGCATGTGATGTGCATGCTGCTCTGGTGTATCTGCTTGCCTGTACCTGGATAGCTTGTCCTATAATACATCAAATCCTGTCATATGTCCGTTTTTGGGATCCCACATGATTCATTTTTTTGGCAGGACTTTTTTTTTTTGTTCCAGAGAACTCCAAATAGTTCTCGCCATAGGCTCGCCATCTGTCTTCGAACGACAACACCCAGAATGCCCTGATAGCTACTGGCTTAAAGGGATTGTCCAATCCCTTGAAGTGAAAAACAAGTTACTCTCTAAAGGTTAGAGGGCAACTTGCTGATCACGGGGGTCCTAAAGCTGCATTACAAGGACTGGAGTGTTTTGAATGAAGCAGCAAGTTGGTCAAAAAGCACCGCTCCATTTTAATGGGACTGCCAGAGGTAGCTGAAGTACAGCACTTCTAGAGACGGGACAACCCCTGCCCTGGGAATTGTTTTGTAGCCCTATTTGGGGGGGGGGTATGAGTATTATCCCTCCCGCAACAGACTCTGGCGCTGACCTGTGTGTATAATGGGACCTGAAACCTTCGCTGAAGGGAAGAGTGGGAACATATATGAAATATATCAGTGCCTCCACCCAGGATAGAGCCTCTGTATTACAGGGAGGATCTCTTCCTGGGACTTACCCATGAGGTACAGTTAGTAGCCTTAACAAGGATCACTGTACTTATCTCACAGTCTGAAGAATACATACAGATACCACATAAGGTTATAACAGTAGCTTTATAAGAATCAACAGGGTAATAATACATACATAAAATATACTCAGAACACAGCAATACTACAACAACCAGCAAGTCCTCAACCGTCTTAGGTTATATACCCGGGTATATATATAGATACAGTACAGACCAAAAGTTTGGACACACCTTCTCATTCCAAGAGTTTTCTGTATTTTCATGACTATAAAAATTGTAGATTCACACTGAAGGCATCAAAACTATGAATTAACACATGTGGAATTATATACTTAACAAAAAAGTGTGAAACAACTGAAAATATGTCTTATATTCTAGGTTCTTCAAAGTAGCCACCTTTTGCTTTGATTACTGCTTTGCACACTCTTGGCATTCTCTTGATGAGCTTCAAGAGGTAGTCACCTGAAATGGTTTTCACTTCACAGGTGTGCCCTGTCAGGTTTAATAAGTGGGATTTCTTGCCTTAAAATGGTGTTGGGACCATCAGTTGTGTTGTTCAGAAGTCAGGTGGATACACATCTGATAGTCCTACTGAATGCAGTGTTAGAATTTGTATTATGGCATGAAAAAAGCAGCTAAGTAAAGAAAAACGAGTGGCCATCATTACTTTAAGAAATGAAGGTCAGTCAGTCCGAAAAATTGGGAAAACTTTGAAAGTGTCCCCAAGTGCAGTGGTCAAAACCATCAAGCGCTACAAAGAAACTGGCTCACATAAGGACCGCCCCAGGAAAGGAAGACCAAGAGTCACCTCTGCTGCGGAGGATAAGTTCATCCGAGTCACCACCCTCAGAATTCGCAGGTTAACAGCAGCTCAGATTAGAGACCAGGTCAATGCCACACAGAGTTCTAGCAGCAGACACATCTCTACAACAACTGTTAAGAGGAGACTGTGTGCAGCAGGCCTTCATGGTAAAATAGCTGCTAGGAAACCACTGCTAAGGACAGGCAACAAGCAGAAGAGACTTGTTTGGGCTAAAGAACACAAGGAATGGACATTAGACCTGTGGGAATCTGTGCTTTGGTCTGATGAGTCCAAATTTGAGATCTTTGGTTCCAACCACTGTGTCTTTGTGCGACGCAGAAAAGGTGAAGGAATGGACTCTACATGCCTGGTTCCCACCGTGAAGCATGGAGGAGGAGGTGTGAAGGTGTGGGGGTGCTTTGCTGGTGACACTGTTGGGGATTAATTCAAAATTGAAGGAATACTGAACCAGCATGGTTACCACAGCATCTTGCAGCAGCATGCTATTCCATCCGGTTTGCGTTTAGTTGGACCATCATTTCTTTTTCAACAGGACAATGACCCCAAACACACCTCCAGACTGTGTAAGGGCTATTTGACCAAGAAGGAGAGTGATGGGGTGCTACACCAGATGACCTGGCCTCCACAGTCACCAGACCTGAACCCAATCGAGATGGTTTGGGGTGAGCTGGACCGCAGAGTGAAGGCAAAAGGGCCAACAAGTGCTAAGCATCTCTGGGAACTCCTTCAAGACTGTTGGAAGACCATTTCAGGTGACTACCTCTTGAAGCTCATCAAGAGAATGCCAAGAGTGTGCAAAGCAGTAATCAAAGCAAAAGGTGACTACTTTGAAGAACCTAGAATATAAGACATATTTTCAGTTGTTTCACACTTTTTTGTTAAGTATATAATTCCACATGTGTTAATTCATAGTTTTGATGCCTTCAGTGTGAATCTACAATTTTTATAGTCATGAAAATACGGAAAACTCTTGGAATGAGAAGGTGTGTCCAAACTTTTGGTCTGTACTGTATATAGCAAGAGTCCAGTGCACAATACCTCCAGGCAACAGAAGAGATGCAGGGGCCCCTGTGGATGACTGTGGATCCTCGGATTCTTCCAGGAGATGACAGACAGCCGATCAGGAGATGATGATGATGGTGAGATTCTTCACAGGCAGCAAACAGGGCGACGGTGACGGCAGTAGATGCAGGCCTGACTACCCTAACACTGAGTCCTTAACCTGCCAGCTAAACTACTAGTGCCACCGGGCCTCTAACTAGCTAATTGGCCTTCGGAAGCCTAACCTATCACTGCCCTGAACTACATATATATATGGATCCCTAACTACGGTTACTAGCTAGGTCCTGTGAGTATATAGGGGGTAACACATACCTAACTATATACTGTGAAGTAAAGAGGAACAAGTGGCTCTTAGACTCCCCCAGACATAACATGTCTGTCTCAGCAGCTCTGCTCACATCTCTCCCCCCAGCAGCTCTGCCTCACATGTGTCTGACTCACTGTATTTACAAAACAAAACTTGCACTGAATGCCTGGGGTCTCTGAAGCCAAACTGCAGGGGCAAAGAAGCCAGATACATTATATACTAGTAGAAATGGCAGTTCCCTACAGTAGTTTTACAACATATCATCAGAGGCTCCATAAATGATATGCTTGCATTTAAAGTTACCATTGGAAACAGTCAGCAAGCTTGTTGATTTGAAATCATGTGATGAGTGGTGCATACAGACTACTGTACATGTGTCTGACGGTGCCTTTGGCAGGATATCAGACTGAAGCCATGATACATCAAGCTACAGTCGGTATTGTGACGTGCTGCAGATCTACCCCAAGAAATCAGGGTCCATCACAGCTTCTAAACATTGTGCACAATCTCTCACCTACATTACCTATGATACATTACATTTAATACATGTGTCATACATGTTGCAAATCATACATATATCGCCCATATTGCATATAATACTTACACTACATATAATACATGTATCAGCAGGACATCACCTGCAGTGCCAGTAATACATGTGTCACTTACGTTATGTATGATACATGTGCCACTGACATTGCATAAAATACAGCATCACGTTATATACAATCCATACGAAACATTTGTCCCTTATATGTATGCATATAATACGTGTCAACCACATTATATAGATACATGTCCTCTACTTTATATATGATACATATGTCACCTACAATACATAGAATGCATGTGCCATCTATGCACCTGTGCATCTGTCACATTACATAACATACATATATCGCCTCTATAAGGCTACATTCACACTGAAAAAAACTGTCTGTTTTTTTTTTTTCACAGCCGTTTTGCATCCATGACTTATAAGTTTTTACAAATCATTATGATACGTGTCACTGACAATACATATCATGTCACCTATATTACATATCATACGTATGTCTCCGACCTATACATGCCTACACTACCAATACATTACCTATACAGTTTGCCCCATTACATATAGTAACATTATACTCTACTGATATTTTCCATGAATGAATATTCAGTTTGCTTCTATATTTTCTGACCCATTTTCTTCTCTCGTTCCTGTAATCTTGCTTTGTCAATCAATAACTACACAACCTGGTAACCACACGTGGGCAATTAGTAGCCAGGAGTCTGCCCTCTGCGTACTGCTGGCTGTGCGTGTTTCAGATGCCACCCCCTGCTGTGACTTCCTCTCTCTACAGATGACCCTGTGCAGTGCAGAAGGTTCACAGCTGTCACCTATGTATCTGTTCACATTTATTATTTATCATTGTTCGCTTTTATATCTTTGGGGTTAAACCAATTTCTTCCGTTTTCAGCAAATAAAGCTTATCCTTAGTATAATAAATTCTATGATTCTTTAATATACTTTTTGTAATAATTCCTCATGTTTTTTAAGAACTCTGCTTGCTGTCATGGAGTGGAAACTTTCATTGCTTACTTCCAGGGAATAAATAGCTGTCCTGGTCTAGTGTTGATCCTACAAGCCCTCGGGTCTTTGCGCCTGTCTGATTGATCACATGATCAGGACAGATTTTCATCCTCTGGATCATGTAAGCAATGAAGGTATCCATTGGATAACTACAAGCAGTAATATAGATATTGATGGTGTGTTGGAGAATTGTATAATTGTACATTATATCTTGTTGCACAGAGAATGCCCCTTAAATGGAAGAATGTGTCTGATTGTTGCATCTTTGGACAATTGTTTCTTCTACAGACTGTATAGAAGCTATACCAAAAGTAAAATTGGGCCATAGACATAGCTGTAAGGGGTGCAAAGGTGGTAGTCACACTTGGGTACTGCTGCCTGAGGGGACCCAGAGGGCTACATCATATTATATAAATGTATATTTGCCAAATGTCCCGATTTGCTGGGATTGTTCCAAATTTCAGAAACAATTCCTGTAAATTTGGCTCCTCTGGTCCAAAAGGGGTGGAGTTTATGCCAACAACAACACCCAATAATAGACAATTCCAGCTGTTTGGGGTAGTCCTTTTGACAGGACTTAAAAAGGACCTTTAACCACTTTCAACCAGTCCAGCTGAATTAATAGCTATTGTTTCACTGATTCGGGCACAGTTGGATTTTTTTTTCTCTAGCCCCCACCATTCCTGAGTAATCAATGCTGTTAGTTTTGGTGCCTGATATGCTGTTTAGGCTCTGTACTGTCAGTAGGACGGTGTCAAGGGGTGTGATTCTGAGCTCTGACACTGGCTGCCTCTGATTGGAGCTCTGAGTCACGCCCCCTGCCTGACACCGCCCTTCTGACATTGCAGAGCTTAAATAGCACATCAGACACCAAAATTAACTGCTCTTGTTAGTCAGTAACAGTGGGGGGCTAGAGAAAAAATTCCAACTGTGCTGGAATCAGTGGAACCGCGACTAGTAACAGAATTTTTGGAGGTGGTGAAAGTTCCTCTTTAAATGCCTTGAATTTGACAACTAAAATGTTGGCATGTTATGTAAATGACACATGATAGGTGAAACACTTTTTTTTTTTTACATTGGTGCCCAGGAGCTACAAATTACACCTCTGGGTAAAATTATATAAAAACTATATTTATTGTGATTTGTGAGACAAGAGAGATCTGCTGCTGTCGAGGCGGGAAGCACGTGTTGCCGCGTCTTTCTTTGTATAATTTCACTTATAAATAGGGACTTAAAAATGTGCCTGTTAAAAAAGGAAATGTGGATGGTGTCGAGGCTGGAAATGAATGACAACTGCAATTACACATGAATGGGGAGAGATGTAATTAGCTGGAAACAGGAAACTCGAAATCCTGCTTCCCAGTTGTGCTTTGTGAGCTGAATAGAGCAAATCTGTGAATCAGGGGATCTTAATAAGCAATTCACAGAGAGAGAAAAATGATCTTCTGGTGCTCACAGGCGGAACGCACACAGTCCACAATGCATGGAAATGTACACCGCGGTATGTCAAGGCTGGACGCAGCACTGACAGCAGGTAGGTAGATCGATAGATAGATAGATAGATAGATTGATAGGGGTCACCCATAAAGAGGGAAATTTGTCAAAAGTAGTGCAAAGGAAAAGTAGAGGAATTGTCCTTAACCAATTTCCGACCACCCACTGACTTTGTACGTCCAGGGAGTCAACTCTTAACCCAGCAAGGACATACAAAAATAAAGACATAAAATATAAAGACATAAAAATAAAGCCTTATGTGTCACTGAAAAGAGACGCAAAAAAATATTTGAATAACCCGAACTAAAAAAAATGTTATAGCCCTCAAAACCTCATGTATGAAGAGACCCAAAATGTGTCCTTTCACAAGGAATTTGGCCCAGTCCAGAAGTGGTTAACAAGCAGTCAGGTCAGATATTTAATTTCCAAAGTACCCATGAAAAATGAGAACTGGACTGGTTGCTATAGGCAATAGCTCAACCTTTCCTTGGCATCACTTTCTGCAACATGACACAAGTATGTCACAGAAACTCCTTAAATGCTGTGGTCTATAGCAACCGCGACATCTAGATGGTTACACATCGGCAATCCCTATGACACGAACTCGGGGTGTTGATGGGTTACCATGGCAGCCTGAGGCTTAACAAAGGTCCCCAGTTTCGACATAGTATTACACCTAGCCCCTATCCACTGGATAGTAAATAACTGTCTTATTGGTGGGGGTTACGACTTCTGAGACTGCCAATGATCACGAGAACATGGCTGCTTTGTACCGCTGTATGAATGGAGTGACTGGTCATACATGATGTTTTTATTCCCAGCCTTCAAAAGTGATGTTAATCAATAATGTAACCCAAAATACTTCTAAAAAATAGGACTAGTCTCAAAGAAACAAGCCCACATATAGCTACCCCGATGGCTACCCTAGAATGATGTCTTTGAAAACTACAATTCATTCTGCAAAAAACAAGCCCTCCAATAGATTAATAGAAAAAAAAAAAAAAGATGGCAAGAAAGTAAAAAACGATAAATTATGCCAAAATAGACTTGGACAAAGAGTTTAATAAATCACCCTTATAGTGCCAGCTCAGTCCAAGTTTTACTATGGGGCACCTCATAGTTTCTTGTTACAACTCTGTATGGCTGTAAATGTAAATTTGTTCATCCACTGAAAGCAAACAGAGATCTTGAAAGTTGTGAAAAAAGTTACAAATTGTTTGATTTGATGTAATTTACAAAGGACCTTTCACCACCTCCCCAAGTCTAGCTATTTGCGTCATTTAATAAGTGCTGTTCCACAGATTCCCGGCACAGTTGGAATTTTTTCTCCAGCCCCCACCATTCCTGAGCAATATGTGCAATTAGTTTTGGTGTCTGATATGCTACTTAGGCTGTCTACTGTCAGATGGGCATTGTCAGGCAGAAACAGACGGGGGGGAGGGTTTGACTCAGAGCTCCAATCAGAGGCAACCATTGTCAGAGCTTAAAATCACACGCCTTATCTGCTCCTGCCTGACCCCGCCCTCTTGACGGTACAGAGCCTAAATAGCATATCAGGCACCAAAACTAATAGCATTGATTGTTCAGGAATGGTGGGGGCTATGGGAAAAATTCCTAAAATTCTTTAAAATTTATGGAGCAAAAGATGATCTGTGGGTTCAGAGATGTACATTATGATGCTCTACAGCAGCTGATTCATCACCATTTAAGGCTACATTCACATTTGCGATGGCAGTGCCTGCATGAAATCAGAGGGCTTTTTCGTCCGCCGCTTTCAGTTTTAAAATAAAGGACACCTGACGGACCCCAGTATAGTCAATGGGATACGCAGGGCTCCATATGTAACCGATATTGCAGTGGTCCGCCTATATGTTGTTCGTGTCCTCCGACAGACTAGAACAATGGATAGGTGACGCTAGTGTGAACCTAGTAGTGGCGGCAATGTCCACAGTGGTTGGTGAGGTTTGATCACTGGGGGCTCATCCATAGGGTGCATCTACCCCGGCTCTATGGTAGTGGGGGCCCCTTCAGCTGACCAAGATCAAGTGGGACAGCCCTGCATTTTGGGTGCAGGTAGTGATTTTAACTCAATCTTAGCCCTTAGGATACAGATAAAGCTGAATACATTGCTATCAGCTGATGGTGTGTATGGTAGGGAAGCAGAAAGCTTGCTGAACCATAGACATTACTACAGTCGGAGCCTGCAGGTAACCCTGTGGAACAGGGTTAGGCATTATTCACACTTCTGCATTTCACATACTTGTGGCTTCGGCATTTTTTGTGGACACCATACGTACCCATTCATATCTGTGTATTTATTCAGATGTTAGCGGTGTTTTGTGGATATTAGGAAGCACGTCCTTTTGTTTTTTTCAGTGATGCTGATACATCACAGATATGTGACACCAAAAGTCTATGGGTCCTTGAAATAAAAAACGGATGACATCCATGTGACCCTGGGTTCAACTGCTTAGATCCTCTAGTACCCCATATGAATTATTGCTGCGAGTTCACCCGTGGTTTTCAACCTTTTTAATCCAACGATTGAAAGCCAAACCAGCCGCATGGAAATCACGGCCAAAAGCTTTCAATATTGGCCGTTCACTAACATCCTGCAGCAGAACCATTCTGTGTAGCCTTAGCCTTAAAGGGGTTGTGCCTTTATGGACACTTATCTCCTATCCACAGGATGGGGGGGTAAGTGTCTGATCGCTGTGGGCCCAATCGCCGGTGAAAGGAGTGCCAGTGTGCTTACATGATCAGTGCTCCACTGACTTCTGTAATCTCTGGCAGTGCCCACAGCCCCATAGAAGTGAATGGAGCACTGGTCACACAACCGCACTGGTACTACATTCACAAGGCGGCCTTACGCCGACTTTTGATTCCCGTCCTCCTGATCACTGGAGGTCCTGGCGATCGGGCCCCCAGTGATCAGACACTTGTCACCTCTCCTGTGGATAGCGGATAAATGTCCATTTAAACTTTAAAGGGAGTTTCCAGGAATATACAAGTACTATAATAGGGATTTGCTGCTAATTTTTCTTTGTTGAAAGGGTTAAAGTGTTTCTGAAGTGGAACATCCAGGTTAAATAATTCCTAGTCACGTGGAACTACAAGTTCCAGCATTTTGGGGCTTCTAATTCTGCACCGTGGGTTGCTTAGCGGTGCATTAGATTGCCTTTGTTTGTCACTTACAGCTTTCTGTCTGGATCGACACAGCTTTCTCACTATATAAATATAATTCCAAATATAAACGTCGCACGGCCAAATTTGGCGAGACAAGATAACGGCAATCAATTCCTACTTTCACTTCACTGCTTTTAAATATAGAATCAGAGCATGGAGCTAATTTTGGAAGCCGAGAAATCAAAGGCTGTAATGTGAGTCGGTTTTGTGGATTATTCCGGAGCCTTTGTCATCTAAAGTGGACTATACGTCCAGCAAATAATGATATTGTCAGCATGAAATGAATGGGTGGTAGCTGCTGTGGTTTAGCAAATAAACCCCATAAAACCCCTCTGTTCTTATGAGAAATACAATCCCGTATGTAAGGGATCAGATATTTGTTCAGGATTTTCAATGGGATTATGAAGCAATTCTGATCCTATTTATTCACCCTCCATTGTGCATGCCAATGAAGGGAAATGTAGTGGAGGACTGGTCAGAGTCTGCTTCATCGGGACTCTTTGCTCCAATTCCACATGCAGGCTAATGCTAGATGTGAATGCAAGGGTTAAATGTGAGTGGGCCCCATCCCTGAGCCAGGTGGGTGCCGCTGTCAGGCACACTAGGAAAATAGGAATGAAATACAGGGTTACGTAGTGTAGTTGTAACATTTTTCCATGCCCTGGTTGAAATTTAGGGAAGCAGCGAGTGGTGTGGAAAAATTACGGAAATCCTACTTTACCCCTTGTTGATCCAGAAGAAGGGAAAGTTTATAAGGCTTGGGACACTTTGCTGTAAATAGGAAAAAAATTCCTGGGTTCTAACATTTAACCAAATATGTTTAGTCCTCTATTCTAAGATTGGCCATATTGTAGCCATCAGGTGAATGTTGGCTTAACTAGTCAATTTTTATGGGAATGGTCAACCATTTGATGTGGGGTGTCCCATCTCTCCAATTTTCAGCAGAAAATAGGGTCAAGCATGTTCATTTCTAACATTGCTGATCCTTTTGTTCTCAATAGAGATAAGTTGCAGAGATGTCTGGCAACGTCTTATTCCCCTTTGGCATTGAGCAGAATTGCATGCTTAGCTGAGTCAGGTATGTATGTGTATGGAAGACATTTATCAGAAGCGTAGACATATTACTGAGGTGAGTACACAGTTACAGTAAAGAAGCCTTCCTGCTTTAGGATATTAAACCTTTAGCTGAATGAGGCATCTTCTTATCCATTGAAGTGACCTTAGTGTAAAAAACTACTTACTATATGTTTCTGTACAGGACATTCATATATTTGTAGAAAGTGATCACGTTCCCTTTAGTATAATGTTGTACCGTTTTAGCCATAGAAAGTAGTGAAAGAGTGAAGAAAGCAGGCGATACCTTTTAGAGGCTAACTGATTATATTTGATAGTAAGCTTTCGAGAGTGCTAGCTCTCTTCTTCAGACATGGTGTAATAGAGAGCTAGCACTCTCGAAACCTGTTTTCTTCACTCTTCCACCACGTTCCCTTTCGACATCTCAGGGCTAATCTTTCCTCATATCTAAGGTTCTCCAGACCATTACCCATTGTATTACGCTTCTTTTTTCCAGCTCTAAAGTATCTTTTTCATGAACTTCTTCTTATAACTGAGCTGCATATTTTAGACAAGGCCACTCCAATGATCTATAAAGTATGATCTACAAGTACCCCTGCTATAGAACCTTCTCCACCAGTTACCCTCCTGGTTTTCTTGCTCTAGGACATTTAGGGCTTCACGTTGATCCACATTGAATATTATTGGCTTAGTGTATATCTAGACATACGTACAAGGCAAAGAAACTGAACACTTCTAAGATAACAGCTGATCGTTGGCGGTCTCAGCATGGGGACACTTTGTGATCAGCTTATTGTCAAGGCAGCTTTTACCCAGTAGGGATTGTCCAAAGTGTTTACATGAAGTGCACAAGGGACAGGATCAACAGTGTACACTCATTGAAAAATATTACATCCATGGCTGCCAGGACAAAGAAGGCAATCCAGCACTCTAAAAAGAAAAAACTTCAACTTTTTCCAGATCCAACATCTATATTAGGACAAAGAGGCATGAGTTTAGCAATCCTACATGTTTCGAACAGATCACCTGTCATTATTCAAGGCATCGCATGGCATAAAGTGTGAGGGCTTTCACTTTTAAAGTCCTGGATTGCATTCTTTGTTCTTGACGTTACGTTACATTGACACATTGTGAAAAACCCTGAGACAGGTGAGCTAGATTTTCTGCTTATTTTGTACATGGTTGCCCCTCTGGCCTAGGTTGTACCTTATAAGAAATTAGCTTCCTTTGTAATATTTTGGGATTAAAAAGCCCTTGCCCTTGGTATGTTCTCGAGGACATACAGAATCGAATAACGTGATCGGATTCCGCGCACAAACTCCCTGGAAAGTCACACATGCTGCCCTTTTTATTGTGCCATAACCCAATGTCACGCCGCAGCCAGCTCAGGATTGTCCCCCACAACTCCTCCCGAGGCACAACTCCTTGTTGTAACCAATGTTCCACCTCCGCGCAAAGGCACCTAAGAGAGGACAACACAGCAAAGCACAGCTAGGCTGGGGTCATATACCATAAATTGGCAGACGAAAGAGTCCTGCAAGCGTGACTTTTTAATCTGGCAACTTCAGTTATAGTCAATGGGGTCTCTTGGGCTCTGCTGGTGTCTGCTATTATTGTGGCCCATTTGTCCGTTCTTCTAGTCCTCCGATGGCCTAGAAGAACAGACAGCCAGCACAAATGTGAACTAGTGTTAAGAGCATTGGCAGACACAGCACATCCGAAAAAATAACAGAACAAAAACCTTTACCTTAACCCTTTCCCTCCCTTACATGGGCATTGCTCTTGAGTTTCTGCTTACAAGTTACCCCTTAGGTTACATTCTCACTGAGTTTTGTTGACAAGGATTTTGGCACTGAAGTCGAAAAGCCTTGCTGAAGTCCTTCGAATGGGAGATGGTGACAGACAGTAAATGGAGCTAATCAACATCTCAACCTCTAAGAAAGATTAATGCTAAGGCCCCATGGAGAGGGCCACAGCAAAAACACGCTGATGGAAAAACCACAGCGGCAACACATTGCGCTTTTTCCAGCAGCGCTTTTCACAGAAAGTCCGCAAAGATTTCCTCTGTGGACTTTCTGCTTCCATTATACCTATAGGGAAACCACCGGTCTCTTCATAGGTATAATTTCCAAAACCGCAACGGTTCACTAGAATCCCTTTCACCTTTCAGTTACTGTAAAACGCAGCGGTTTTTGCCGTGGAGTTTCCGCCACAGCCAAACCGCGACATTTACGTCAGACATTTTTTTTTGCTCTGAAATGTGAGTGAAAAAAAACTTACTGTGAGCAGACGCCTTAAAAATGCCAATAGTATTTAAAGTGGTTTTCCAAGACTGGATACTGATGGCCTACGAGGTAGTGCGGCATGGCCACTGCACATTGTAATAAACCATCTACTTCTGGCTCTGTACACTGTGCACCAAATAGCTAATCGGTAGTGAGACCACCACTGATATTATATTGCTGACTTATCCTAAGGATAGGCCATGAAAATCCAGTCCTGGCGGAAACCCTCTTAACTTCTGTCTTCTATAACAAATTGATGTACAGTTGGATACTTGCATCCTATTGTTGGATCCTCACGTCCTATTGTTGGATCCTCACGTCCTATTGTTGGATACTTACGTCTTATTGTTGGATCCTCATGTCCTCTTGTTGGATCCTCACGTCCTATTGTTGGATCCTCACGTCCTATTGTTGGATCCTCACGTCCTATTGTTGGATCCTCACGTCCTATTGTTGGATCCTCACGTCCTATTGTTGGATCCTCACGTCCTATTGTTGGATCCTCACGTCCTATTGTTGGATCCTCACGTCCTATTGTTGGATCCTCACGTCCTATTGTTGGATCCTCACGTCCTATTGTTGGATCCTCACGTCCTATTGTTGGATCCTCACGTCCTATTGTTGGATCCTCACGTCCTATTGTTGGATCCTCACGTCCTATTGTTGGATCCTCATGTCCTATTGTTGGATCCTCACGTCCTATTGTTGGATCCTCACGTCCTATTGTTGGATCCTCACGTCCTATTGTTGGATACTCACGTCCTGTTGTTGTGGATTTGTTGCTTGTATTTTCCCTGCCGGACCAAAGAGCTTTATATTGTTAATATAACTTTTTCATTTTATTTGGATGCCAATGCCTTGTTCTCGTTTCTGTTGTGTCTGTGTAGAAAAGGCTCACGTGCTTTGCTTGTTTGATGTCATGACTTCTCCATCTTGGTCTTCAGCGATTTGTGCAGATTCTCATGGGGTTGAGTTGTTGTGGTTGTACTTTTGTCCTTGTCAGCAATCTGACTACCCCTCCAGCTGGTAAAGCTTTAGTGGCCTGCATGTACGACTAGAGCAATACATGCACTATAACATGCGCTGTAGGGATTGTGACTATAAAGGAACGATATTTGCAATATGGGCTGCGAAAGTAATGTTATAAAGCTGTACATAATAACACTCCATCATCTTGCCATCATAATAAAGCCCATCATGCTGCTAAAATTCTATATATATATGATATAAGTGGTTGAGTTCTTTTATAGTGGTGTAACTATAGGGGCTACAAAGCTTTCAGATGCACCCCAGGCCTGATGCCCCTGCTATGTAAGAGGACAGCATTACTATATGTGTAAGGTATCTTCGATTGGGGCTCAGGAGCTGTAAGCTACGCTTCATCTTCTAGACATTAGATGGTTTAGCAGATTAGTCCATAGTGATCAAAATCCATGGGGATTATACAGTGTGTGCATTCATCCCAACAAGAATTATTGTGGCCGTGTGATCTGTGTCTGAGCCATGGAGTAAGTGATCTATGACTCCTCACCGGATCATGTCTATGTAGCCTATACCATATAGGTTTACCCATTCTAATGTACTTACACTATAGTAATGAAACAGATTCATGGATTGGCCCTCAATATTGCAAACTCGTACAGATGAGGCAGAGATAAGTTTGTGATTTGGCACAACTCATTGTTACATCATATGCATTACATCTGTCTGTAATTTTACAAGGATCCTCTGTAGATGATGTTGAAGAGGATCTGTCACCTCTCCTGACATGTCTGTTGTAGAAAAAACTTGCCTTCCCCAGTAAATCGTTCCAGAACATCTTTTCTAATAACTTAACATTGTGCCGTTCCTCTGTTCTTCCTCCTAAATATTTATGACAAATTGACAATTGGGTGTTACCATTCCCTTTCTGTGTCCCTACATTGTCAGGATTGATTGGCGTGTGTATGGACACCCTTTTAAAGGGGTTGGCTACTTTTAGACCAATATTTAGAGACAAATGTTATTGTTTCTATATTGAAAAGTTGTACAATTTTCCAATATACTTTCTGTATCAATTCCTCACAGTTCTTACTTCCTGTGGATAGAAATCAGTCCATGGTCATGTGAGCTACGGTCCATGGTCATGTGATCTACAGTTCATGGTCATGTGATGGACACATCTGCCTGTAACGAGCTGTGCACCTGTGTGTCATCACATGACCATGGACTGTAGATCACATGACCATGGACCGTAGATCACATGACCATGGACTGATTTTTATTTACTGGCAGTAAGCTAAATGAATAACAGCAAGCAGAGATCTAGAAATCTGTGAGGAATTGATACAGAAAGTATATCGGAAAATTGTACAACTTTTTATTATATATATTATATAACATTTGTCTCTCAACATCGGTCTGAAAGTGGACAACCCCTTTAACTGGTAACACACAGATATTCCTAGATTTCTAGGAGTAATAGGAGAGGAACGGCACAACAGAGGTAACCGAAAAAATGTTCCAGAATTGTGATATTATAGGAAATACTATTATTTACTAAAATGACATGTCAGGAAGGTGGTGGGCCTTCTGTAGCATTCAGTGCCTGTACTATACACTGCATAACAGTTGACTCTGAGCCCTGACCAATGGGAGCGGAGCTTAGTGCTGGATAGCGCCACTATATGTGGCCACTATACAGGGACCTGAGCCATCTGTGCAGTGCATAGTACAGACGTCAGAAGCACTCAGGAACAGCTGATCCATATGGGGGCTGCCTGTCAATTAGATATATATGGCCTATCCTAAGAATAGGCCATAAATAAAAAAAATTATGAATCGGTCCCCAAATGTCTGCCCAGTCTTTTGTAAAAATATAACAAAGCCTCAAAAGACATGGCCTGTTAATGGCCATAGTTTATGTCCCTCATGCTTTCTGATGGATTATTATGACAGAAGTGATGTATGTTTTTTCATGAATATGGTTGTTTCCAGAGATCTGATGATATAAAATAATATTGGTTGACCCAGTCGTACATCTGTAGGAAATATCCATGAAGGTTGACATTCATATAAAGTCTGTACCCATACAACACATGCTGTGGATGCTTCGCCTTCAAGCACTAGGGAGTCAGACCCTCTCCAAAGCATTGGAGTCCTTTTAATAAATAACACTGACCACTCAGACCCCAAGCAGTTCTGACAGCGGGGGTCTGGTTCCCCTGTCCTGATGGAGAAGCAGACATAGCATGCGCCCCTGCTCCATTCATTCTCAGAGTTCTGTACTGATGGGAGAATGGTATCTCGGGAGGTGTGGGGGTCTGAGTTGTTGGACCCCCAACAATCATGAAAACATCTGCAACCTCTTTAACTCAAATCCATTCTTCACCAGTAACTATGGTATTGTCTATTTGCACCCGCAGGCCCCCTAAGTGCCACTGCATGTTGTCCATATGGCACTGTATGTCCCCTAGAGCAATGTCTCTAGGGTATAACACCTCTGTAATAGAGTATGCCACAAATATATTTATTATGTATCTGTAGTAAACACATGCTTATGTTTAGCCTCTAGGCTAAAAGTGGCCACACACATTAGATGAACGTTACCTGAAATCAGTGATTTTGGAGGGATTGGCCAGTTACCTACTGTATGTGAGGGGGTCCCAGTTTCGCCCTACAATTGGATAAAAAAAGATTGGGCTGTTGGATTTCAACATACCTTATCTTTTATCCATGAGAGAGATTGGACTCCTCCGACAGAGACTTAGTACCCTCTACCTATTGAGAACGTATTTATCTGAGCCGAGCATGCATGTGTATAGGTGAGTCAGGAGGAATAGCTGTCAGCTGAACGAACATTTGGCTGGTGGCTTTCTAAACCATATGACCAGCTTACCTCATGCTTTCCTATCTATGTGGGTGATCAGATTCATCCAGTACTTACTAGATAGACATCTTTCGGTACATTTTGCAGGCAATAATCTGAATTTTACCTTTTTTTGCTCACAGCACATCCGTAGCATCAACATACTCATTTCTTTAGTTCACCCTGAAAGTTGTTCTTTTCCCCCGTTTTGTTTCCCCCTCCCCCCAACCTTTGATAACTGGTAATATAAAGCACCCCACAATGTCTTCCCGGTGGGGCATTTGCTGTATGTTGCACTCAGCTGTGCACACTTATCTTTTTAGGGTGAAAGAAGAACAAAAACCTCAACTCTCACAGTAAGTAACCCTTCTCCCAGTGCGGTAGGCTTGACTTTTTTTTTCTGTTTGTTGTTTTTGTTTTGCTGTGTTTTGCTTCCTTTGCATACTTTGGTGGTGTTAGGTGACTCGAGTCCTCAGTAGACTGCATCTAGTATGTCTTGTGCTTCTTGACTGGCTTGTAAGATGGCTGCATGCAGCTTTCTTACCCCATCCACATTAGTTGGATGTAGACACCTTTGCCTGCTTGTGGACTAGTTTTCTATGTAAGACCCGTGTTCCTCTCTTGCTGGCTGAGTTTTCAAGCTGCCATTCTTCTCCATTGGCTACTAGCTTTTCCTTTCTGCTTGTCTGTAGTGATTGGGGAGACAACATTTCGGGCCTGTCACTTGTTCTTATGGTTATAAAGTTGCATTATTTGCTTATCCAAACAGGTGGTTTCCCTTTAGCGGGATCACTGAACTGGTTAATAACGTTCTACTGCCACAACCAAAGCAGCAAAATGAGAAGGAGCCTGAGAAGTAAGTAAGCTGCTTTGCTTAGATTAAGTACAACCTCTGCAGCATTTATGCATACTACAGGATAGTATGTTGGAAATGCTTCTAGATGGTCATTACCTGTTTACCCTTATAGAAATGCATTGCTCTTTGTTCCCTTTTTGGGATTATTAGTGCATTTAGGGAAAGGAGATCCTTAGGACCATAGGAGACCCATTTTAACACACTGCTGGGCTTAGTGCAAAGGCTTCATAAGTGCCCCCCCGCCATCACCACCACTTAGACATACCTTACAGCTTTCAGAGGACAGAATGGCGGACTAGTGTGGCACTGCACTTAGCAATTTTGATCCCTTTTGATCCCACTCATTCCTGTTATGATCCTTTGTGCCCTAACACATTAATAGCATACAGTGATGATGTCTCCACCACAAAGTATAATGTTCCCTAAGCAGCCCACACATTAGTGGCTCCCATACATCTAGTGCCCCCTCAGTGTCCCATCAAACAGCAGAATTCCCCCTCCAGGGGCACCATACAATATAATGCTCCTCAGTGGCCCATCACACTGTCAAATGACCCTGTAGTGGCGCCACATGATATAATGTCACTTCAGTGGCCCAAAACACATTCAAATATCGTTTCAGTGGCCCGTCACACAATAAAATGTCCTCCTGGTGGCCCATTACACAATGAAAAGTCCTCCCCATGACCCATCACACAAGGAAATGTCCACCCTGTGACCCATCACACAAGGAAATGTCCTCCCATGACCCATCACACAATGAAATGTCCTCCCCATGACCCATCACACAAGGAAATGTCCTCCCATGACCCATCACACAATGAAATGTCCTCCCCATGACCCATCACACAAGGAAATGTCCTCCCATGACCCATCACACAATGAAATGTCCTCCCCATGACCCATCACACAAGGAAATGTCCTCCCCATGACCCATCACACAAGGAAATGTCCTCCCCATGACCCATCACACAAGGAAATGTCCACCCTGTGGCCCATCACACAATGAAATGTCCTCCCATGACCCATCACACAAGGAAATGTCCTCCCCATGACCCATCACACAAGGAAATGTCCTCCCCATGACCCATCACACAAGGAAATGTCCTCCCCATGACCCATCACACAAGGAAATGTCCTCCCCGTGGGCCATCACACAAGGAAATGTCCTCCCCGTGGGCCATCACAAACTATAATACATTAAACAACAAAAAGAAATAACCATACTGACTTAGTTTCCAGCTCTAGTGCTCTCTGTGGCTCAGCCCCCATCGCACCCCCTGCCTCAGACAACACTGATAGCTCCACCATTGTGCTCAACTCTAGAGTTGAAATAAGTTCCCCCCTCCCAGAACAGCTGAACATCACCCAAAATGCAGGACTGTCCTGCTGAATCCAGGATGGCTGAGAGGGGGCCCCTACTGTCATAGGGCCCCACGCAGGAGCATTATTTGCTTAATGGTTAAAGCGACACCTGCCCTTCATATAAATGGTATTGGTTTAGGGTAAGGTAGTTGTCATTATGGGATTCTTTTTCTTTTATTATTTCTTACATATAACCATTGCCAGCCCAAATGATAAAGGAAATAATATAACACATAAACTAATAATAGAAGTACAAGCACATAATAGATACAATGGATGAGAGATAGGTAAAAAGCAACACTTTTGTTCATGGACTAATTTTGGCACTACATTTAGGCTAGGACTACAAGGCGACTATGTCTGTGACCAAAGATGGCCGGGTTACCCCTTCACTAATTTTAATGAATGACGTTGCATCGTGACCCTGAGGGTGCCGCAACCGAGATTTCTAGTTGCAAAAAAAAAATAAAACAGTGTCTGAGCTTTATATGACTAGACCCTTGGGGTCGCAGCACCCTTGGGGTCGCCATGCAACTTAATTCCCTAGCACTAGTGAAGGAGTCACAGGGCAACCTGGCAATCTTTGGTTGTATGACGGCCTTAGACCTGATCTACATGATTGATGGCGAGGCTAATTCCCCATGTAGCGGGCCGCAGCAAAAAAGTACTGTGGGAAAAACAGTGGTAGCAACGCACTGCATTAGCCACAGCGGACTTTCTGCTTCCATTATACTCATAGGGAAACTGCCAGCGTTTCCGTAGGTATAATTGACATGCTGAGATTTCCAACACCGCCACGGCATTGGAAATTGGAGCGTTTCCGCTGCAGGTATTTTTCTGCAATGTGTAGGTGCCCATCCACTTTGCAGTGACTGTGGGACCCCAGCCTGGAGCAGTATTCCTAGTAATGTTCCTGATCATTGTCCACTTACTGTCTATATTTACATGCAGAAGTTATTTTTGCTATATGGGGATAAACAAAATGAGTGTTACTAACAGCCTCCATCTGTGTTCACACGTAGTGTTTTTTTTTTTTTTTTTTTTTTTTTTTAATTTAAGTTTGGAAAGACATTGGGAAAAATGACATTTAAAAACACATACGCTTTTCTAAAGAGTTCATGTATTTTGCTTTTTTAGTAGATGATGACTTATTAAAAAGGCTAAACATATGTGCCCTTTTTAAAAAGGTATGTGTCTTTTCTCAATGCGTTTTAATGTGTTTCAAAACACAATGTGTGAACAGAGCCTTAGGCACCAGGACAGATTGGAGACCAATAAAGCTCAGGGTTAGGGTCACCTGAATCATATGCCGCTTTCCCCTTGTGAATCGCTGCCTCCATTGCTGAGATATCGCTTTTTTGTCAATATGAAAATTAACTATTTGTAGCAATAACAACGCCCTCATTGCTCCAAAGAGCTCATTTGCATATTGACAAAAAAGTGATATCTCAGCAAAGGAGGCAGCGATTCACAAGGGGAAAGCGCCATATGATTTAGGTGACACTAACCTATCTGCAGGGCTGGGTTGATATGTTTGGTTCCGGTGACACACTCCCTTTAAAAAACTTAAAAAAAAAATAAAAAAGTCCCCACCCTCAAAAAAGAAATAAACATTTTTCATTATTTATTATTTCCCACATGTTTATTACTGTCCCAATTATAGCAAGAAAAAGGCAGAGTCGATGGCCCTGATTTATTGTGGCTTCGACTAGACACTGGGGTAAACATGGCTCATCTCTGGTACATCTTAGCGCATCTAGATTGGGCTACAATTTTCTGACATGTGGATTTAGCTTAAATGTGCCACAATGCACCAAAAATTCGACAAAATAGTGTAGAAAAATTCTGGTGCAAAGTAAAGCAGCTAAAAGATGGTATAAATGCAGCCTAGCCAGTCTAAAGATACACTAGATTCATTGTGATAAATTTGCTGTATTTTCAGACTGCCTGTCTAACTAATAGTATCTGGGCCAATGTTTTCTTTGCATTTTTCCTCATGCAAAAAAGGTTAAAAAGTAATAAATAAATTGTATGCACTGACAAATAGTACCAATAAATATCATCCCTTTGTCCAAAAATTGTCCTCATACAGCTAAGTCAAATAAAAAAGTAAAAGTTATGAAGTAGTGCCACTGAGAATACAACATGTGCCACAAAAAAAGTTGTGTTTCATTAACTCTGAAGCACTTTAAGGCCCTACGTAGCAAAAAAACGCAGGAAATATATGCAGCGGAAATGCATCGCGTTTCCGTAGCATTTTTCTTTGCGATTTCGCAGAGTTTTCCTCTGCAGACTTTCTGCCCCTATTATACCTATATGGAAAATGCCAGCGTTTCCGTAGGTATAATTGACATGCTTCGATATTCCGCTACAATGTGGATGGAATTAGCCATGCTGCAGAAAAAAAAATTGGAGTGGAAATTGACCTATGGTGCGGATTTTAAAGGGGTTCTCCAGAGAACCTGTGAATCCTTGCTTCATGCATGGGTTTTAAATCTGCAAACCCAGGGGTTCCAGCCTGGTTCTGATCTGGGGTGTAGTGATCAGAACCAGCACCTGACCACAGAATCACTCCAATTCCTTCCTCTACCCCGTGTTCACAGGAACTTACCTGTGCTATGGGGGCTGACTTTACTATAGTCTGCCAGCGATATCAGAACAATATCTCTGTGAGCACGGAAGGGGACGAGGGCAGTAGAGTGGTCGTTCTAATCACATGACCTGGGGTTAGTACCAGCTCTGAACCCCTGGGGTTTGCTGCCTAAAGGCCCCATAGGATGTAAGTAGTCACAAGCTCCCCAAGAACACCTTTAGGCTAAGGCCCCACAATTGAGCCAAAAGGCTTTGCGGAAAAGCATTTTTTTTCTGCTGTGTTTTTCACAGAAAGTGCACAGTGTTTTCTTCTGCGGACTTTTTGCCTCTATTATACCTAATATGCCAATGTTTCCATAGGTATAATTGACAGGCTGCGATTTACAAAAACACATGTTTTTTTGGAATCGCAGCATTTCTGCTGCAGATTTTTTTCTGCAATGTGTAGATGGGATTAGCCAGAATCCCATCCACTTTGCAGGGACTGTAATACGTAGCCCTTTTGCCACGTGGGGCCCCGGCCTTAAATCTGCATCGTGTCAATTTTTTGCTTCAGATTTTTTCATTGCAGATTTAACCCTTTGCAGTGTAAATATATCTGCATTTCTGAATTAAAACTGCAACAAAATTTCACAATTCTTTTTTATGTAGAAAATCTAATCTGCAGCATTTCTGTCCTTATTGGGAAGATATGCTTATGGAGGGAGCCACAGAAATATTGCAGAAGCTGTAATAAGACATTTTGTCTATAGTAGGAATATCCCTTCTGTACTTCTTCTTTTCTTGATCCAGTCCCTTTAGAAATGACTTGGTTCCTATAAGAGTACACACACATGTAGGACAGTGGTTGCAGAAATACCTGCGACTGAAAATCATTTCTATACTTCTGAATTAAGTTGTTTTGGCAGCAAGGACATGGATTTCTGCAGGCCTCATTCCATTCAAGACGGTCAGGCCAGGGCCCAGGTGGCGTAAACGGCACGGTTTGTCCGCGGCGGAAATGCCGCAGCAAAAACCATTGCGTTTTACAGTCACTGCAAAGTCAATGGGATTCTAGTGAATCCCATCCACACATTGCAGAAAAATACTCACAGCGGAAATGCTTCAATTTCCAAAACCATTGCGGCTTTGGAAATCGCAACTTGTCAATTATACCTACAGAAATGCCTTCCCTATAGGTATAACTGAAGCAGAAAGTCTGCACAGGAAAACGCGGCGGACTTTCTGTGAAAGCGCTGCGGGAAAAACCGCAATGCCTTTCCACCACGGTCTTTCCTGCAGCATTTTTTTGCTGCAGTCTGTTACTTGGGGCCTTAGCCTAAAAGGGAGTTCTGCAACAAATCTGCCATGTGTAAACATATCCCAACAGTATATTTGTATGCAGTTCCTAGAACAATATCTTAAGGTACTGCTATTTATGCTTCTACCTACGATATTATAAAAAGCACCCGCAAAATGAAGCCACGTCATTTAGCATAGCTATAAATTCCAGTTGCCAAGGTCTAAGAGAATAAAAGAGTGGCGGTGTGCGAGGTGTGATGGCGGTGATCTCACAGTCTGTTCTAGACATGTATATAAATAAACAGCACATTCTCAGCCTCTTAATACTTCCCAACAGCTCAGCAGGGAATGACTGGAGAAGTGTGCTCAACCATGTGTCTATTTAAAGGACTGGACGCAGAGGCGTTCCCACTTATTGTCATTCATAAAAAGCTTTCTGCATCTGGTAGTGTCAGGATAATAAGGTCCATATAAAGTTTAACAAAGAAGCGGCCATCTGTTCGCGGGGTGTGTAGGTAGCCGGCAGGTTCACTTCACATTCTTTGTGCAGCTGACAGAGGCCGGTGACTGTGTGTTCAGTGTCTGCAGATGACAGTAAGGAGGCACGGACTACTCCCTTATCACTGATCATCACTCCCATTATCCATAGATATTATTTACGCCTCCTTTCATATAAGGGTGCAGTCCTGTCCTTCTATATAACTGGGAGAATGTCCTCATTGATATTACTTTATAGATTGGAAAGTATTTGGGATGTGATCATAATTTTCCCCCATGCTAGGTAGGCCGCAGTGCAAAACCTGAAACAGGGGCCCCCAAGAATCACTTGTTATACTGTATATAGTATTGTGCTCCTCATATGGGGCAGATAGACCTTTTGAGAAGGTCTCAACATGTCCTGAACCCGAAAGGGAACCAAAACAGCCCGGGGCAGGAACAACAAGAAACAAGAGTGGGATCTGTGTCCCCCAATGAATACAACAAGAAAAGGATTTTACGGTGAGTACAAAAATCTATTTTTCTCGCTTATTTCATTAGGGGACACAGCACCATGCAATGTCCTAAAGCAGTCCCAGAGGGTGAGGATTACACGGCCATATGAGTAACCTAGTGTACATCCGCTTGCAGAACCTTACGGCCCAAGCTGGCATCGGCAGAGGCCACAGAATGGATCTAATAGAAAGGCTCCAGCACAACTCTAATTTCTAACCTGTCCCTTTATATCTACAACCTTGCCCCCATACATGGCCCAAGTCTCGCCAAGTTTCTAGACTAGTCTAAAACAACTGGCATCTTGAGGTGCCATACACATTCTGTAAGAGCTAAAGCTGGCCATATGCATTCGATTTTTGTCAGCAGAAATGGATGACTAGCTGACATGAAGATTGTTCGTGGCCTATCGTCCATCTGCCGAAAACAGATCAGCCATGCTAGATATTTTCAGCCAGCTGTCAGGCTGTTTGACTTGATCGGTCACCGATTATCAGCCAACTTGCACAGGCTCACCGCGCTTCTTGTGTTTTTTTTAACAACTAACCTGCCCCCCTGATCGGGCACTTAAAGTTGCTAATGTTGATGGTGGCTGCACAAAGACCATCCACACACTAATGTATATGGCCAACTTAAGTTGGCAGAAGTCACCAATTTCTGCAGAACTAACCAACATGCGTACCAAGTCATTCCCAATGGGGCAAAAGTATTGGGAGTTTTTAATTTCAACACCCCTGATCCATTGTTCTTCAGATAGATGAGCTGCTGCTAGAGGCACTTACTACCCTTTCCTCACTGAAAACACTTGCACACTTAGCCAAATCAAGTGTGCACATGTATAAGGCTGGTTTCACATGGACCTTTTTGGTTTAGTGAAATATGGCCTGGGTGTCGTCATATTTCCCATACCAAACAGTGAGCTGAAACCCAGACTCCAAAGACCATATTCATTGATAGGAGTCCGTGCCTCCCCACAGGACTATTGTCCCCTACTGAACAGATGATAACAGGGACTTCTAGCCTCATAGATAACTATGAGGCTTGTAGTCTGGCTAATGCCAAACTGTTCAGTCTGGGAATGGCGACCAACATCTGATCTTTATTTCTTGGACTGAATATGCCCATGTGGAGCTAGCCTAAGGGGGAGTCATGAGGAATGGTCATGTTCTAGTGCAGCAAGACTCATGCAACAAGTCAGTACAGTCAAATTCCTTTAAAGGGGTGGTCCAGAATATATATATTTCCACAAGAAGACCGGGGAAGGTGAAAATTAAAAAACAACCCCACACTCGCCTGTCCTCAGTGGTCCAGTGTCCCCCACTGCTGCCTAGTCCCGCACTGCTTCTTCCGGAGATTGTCCTCATTTCACGTGACCACTGAGAGCAATCAGCGACCTCTGGAAAGGACACAGGATGTCACAGATGACGTATGTGACTGATGTCCTGGTTCCTTTCCCTAGGCTGCTAATTGGCCTCAGCAGCCATGCGAGGCGAGGACTTGCTCTGGTACAAGACCGCAGGAGCAACAGGCCTGGACTGTGGTGGGAGACACCAGAGCACCAGGGACAGGTGAGTATGGGTTTTTTTTTTCCACCTTCCACCAACCTCCTTGCGAAAAACTGTATATCATGGGCAACCCTTTTAATCCATCATCTGCTAATCCAGAAAGTCTAACCTGTCTCTAGTTTAAGAGTGCAACACAATGAGAATAGAAAGCAGAAAACTAAGTTTTATACATCACTGAATCCCCTTTAAAGAGGACTTTTCGTCACCCCTACCTCCACCAACTCCAACTCTTTATCTCCTTCAGTAGTCGCTGCTCCACTGATTCTGGCACAGTTGGAATTTTTTCTCTAGGCCCCACCGTTCCCGAACAATCATTGCTGTTATGTTCAGCACCCAATATGCTAATTAGGCTGTTTATTGTCAGGTGGGCGGGTCCTGTCTGTCAGCTCCAGCTCAGGACCATCCAAGATGCTGAAACTAACAGAAATGGTTGGTCAGGATAGAGAAAAAATTCCAACTGTGCCAGACTTACTGGAGTGGTGCCTATTAAAGGATGCAGAGAGTTGAACTTTGTGGAGGTGGTGATAAGTCTTCTTTAGCACTGTTTAGAGATTTATGTTACTGAAAATCTGATGCAGCTTTCTAATCCTAGTGTTACTGATCGGAATGGACTTCATTCTTTGGAGCGTTGAGTAATAAAAATCTCAAGGCAGTGCCAAAGGGGTTTGATCTTTATGGAGGTCTGTTATTTAGTCTTTGTTATCCACAATGTGACTGTTACATTTCTGTTATGTTGAGGCTTTTATATTTACACTTTATGTTCCATATTCTATCATATGATGTAAGGTGCTCAATGTTGTCTTATAGTTATAAAATAAGTCACCAGATATATTAGTGGAGCACTCTAGGGAGTTCAGCTCCTGAGGGGACGATGCAGGACACAAGGATTCAGAGATTCCTTTTGTCATTCCTTTAGACCCTGCACTAGGCATAACATCAATTCCAGGTAGTCCAGGGCCATCTCTAGGTAGTCCAGAGTCTGAGGGGATGAGGAATGACACAAAATTCCAGAGAGTCATTGTGCCTTGCACTGCACCCTTAGGCCTTTCACTAAGATTGCGGGCATTGTCCAGGAATCATACCAAACTCAGGGGTGACGGGGACGGGTATAAAACAAAAAAAAAGTCATACTCCCCTATCTCTGGGGCTCCTTTGTACAGTCTCCCTCCCGTGCCAGGACTCTCTGGGCCAGAAGTGGAGAAACCAGTGAGAGAAATAAGGCAACGAATATAAAAGTGAAGTGGATTTTGGCACAGGATTTCACAGAAAGGAGCCAAAATCTGTCAATAGAGTATAATATCTATAAGTATCACAAATGCTGCCACTTACACTTTTACATCAACGTTCTTTAGTCTATATCACACACCCATACATAAAGACTAGGGAAGGTGTCATAATAAGTTTGATGGTAACGAATAAGCTCACTCAGTACTGCATGAAGTGAAAGGAAATCCAGGAGCTTAAACCAAAATCTTATCCCAGTTTGTAGCCTAAATTAGCGTCAAAACAGGCCACCAAAATTGTGTCCTATTCCAAGGAATGTTGTGCCATTCACTGCCATGCTAATAACTGATCCCTAACATTATATAGCCACAAAATAATATATAATATAAAATATAGTGATCTATACCCCGATGTGACTGGTGTAAGAAACACAGCAGAGAGCACACAATAAAGCAGAAAGCTACTTGAATGTAATTAATAATTGAATAAGTCAGCATATACATAAATGTCAACCCAAAGCAATTCCATCGAGACCTCACAAAAGGGTGATTGATGTCAGGCCTATGTAAGTAAATTACATGTAATAAAGTACTAACACTAACTGAATGGAATATCACATAGAGAAGCAAACAACTCCATGGGAAAGGCTACTTACCTGGGCTAGATGCACATGGTCACACACACACATTATATACCCTCTGATTGTTTGTAGGTGTAATACAGTAGCTATAGAAGGTTATAGAGGTACCTCTGGATGGCATAAGGAGGTGTTCTCCTGTAGGGAGCACAATATGGCGGCATATTGATGAGATTTTTGATGAGATTTTCAGAAATCTCAACGACATGCTGGGAAATTAAACCTACAGCATAAAATGAATTACAGTGCAGGTTTTTATCTACAGTACGTCAATTTATGCTGCGGCTTTCCATTTTGGGCAAATTTGCAGTGGCAGGATTCGGATGAATCTGCTGATATCAGACTGCCTAAAATCACAACAGCTGGTCACTATAGATACACTTCCTAACAATCACAACAGCTGGTCACTATGGATACACTTCCTAACAATCACAACAGCTGGTTACTATGGATACACTTCCTAACAATCACAACAGCTGGTTACTATGGATACACTTCCTAACAATCACAACAGCCGGTTACTATTGATACACTTCCTAACAATCACAACAGCTGGTTACTATAGATACACTGCCTAACAATCACAACAGCTGGTTACTATGGATACACTTCCTAACAATCACAACAGCTGGTTACTATGGATACACTTCCTAACAACAGCTGATTACTATGGATACCCTTCCTAACAGTTACAACAGCTGGTTACTATGGATACACTTCCTAAAAGTCACAACAGCTGGTTACTATGGATACACTTTCTAACAGTCACAACAGCTGGTTACTATGGATGCACTGCCTAACAATCACAACAGCTGGTTACTATAGATACACTTCCTAACAATCACGACAGCTGGTTACTATGGATACACTGCCTAACAATCACAACATCTGGTTACTATAGATACACTTCCTAACAATCACGACAGCTGGTTACTATGGATACACTGCCTAACAATCACAACAGCTGGTTACTATGGATACACGTTCTAACAGTCACAACAGCTGGTTACTATGGATACACTGCCTAACAATCACAACAGCTGGTTACTATAGATACACTTCCTAACAATCACGACAGCTGGTTACAATGGATACACTGCCTAACAATCACAACAGCTGGTTATTATGGATACACTTAATAACAATCACAACAGCTGGTTACTATAGATACACTTCCTAACAATCACGACAACTGGTTACTATGGATACACTGCCTAACAATCACAACAGCTGGTTACTATAGATACACTTCCTAACAATCACGACAGCTGGTTACTATGGATACAATTCCTAACAATCACAACAGCTGGTTACTATGGATACACTTCCTAACAATCACAACAGCTGGTTACTATGGATACACTTCCTAACAATCACAACAGCTGGTTACTATGGATACACTTCCTAACAATCACAACAGCTGGTTACTATAGATACACTTCCTAACAATCACAACAGCTGGTTACTATGGATACACTTCCTAACAATCACAACAGCTGGTTACTATGGATACACTTCCTAACAATCACAACAGCTGGTTACTATAGATACACTTCCTAACAATCACAACAGCTGGTTACTATGGATACACTTCCTAACAATCACAACAGCTGGTTACTATAGATACACTTCCTAACAATCACAACAGCTGGTTACTATAGATACACTTCCTAACAATCACAACAGTTGGTTTCTAGGGGACTCACTTTTTAACAACCATAGCCTTTTTACATGTGGTTGTCACACAGCACATTCTAGCAAGCAGCCTTTCTTAAGATTCGGTCATTAGGGGCAGAAAATAAACAAAAGATATGACAGTACTAGCTCTATGTCAGATTTCTAGGTAGAGAAATATCTTTTTGAAATACAAGAAAAATGTTTGATATATTTTGAGATGTGGTCATCGTTCTCTTGTCTTAAGTTTTGGGGTGACAGAACACATACCCACATAGCTCCCCCTCTGGAACTCTGACACCTTTGGTGCATATTTGATGATGTCACCGGGATATCAGTTTCGGACCCAAATTGACTTGGCACATATTGGGATACTAGCGGACTTTATTGGGTAGCAAGCTTTTGTCACCTGCTGTCATTACATCTGTGTGTCGCATGTGTTTTGCATGTTTATGTGCTATTACATGTCAGCAATGCTTTTACTTGGCTATTAGACAATGTACAAGGTTTCTGTAGATATTGGTTTTGTCATTTTGATTAAGTTTCTTGAAATGATCCGACCACTACTGGACAGCGTGTGCCATGCCATACCCAGGTCCATAGGATTGTACTGTCACAATAATTTGATAATGTCCACTAAACCTGGCAGTCACAAGTGAATAATAATAATAATAATAATAGCCACTGGGTGATGAAAAGTGCATTGTGAAAATGAAAAGGGATGAGAACTATGTATTCTGTAACAAATGATGATTAAAGATGTTAGATATGGCCAGATATTAACAGTGAAGCAAAAGGAGGGAGTCTCCATTACTTAAGGACCCTACCTCCCAATTTACCCAAAAATCATATATAGGAGTTTGAACAATTTTTGGGCACACCTCCCTCAGTACAAAGATTTTCATATGTCGAAGACTAAGTGATGGATAATTTTTACTAATATAGATTACCTGTGTGCATAGGCAATGTGGGATAAGCAGCTGCCCGAATCTCTGGCTCCTCTTATCTGCCAATCAACATAGTAGATTGTTGTTGATGTATTTCCACTTTGGATATTCCCATCTTATAAAGTGATGGGTTTCCAACCTCAGTGTCCTCTACCAGTCCTGTGAATAAAGAGGTTAGTGCCCTGATTCAGCATGGCGAATCCTTCAACATTTCTTCTGCTCAGCGGCACTCATGGTCACCTGGCTGCATGGGGAACTGCAGCTAGCCCCATTTACATGAATGGAGTTCCCCTATGCAACGGGTGGCCAGAGCTCCTTGAAGGGGCCTTACTTGGTGCTATATTTTTCCATAGATGTAACCTGCACAACTGACAGCCACCCTGGCGTCATAGTTGTTTGTCTCTTCCATAATATAAAAGTCAAACCCTGAGTGAAATATGTGCCAATACTAGCAGGTGTTTGAATAACTGAATACGGGCCTGGATCGGGACCTGAGTTGTCGCTCCCACCTGGTTCTTAGCCCCCTAAAAATAAACCTGGGAAGGGTGACAGAATGTGACAACCATCTCTAGTGCAGCAACCCATTGGATGGAGCCAGCAATGATAGGGGTTGTCACCAGTGGCCAGTAGACTAAATTAACTCCTCCAGCTCACCTCCTTGGCTGGTGCTGAACTGAGGGGGCCTGTAAGGGCATGTTGTAGAGGTCAGCCTTCCTGAGCCAGGTGGGATTTGGAAGGACCCTTGATGGGAGTTGCAGGTAATAACTCGGTAGACACAGGGTTGCAGATGAAACAGTTTTAGCTTTACTGAATGACAGTGTAAATGGCAACAGCTTCCACTTAAAATGGAGCTACAGCTCTTGTTTAATAGTTCCACAGAGAATGTGGGGTGAGCTTGGTGATAGCTTATTTGTCAGTCTGTGCTGAGGCATAATATATGTTCCAGTTTCTCTCTCTGTCTCTTTACCCAGGATTGTTCTGACTGTCCTGTGGCACAACATGGTCTAAACTCTAAGGCCTGGAATGACCTCAGACTCCAAACAAATGGCACTAAAGTCTTGCAGCTCCTAAGGGTAGCTTCAAGACTTTAGGGGTCTTAGTAGAGGGGTCTTTCACTAGCTTGTCCCTCACATGGCCTCTTTCTTTGGAAGATTCCAGGTCTTCTCCAACAAACCAGCAATGTGCTGGCTAGGCTAAACCATCAGCTCTGTACTGTCCTATCCTCAATGGAGCAGCCCATAAAGGGATAACTTAACAGTTGGAAATGCGGAATTCTGTGGCACAGATATAAAACAAGTATTTTTAGGGTCCTCTGAGATGCTGCACTATCATTTTTGATCCTCCCATACAAGGAAATGTGTGAAGAACAAGATCATGGTCCTGGATGAGTATGAGTTCCCATGTAACCCCATTCCAAACCTGTCTTCAAGGAGGGGCTGCTAAAAAGTGAGAACCATCCTGGATACAATTTTGTTGTCCATAGAGTTAAAGATCCTCCTGTACAAAGAGGTATTTGATAAGCTTTATCATGGTCCTGGATGGTTACCTGTATTATAGTATATAGGGCAGCACGGTGTCCTTGCAGCACTGGGGTCCTGGGTTCGAATCTGCCCAAGGCCAACATCTGCATGGAGTTTGTATGTTCTACCCATGTTTTTGTGGGTTTTCCTACGGGTACTCTGGTTTTCTCCCACGTGCCAAAAATACTGTATAGTGATAGGTAAATTGGCTCCTGTATAACAATTGACCCTTGTGGGTGTTGGGGATGAGCGCCTGTATGGCAGCCACCACCTCACAACGCTTCCTGCGCTTTGAGTCCCTTGGTGAGAAAAGCACATTACAAATGTCATTGTCATTACCACCAAAACTGACCTGGGGATTTAGAAAGTGACAAATGACCTTTATAACAAGGCAGGGCAACTGATTTAATCTGGAATTTCATGAATACTGTTAAGGTGGAATTATTATTTCAGGGTTGTCCGGGACTATGATATTGAGATCCACTCTCTCTTCTCAAGCCAGTTACATCACGACTAGAGATGAGCGAAGTTTTCAAAAATTCAATTCGGCAACTTCGCTAAATTTTCCGATACGATTCGATTCGATCCAAATTAAATCACGGCGAATAAACAGCTATTTCCTGTCTGCAAAGAGCCGGGGTGGGCGGCAAAATGGCGGAACCTCTTGGATGCCGCAGTCATGTTTGACCATGGCATCCAAGGTGTTAAAACCCCTGATCGGTTACGGAGCAGGGTGTTAGCGGTCAGTTAAGGTTACAGCTAACACCCTGCTCGATCGGGGGTTTTAACATCTTGGATGCCGTGGTCAAACATGTCGTGGGTGCTCGTGAAGGGGTTAAAGGGCTGTGACATCACAGGGCTGGCTGCTGATTGGCTGCAGGCATGGCATTGTGGGTGATCCCGCGTTCCCAGAGTTCCTTGCCCCATGTCCTAACATGTGCAGCAGCCATTTTGAGCAAAATGTGATTCGTTACCACAAAGTGTGAGGAAATCCGGATTCGATGCGAATTGAATATTTCCTGAAATTTGGATCAAATTCCACTTCGTCAGCTTCAATTAGCTCATCTCTAATCACGGTTATTGGTGACATGGCCGTGCAGCTCAGTTTGATTCAAATCAATGAGTTTAAGCTGCAATACCAAACACAGCCACAATACAGTGTATGGCGCTGTCCTTGGTAAGTAATGAACAAGCTAATCAATATTGTTGTCACGGACAACCCCCGTAAGGGGGCCAGGTCTTGTTTATATATATATCATTAAAAAGAGTATCAGCAAATTTGATATTTTTCCAAATTTTAATATTCATTACTGTGAAGAAAATGGTTAATATCATGCAGATGTGAGGAATATGGGCATGAAGGATAAACCATAAATGGTGATTGGGATTTGCTGGTTTACACTGTGCCGGATTATCCTATATGCAGTGGTGTGCAGCTGACAGGTCTGTATAATAGGATACCATGCTCAGCGTAGAGGTCATTTTTTTTAATACATTTTTTATGCAAGATATTAAGTGTTCTGCATTTATTCTGCTAAATCCTTTCACTAATAATGAAATCTATTTTAATTATTTACGCTGGTTTTGGCTAGCCATGTTCCTTCTACATGTAAAATGTAATCTTTGTGGACCAAATCAGATATCTGCAAAATTCCATTTCCTGTGTATTGATTTCCTGGCGCTGCATGCAACAGATCTGCAGTGCCAGGGAAAACAAAAGCAATCAGTGTCACAGGTCGAATCACTAGAAAATCAATGTGTCTCCATCTCAAATAATCGACAATATTAAACACAACATCATTGTACAAATGAGCGGTGCCATTTACACTCCTCATAGCCGGGGAACACCACGGATAACAGCTTACTGCTGACATTTCATCCGCCACTGAAAAGAAATACACTACATGAAATACATAATCATAAACCCATCAAGAGCCTTTAATAGCGGAAGGCATCACATGGGTTTAACCACTGTACATAGTAATGCATGTGATCCCTTCACTGGTAACCTATAGTACCTAGGTTCTAGGGCCCCAGGCCTCATATGTCAATTATATAGTTAGTACGGTTAAAAAATATACATGTCCATCCAATTCAACCAGAGGATGGGAAAGGACATGACAGTCTATACATTCCCATAAGCATTAATGGTACTTTTCTCTAAAAAGGCATCTAATCCGTTTTGAAGCTGCCAGCTCCTGGGGTAGGCTATTCCACAGATTCACAGTCCTTACAGTATAGAATCAGCTCCTAGTTAGGCTATTCCACAGTCCTTACAGTATAGAACCAGATCCTGGGGTAGGCTATTCCACAGTTCTTACAGTATAGAACCAGCTCATAGTTAGGCTATTCCACAGATCCACAGTCCTTACAGTATAGAACCAGCTCCTAGTTAGGCTATTCCACAGATCCACAGTCCTTACAGTATAGAACCAGCTCCTGGGGTAGGCTATTCCACAGTCCTTACAGTATAGAATCAGCTCCTAGTTAGGCTATTCCACAGTCCTTACAGTATAGAACCAGCTCCTAGTTAGGCTATTCCACAGTCCTTACAGTGTAGAATCAGCTCCTAGTTAGGCTATTCCACAGTCCTAACAGTATAGAACCAGCTCCTAGTTAGGCTATTCCACAGTCCTTACAGTATAGAACCAGATCCTGGGGTAGGCGATTCCACAGTCCTTACAGTATAGAATCAGCTCCTAGTTAGGCTATTCCACAGTCCTTACAGTATAGAACCAGCTCCTAGTTAGGCTATTCCACAGTCCTTACAGTATAGAACCAGCTCCTAGTTAGGCTATTCCACAGTCCTTACAGTATAGAACCAGATCCTGGGGTAGGCTATTCCACAGTTCTTACAGTATAGAACCAGCTCCTAGTTAGGCTATTCCACAGATCCACAGTCCTTACAGTATAGAACCAGCTCCTGGGGTAGGCTATTCCACAGTTCTTACAGTATAGAACCAGCTCCTAGTTAGGCTATTCCACAGATCCACAGTCCTTACAGTATAGAACCAGCTCCTGGGGTAGGCTATTCCACAGATTCACAGTTCTTACAGTGAAGATGCCTTGTCGGCTCTTGAGATTAAACCTTTTTTTTCTCCAGATAGAGGATCACCCCCTTGTCTTTTGAGGGGATTTCACATAGAACAGCTTTTCCCCATATTTCTTGTATGGGCCATTTATATATTTATACAGGTTTATCCTGTCTCCTCTTAAATGTCTCTTCTCCAGACTAAATAGATTTAACCCCTTTAGTCTCTCCTCATACCTGAGGTCCTCCATGCCCCTATCAGTTTTGTGGCCTCCATTGTACCTTTTCCGACTCTAGGACATCCTTTCTATGAACTGCTGCCCAGAACTGAACTGTATAATCCAGATGGGGCCGCACCAATGACTTATAAAGTGGTAATATTACATCCCTGTCCCGGGAGTCCATACCCCTTGTAATACATGACAATATGCTGCTGGCCTTAGAAGCAGCTGACTGACATTGTACTGTAATTAAACCCATGATCTGCTAGTACACCCAGATCCTTCTCCACCGGTGACTCTCCCAGCTTTACTCCCCCTAGGACATATGTGGCATGCAGATTATTTTACCCAGATGCATTACTTTACATTTGTCCATATTGAACCTCATTTTCCATATGGATACCCAAACACTCAGTCTGTCCAAGTATGCTTATAATCTACATACATCCTCCATAGACTATACTGTACTGCATAGCTTGTGTCATAGCAGTAGCAGAGCTATTAATGCCATCTTCTATATCATTAATAAATAAGTTAAATAACAAATGACTCGGCACTGACCTCTGGGGTATACCACTTATACCAGAGGACCCAGCACTGACCCCTGGGGTACACCACATATACCAGAGGGCCCAGCACTGACCCCTGGGGTACACCACTTATACCAGAGGACACGGCACTGAGCCCTGGGGTACACCACTTATAACAGAGGACCCAGCACTGACCCCTGGGGTACACCACTTATACCAGAGGACCCAGCACTGACCCCTGGGGTATACCACTTATACCAGAGGAGCCAGCACTGATCCCTGGGGTACACCACTTATACCAGAGGACCCAGCACTGACCCCTGGGGTACACCACTTATACCAGAGGATCCAGCACTGATCCCTGGGGTACACCACTTATAACAGAGGCCTCAGGACTGAACCCTGGGGTACACCCCTTATACCAGAGGACACAGCACTGACCCCTGGGGTACACCACATATACCAGAGGACCCAGCACTGACCTCTGGGGTACACCACTTATACCAGAGGACCCAGCACTGATCCCTGGGGTACACCACTTATACCAGAGGACCCAGCACTGACCCCTGGGGTATACCACTTATACCAGAGGACACGGCACTGAACCCTGGGGTACACCACTTATACCAGAGGACCCAGCACTGACCCCTGGGGTACACCACTTATACCAGAGGGCCCAGCACTGACCCCTGGGGTACACCACTTATACCAGAGGCCCAGCACTGACCCCTGGGGTATACCACTTATACCAGAGGACCCAGCACTGATCCCTGGGGTACACCACTTATACCAGAGGACCCAGCACTGACCCCTGGGGTACACCACTTATATCAGAGGACCCAGCACTGATCCCTGGGGTACACCACTTATACCAGAGGACCCAGCACTGACCCCTGGGGTACACCACTTATACCAGAGGACCCAGCACTGACCCCTGGGGTATACCACTTATACCAGAGGACCCAGCACTGACCCCTGGGGTACACCACTTATACCAGAGGACCCAGCACTGACCCCTGGGGTACACCACTTATACCAGAGGATCCAGCACTGATCCCTGGGGTACACCACTTATAACAGAGGCCTCAGGACTGAACCCTGGGGTACACCCCTTATACCAGAGGACACAGCACTGACCCCTGGGGTACACCACATATACCAGAGGACCCAGCACTGACCTCTGGGGTACACCACTTATACCAGAGGACCCAGCACTGATCCCTGGGGTACACCACTTATACCAGAGGACCCAGCACTGACCCCTGGGGTATACCACTTATACCAGAGGACACGGCACTGAACCCTGGGGTACACCACTTATACCAGAGGACCCAGCACTGACCCCTGGGGTACACCACTTATACCAGAGGACCCAGCACTGACCCCTGGGGTACACCACTTATAACAGAGGACCCAGCACTGACCCCTGGGGTACACCACTTATACCAGAGGACCCAGCACTGACCCCTGGGGTATACCACTTATACCAGAGGAGCCAGCACTGATCCCTGGGGTACACCACTTATACCAGAGGACCCAGCACTGACCCCTGGGGTACACCACTTATACCAGAGGACACGGCACTGAGCCCTGGGGTACACCACTTATACCAGAGGACACGGCACTGACCCCTGGGGTACACCACTTATACCAGAGGGCCCAGCACTGACCCCTGGGGTACACCACTTATACCAGAGGACCCAGCACTGACCCCTGGGCTACACCACTTATACCAGAGGGCCCAGCACTGACCCCTGGGGTACACCGCTTATACCAGAGGACCCAGCACTGAACCCTGGGGTACACCACTTATACCAGAGGAGCCAGCACTGACCCGTGGGGTACACCACTTATACCAGAGGACACGGCACTGAGCCCTGGGGTACACCACTTATACCAGAGGACCCAGCACTGACCCCTGGGGTACACCACATATACCAGAGGGCCCAGCACTGACCCCTGGGGTACACCACTTATACCAGAGGACACGGCACTGAGCCCTGGGGTACACCACTTATACCAGAGGACCCAGCACTGACCTCTGGGGTACACCACTTATACCAGAGGACACGGCACTGAACCCTGGGGTACACCACTTATACCAGAGGACCCAGCACTGACCCCTGGGGTACACCACTTATACCAGAGGACCCAGCACTGACCCCTGGGGTACACCACTTATACCAGAGGACCCAGCACTGACCCCTGGGGTACACCACTTATACCAGAGGACACGGCACTGACCCCTGGGGTACACCACTTATACCAGAGGACCCAGCACTGACCCCCTGGGGTACACCACTTATACCAGAGGACCCAGCACTGACCCCTGGGGTATACCACTTATACCAGAGGACCCAGCACTGACCCCTGGGGTACACCACTTATACCAGAGGACCCAGCACTGACCCCTGGGGTATACCACTTATACCAGAGGACCCAGCACTGACCCCTGGGGTACACCACTTATACCAGAGGACCCAGCACTGACCCCTGGGGTACACCACTTATACCAGAGGGCCCAGCACTGACCCCTGGGGTACACCACATATACCAGAGGGCCCGGCACTGACCCCTGGGGTACACCACTTATACCAGAGGACACGGCACTGAGCCCTGGGGTACACCACTTATACCAGAGGACCCAGCACTGACCCCTGGGGTACACCACTTATATCAGAGGACCCAGCACTGACCCCTGGGGTACACCACTTATACCAGAGGACCCAGTACTGAGCCCTGGGGTACACCACTTATACCAGAGGACCCAGCACTGACCCCTGGGGTACACCACTTATACCAGAGGACCCAGCACTGACCCCTGGGGTACACCACTTATACCAGAGGACCCAGCACTGACCTCTGGGGTACATCACTTATACCAGAGGACCCAGCACTGACCCCTGGGGTACACCACTTATACCAGAGGACCCAGCACTGACCCCTGGGGTATACCACTTATACCAGAGGACCCAGCACTGACCCCTAGGGTACACCACTTATACCAGAGGACCCAGCACTGACCCCTGGGGTATACCACTTATACCAGAGGACCCAGCACTGACCCCTGGGGTACACCACTTATACCAGAGGACCCAGCACTGACCCCTGGGGTACACCACTTATACCAGAGGGCCCAGCACTGACCCCCTGGGGTACACCACATATACCAGAGGGCCCGGCACTGACCCCTGGGGTACACCACTTATACCAGAGGACACGGCACTGAGCCCTGGGGTACACCACTTATACCAGAGGACCCAGCACTGACCCCTGGGGTACACCACTTATACCAGAGGACCCAGCACTGAACCCTGGGGTACACCACTTATACCAGAGGAGCCAGCACTGATCCCTGGGGTACACCACTTATACCAGAGGACCCAGCACTGACCCCTGGGGTACACCACTTATACCAGAGGACCCAGCACTGACCTCTGGGGTACACCACTTATACCAGAGGACCCAGCACTGACCCCTGGGGTACACCACTTATACCAGAGGACCCAGCACTGAACCCTGGGGTACACCACTTATATCAGAGGACCCAGCACTGAACCCTGGGGTACACCACTTATACCAGAGGACCCAGCACTGACCCCTGGGGTACACCACTTATACCAGAGGACCCAGCACTGACCCCTGGGGTACACCACTTATACCAGAGGACCCAGCACTGACCCCTGGGGTACACCACTTATACCAGAGGACCCAGCACTGACCCCTGGGGTACACCACTTATACCAGAGGACCCAGCACTGACCTCTGGGGTACACCACTTATACCAGAGGACACGGCACTGACCCCTGGGGTACACCACTTATACCAGAGGACCCAGCACTGACCCCTGGGGTACACCACTTATACCAGAGGACCCAGCACTGACCCCTGGGGTACACCACTTATACCAGAGGACCCAGCACTGACCCCTGGGGTACACCACTTATACCAGAGGACACGGCACTGACCCCTGGGGTACACCACTTATACCAGAGGACCCAGCACTGACCCCTGGGGTACACCACTTATACCAGAGGACCCAGCACTGACCCCTGGGGTACACCACTTATACCAGAGGAACCAGCACTGAGCCCTGGGGTATACCACTTATACCAGAGGACCCAGCACTGACCCCTGGGGTACACCACATATACCAGAGGACCCAGCACTGAACCCTGGGGTACACCACTTATACCAGAGGACACAGCACTGATCCCTGGGGTACACCACTTATAACAGAGGCCTCAGGACTGACCCCTGGGGTACACCGCTTATACCAGAGGACCCAGCACTGATCCCTGGGGTACACCACTTATACCAGAGGACCCAGCACTGACCCCTGGGGTACACCACTTATACCAGAGGGCCCAGCACTGACCCCTTGGGTACACCACTTATACCAGAGGACCCAGCACTGACCTCTGGGGTACACCACTTATACCAGAGGACACGGCACTGACCCCTGGGGTATACCACTTATACCAGAGGACCCAGCACTGAGCCCTGGGGTACACCACTTATACCAGAGGACCCAGCACTGACCTCTGGGGTACACCACTTATACCAGAGGACACAGCACTGACCCCTGGGGTACACCACTTATACCAGAGGACCCAGCACTGACCCCTGGGGTACACCACTTATACCAGAGGGCCCAGCACTGACCCCTGGGGTACACCACTTATACCAGAGGCCCAGCACTGACCCCTGGGGTATACCACTTATACCAGAGGACCCAGCACTGATCCCTGGGGTACACCACTTATACCAGAGGACCCAGCACTGACCCCTGGGGTACACCACTTATATCAGAGGACCCAGCACTGATCCCTGGGGTACACCACTTATACCAGAGGACCCAGCACTGACCCCTGGGGTACACCACATATACCAGAGGACCCAGCACTGACCCCTGGGGTACACCACTTATACCAGAGGACACGGCACTGAACCCTGGGGTACACCACTTATACCAGAGGACCCAGCACTGACCCCTGGGGTACACCACTTATACCAGAGGACCCAGCACTGACCCCTGGGGTATACCACTTATACCAGAGGACCCAGCACTGACCCCTGGGGTACACCACTTATACCAGAGGACCCAGCACTGACCCCTGGGGTACACCACTTATACCAGAGGATCCAGCACTGATCCCTGGGGTACACCACTTATAACAGAGGCCTCAGGACTGAACCCTGGGGTACACCCCTTATACCAGAGGACACAGCACTGACCCCTGGGGTACACCACATATACCAGAGGACCCAGCACTGACCTCTGGGGTACACCACTTATACCAGAGGACCCAGCACTGATCCCTGGGGTACACCACTTATACCAGAGGACCCAGCACTGACCCCTGGGGTATACCACTTATACCAGAGGACACGGCACTGAACCCTGGGGTACACCACTTATACCAGAGGACCCAGCACTGACCCCTGGGGTACACCACTTATACCAGAGGACCCAGCACTGACCCCTGGGGTACACCACTTATAACAGAGGACCCAGCACTGACCCCTGGGGTACACCACTTATACCAGAGGACCCAGCACTGACCCCTGGGGTATACCACTTATACCAGAGGAGCCAGCACTGATCCCTGGGGTACACCACTTATACCAGAGGACCCAGCACTGACCCCTGGGGTACACCACTTATACCAGAGGACCCAGCACTGAACCCTGGGGTACACCACTTATACCAGAGGACACGGCACTGACCCCTGGGGTACACCACTTATATCAGAGGACCCAGCACTGATCCCTGGGGTACACCACATATACCAGAGGGCCCAGCACTGAGCCCTGGGGTACACCACTTATACCAGAGGACCCAGCACTGACCCCTGGGGTACACCACTTATATCAGAGGACCCAGCACTGACCCCTGGGGTACACCACTTATACCAGAGGACCCAGCACTGACCCCTGGGGTACACCACTTATACCAGAGGACCCAGCACTGAACCCTGGGGTACACCACTTATACCAGAGGACCCAGCACTGACCCCTGGGGTACACCACTTATACCAGAGGACCCAGCACTGACCTCTGGGGTACACCACTTATACCAGAGGACCCAGCACTGACCCCTGGGGTACACCACTTATACCAGAGGACCCAGCACTGACCCCTGGGGTACACCACTTATACCAGAGGACCCAGCACTGACCCCTGGGGTACACCACTTATACCAGAGGACACGGCACTGACCTCTGGGGTACACCACTTATACCAGAGGACACGGCACTGACCCCTGGGGTACACCACTTATACCAGAGGACCCAGCACTGACCCCTGGGGTACACCACTTATACCAGAGGACCCAGCACTGACCCCTGGGGTACACCACTTATACCAGAGGACCCAGCACTGACCCCTGGGGTACACCACTTATACCAGAGGACCCAGCACTGACCCCCGGGGTACACCACTTATACCAGAGGACCCAGCACTGACCCCCGGGGTACACCACTTATACCAGAGGACCCAGCACTGACCCCTGGGGTACACCACATATACCAGAGGACCCAGCACTGAACCCTGGGGTACACCACTTATAACAGAGGCCTCAGGACTGAACCCTGGGGTACACCACTTATACCAGAGGACCCAGCACTGACCCCTGGGGTATACCACTTATACCAGAGGACACGGCACTGAACCCTGGGGTACACCACTTATACCAGAGGACCCAGCACTGACCCCTGGGGTATACCACTTATACCAGAGGACACGGCACTGAACCCTGGGGTACACCACTTATACCAGAGGACCCAGCACTGACCCTGGGGTACACCACTTATACCAGAGGGCCCAGCACTGATCCCTGGGGTACACCACTTATACCAGAGGACCCAGCACTGACCCCTGGGGTACACCACTTATACCAGAGGGCCCAGCACTGACCCCTGGGGTACACCACTTATACCAGAGGACCCAGTACTGAGCCCTGGGGTACACCACTTATACCAGAGGGCCCAGCACTGACCCCTGGGGTACACCACTTATACCAGAGGACCCAGCACTGAACCCTGGGGTACACCACTTATACCAGAGGACCCAGCACTGACCCCTGGGGTACACCACTTATACCAGAGGACCCAGCACTGACCCCTGGGGTACACCACTTATACCAGAGGACCCAGCACTGACCCCTGGGGTACACCACTTATACCAGAGGACCCAGCACTGACCCCTGGGGTACACCACTTATACCAGAGGACCCAGTACTGAGCCCTGGGGTACACCACTTATTCCAGAGGGCCCAGCACTGACCCCTGGGGTACACCACTTATACCAGAGGACCCAGCACTGACCCCTGGGGTACACCACTTATACCAGAGGACCCAGTACTGAGCCCTGGGGTACACCACTTATACCAGAGGACCCAGCACTGACCCCTGGGGTACACCACTTATACCAGAGGACACGGCACTGACCCCTAGGGTACACCACTTATACCAGAGGACCCAGCACTGACCCCTGGGGTACACCACTTATACCAGAGGACCCAGCACTGACCCCTGGGGTACACCACTTATACCAGAGGACCCAGCACTGACCCCTGGGGTACACCACATATACCAGAGGACCCAGCACTGACCCCTGGGGTACACCACTTATACCAGAGGGCCCAGCACTGACCCCTGGGGTACACCACTTATACCAGAGGACCCAGCACTGACCCCTGGGATACACCACTTATACCAGAGGACCCAGCACTGAGCCCTGGGGTACACCACTTATACCAGAGGACCCAGCACTGAACCCTGGCGTACACCACTTATACCAGAGGACCCAGCACTGAACCCTGAGGTACACCACTTATACCAGAGGAGCCAGCACTGATCCCTGGGGTACACCACTTATAACAGAGGCCTCAGGACTGAACCCTGGGGTACACCACTTATACCAGAGGACCCAGCACTGACCCCTGGGGTACACCACTTATACCAGAGGACCCAGCACTGATCCCTGGGGTACACCACTTATACCAGAGAACCCAGCACTGACCCCTGGGGTACACCACTTATACCAGAGGACCCAGCACTGACCCCTGGGGTACACCACTTATAACTAAGGACCCAGCACTGACCCCTGGGGTACACCACTTATACCAGAGGACCCAGCACTGACCTCTGGGGTACACCACTTATACCAGAGGACCCAGCACTGACCTCTGGGGTACACCACTTATACCAGAGGACCCAGCACTGACCTCTGGGGTACACCACTTATACCAGAGGACCCAGTACTGACCCCTGGGCCACGCCACTTATACCAGAGGACCCAGCACTGACCCCTGGGGTATACCACTTATACCAGAGGACCCAGCACTGAACCCTGGGGTACACCACTTATACCAGAGGACACGGCACTGACCCCTGGGGTACACCACTTATACCAGAGGACCCAGCACTGACCCCTGGGGTACACCACTTATACCAGAGGACCCAGCACTGACCCCTGGGGTACACCACTTATACCAGAGGACCCAGCACTGACCCCTGGGGTACACCACTTATACCAGAGGACCCAGCACTGACCCCTGGGGTACACCACTTATAACTAAGGACCCAGCACTGACCCCTGGGGTACACCACTTGCAACAGAGGACCCAGCACTGACGCCTGGGGTACACCACTTATACCAGAGGACCCAGCACTGACCCCTGGGGTACACCACTTATAACTAAGGACCCAGCACTGACCCCTGGGGTACACCACTTATACCAGAGGACCCAGCACTGACCCCTGGGGTACACCACTTATACCAGAGGACTCAGCACTGACCCCTGGGGTACACCACTTATAACTAAGGACCCAGCACTGACCCCTGGGGTACACCACTTGCAACAGAGGACCCAGCACTGACCCCTGGGGTACACCGCTTATACCAGAGGACCCAGCACTGACCCCTGGGGTACACCACTTATACCAGAGGACACGGCACTGACCCCTGGGGTACACCACTTATACCAGAGGACCCAGCACTGACCCCTGGGGTACACCACTTATACCAGAGGACCCAGCACTGACCCCTGGGGTACACCACTTATAACTAAGGACCCAGCACTGACCCCTGGGGTACACCACTTATACCAGAGGACCCAGCACTGACCCCTGGGGTACACCACTTATACCAGAGGACTCAGCACTGACCCCTGGGGTACACCACTTATAACTAAGGACCCAGCACTGACCCCTGGGGTACACCACTTGCAACAGAGGACCCAGCACTGACCCCTGGGGTACACCGCTTATACCAGAGGACCCAGCACTGACCCCTGGGGTACACCACTTATACCAGAGGACACGGCACTGACCCCTGGGGTACACCACTTATACCAGAGGACCCAGCACTGACCCCTGGGGTACACCACTTATACCAGAGGACCCAGCACTGACCCCTGGGGTACACCACTTATACCAGAGGACCCAGCACTGACCCCTGGGGTACACCACTTATACCAGAGGGCCCAGCACTGACCCCTGGGGTACACCGCTTATACCAGAGGGCCCAGCACTGACCCCTGGGGTACACCACTTATACCAGAGGACCCAGCACTGACCCCTGGGGTACACCACTTATACCAGAGGACACGGCACTGACCCCTGGGGTACACCACTTATACCAGAGGACCCAGCACTGACCCCTGGGGTACACCACTTATACCAGAGGACCCAGCACTGACCCCTGGGGTACACCACTTATACCAGAGGACCCAGCACTGACCCCTGGGGTACACCACTTATACCAGAGGACACGGCACTGACCCCTGGGGTACACCACTTATACCAGAGGACCCAGCACTGACCCCTGGGGTACACCACTTATACCAGAGGACTCAGCACTGACCCCTGGGGTACACCACTTATAACTAAGGACCCAGCACTGACCCCTGGGGTACACCACTTATACCAGAGGGCCCAGCACTGAGCCCTGGGGTACACCACTTATACCAGAGGACACGGCACTGACCCCTGGGGTACACCACTTATAACTAAGGACCCAGCACTGAACCCTGGGGTACACCACTTATACCAGAGGACACGGCACTGACCCCTGGGGTACACCACTTATAACTAAGGACCCAGCACTGAACCCTGGGGTACACCGCTTATACCAGAGGACCCAGCACTGACCCCTGGGGTACACCACTTATACCAGAGGACACGGCACTGACCCCTGGGGTACACCGCTTATAACTAAGGACCCAGCACTGAACCCTGGGGTACACCACTTATACCAGAGGACCCAGCACTGACCCCTGGGGTACACCACTTATACCAGAGGACCCAGCACTGACTCCTGGGGTACACCACTTATACCAGAGGACCCAGCACTGACCCCTGGGGTACACCACTTATACCAGAGGACCCAGCACTGACCCCTGGGGTACATCACTTATACCAGAGGATCCAGCACTGACCCCTGGGGTACACCACTTATACCAGAGGACACGGCACTGACCCCTGGGGTACACCACTTATACCAGAGGGCCCAGCACTGACCCCTGGGGTACACCACTTATACCAGAGGACCCAGCACTGACCCCTGGGGTACACCACTTATAACTAAGGACCCAGCACTGACCCCTGGGGTACACCACTTGCAACAGAGGACCCAGCACTGACGCCTGGGGTACACCACTTATACCAGAGGACCCAGCACTGACCCCTGGGGTACACCACTTATAACTAAGGACCCAGCACTGACCCCTGGGGTACACCACTTGCAACAGAGGACCCAGCACTGACGCCTGGGGTACACCACTTATACCAGAGGACCCAGCACTGACCCCTGGGGTATACCACTTATACCAGAGGAGCCAGCACTGACCCCTGGGGTACACCACTTATAACTAAGGACCCAGCACTGACCCCTGGGGTACACCACTTATACCAGAGGACCCAGCACTGAACCCTGGGGTACACCACTTATACCAGAGGACCCAGCACTGACCCCTGGGGTACACCACTTATAACTAAGGACCCAGCACTGACCCCTGGGGTACACCACTTATACCAGAGGACCCAGCACTGAGCCCTGGGGTACACCACTTATACCAGAGGACCCAGCACTGACCCCTGGGGTACACCACTTATACCAGAGGACTCAGCACTGACCCCTGGGGTACACCACTTATAACTAAGGACCCAGCACTGACCCCTGGGGTACACCACTTGCAACAGAGGACCCAGCACTGACCCCTGGGGTACACCGCTTATACCAGAGGACCCAGCACTGACCCCTGGGGTACACCACTTATACCAGAGGACACGGCACTGACCCCTGGGGTACACCACTTATACCAGAGGACCCAGCACTGACCCCTGGGGTACACCACTTATACCAGAGGACCCAGCACTGACCCCTGGGGTACACCACTTATACCAGAGGACACGGCACTGACCCCTGGGGTACACCACTTATACCAGAGGACCCAGCACTGACCTCTGGGGTACACCACTTATATCAGAGGGCCCAGCACTGACCCCTGGGGTACACCACTTATACCAGAGGGCCCAGCACTGACCCCTGGGGTACACCGCTTATACCAGAGGGCCCAGCACTGACCCCTGGGGTACACCACTTATACCAGAGGACCCAGCACTGACCCCTGGGGTACACCACTTATACCAGAGGACACGGCACTGACCCCTGGGGTACACCACTTATACCAGAGGACCCAGCACTGACCCCTGGGGTACACCACTTATACCAGAGGACCCAGCACTGACCCCTGGGGTACACCACTTATACCAGAGGACCCAGCACTGACCCCTGGGGTACACCACTTATACCAGAGGACACGGCACTGACCCCTGGGGTACACCACTTATACCAGAGGACCCAGCACTGACCCCTGGGGTACACCACTTATACCAGAGGACTCAGCACTGACCCCTGGGGTACACCACTTATAACTAAGGACCCAGCACTGACCCCTGGGGTACACCACTTATACCAGAGGGCCCAGCACTGACCCCTGGGGTACACCACTTATACCAGAGGGCCCAGCACTGAGCCCTGGGGTACACCACTTATACCAGAGGACACGGCACTGACCCCTGGGGTACACCACTTATAACTAAGGACCCAGCACTGAACCCTGGGGTACACCACTTATACCAGAGGACACGGCACTGACCCCTGGGGTACACCACTTATAACTAAGGACCCAGCACTGAACCCTGGGGTACACCGCTTATACCAGAGGACCCAGCACTGATCCCTGGGGTATACCACTTATACCAGAGGACACGGCACTGACCCCTGGGGTACACCGCTTATAACTAAGGACCCAGCACTGAACCCTGGGGTACACCACTTATACCAGAGGACCCAGCACTGACCCCTGGGGTACACCACTTATACCAGAGGACCCAGCACTGACTCCTGGGGTACACCACTTATACCAGAGGACCCAGCACTGACCCCTGGGGTACACCACTTATACCAGAGGACCCAGCACTGACCCCTGGGGTACATCACTTATACCAGAGGATCCAGCACAGACCCCTGGGGTACACCACTTATACCAGAGGACACGGCACTGACCCCTGGGGTACACCACTTATACCAGAGGGCCCAGCACTGACCCCTGGGGTACACCACTTATACCAGAGGACCCAGCACTGACCCCTGGGGTACACCACTTATAACTAAGGACCCAGCACTGACCCCTGGGGTACACCACTTGCAACAGAGGACCCAGCACTGACGCCTGGGGTACACCACTTATACCAGAGGACCCAGCACTGACCCCTGGGGTACACCACTTATAACTAAGGACCCAGCACTGACCCCTGGGGTACACCACTTATACCAGAGGACCCAGCACTGACCCCTGGGGTACACCACTTATACCAGAGGACTCAGCACTGACCCCTGGGGTACACCACTTATAACTAAGGACCCAGCACTGACCCCTGGGGTACACCACTTATACCAGAGGACCCAGCACTGAACCCTGGGGTACACCACTTATACCAGAGGGCCCAGCACTGACCCCTGGGGTACACCGCTTATACCAGAGGACCCAGCACTGACCCCTGGGGTACACCACTTATACCAGAGGACCCAGCACTGACCCCTGGGGTACACCACTTATACCAGAGGACACGGCACTGACCCCTGGGGTACACCACTTATACCAGAGGACTCAGCACTGACCCCTGGGGTACACCACTTATAACTAAGGACCCAGCACTGACCCCTGGGGTACACCACTTATACCAGAGGACCCAGCACTAACCCCTGGGGTACACCACTTATACCAGAGGACCCAGCACTGACCCCTGGGGTACACCACTTATACCAGAGGACACGGCACTGACCCTTGGGGTACACCACTTATACCAGAGGGCCCAGCACTGACCCCTGGGGTACACCACTTATACCAGAGGGCCCAGCACTGACCCCTGGGGTACACCGCTTATACCAGAGGACCCAGCACTGACCCCTGGGGTACACCACTTATACCAGAGGACCCAGCACTGACCCCTGGGGTACACCACTTATACCAGAGGACCCAGCACTGACCCCTGGGGTACACCACTTATACCAGAGGACCCAGCACTGACCCCTGGGGTACACCACTTATACCAGAGGACTCAGCACTGACCCCTGGGGTACACCACTTATAACTAAGGACCCAGCACTGACCCCTGGGGTACACCACTTATACCAGAGGACCCAGCACTGAACCCTGGGGTACACCACTTGCAACAGAGGACCCAGCACTGACCCCTGGGGTACACCACTTATACCAGAGGACCCAGCACTGACCCCTGGGGTACACCACTTATAACTAAGGACCCAGCACTGACCCCTGGGGTACACCACTTGCAACAGAGGACCCAGCACTGACGCCTGGGGTACACCACTTATACCAGAGGACCCAGCACTGACCCCTGGGGTATACCACTTATACCAGAGGAGCCAGCACTGACCCCTGGGGTACACCACTTATAACTAAGGACCCAGCACTGACCCCTGGGGTACACCACTTATACCAGAGGACCCAGCACTGAACCCTGGGGTACACCACTTATACCAGAGGACCCAGCACTGACCCCTGGGGTACACCACTTATAACTAAGGACCCAGCACTGACCCCTGGGGTACACCACTTATACCAGAGGACCCAGCACTGAGCCCTGGGGTACACCACTTATACCAGAGGACCCAGCACTGACCCCTGGGGTACACCACTTATACCAGAGGACTCAGCACTGACCCCTGGGGTACACCACTTATAACTAAGGACCCAGCACTGACCCCTGGGGTACACCACTTGCAACAGAGGACCCAGCACTGACCCCTGGGGTACACCGCTTATACCAGAGGACCCAGCACTGACCCCTGGGGTACACCACTTATACCAGAGGACACGGCACTGACCCCTGGGGTACACCACTTATACCAGAGGACCCAGCACTGACCCCTGGGGTACACCACTTATACCAGAGGACCCAGCACTGACCCCTGGGGTACACCACTTATACCAGAGGACACGGCACTGACCCCTGGGGTACACCACTTATACCAGAGGACCCAGCACTGACCTCTGGGGTACACCACTTATATCAGAGGGCCCAGCACTGACCCCTGGGGTACACCACTTATACCAGAGGACCCAGCACTGATCCCTGGGGTACACCACTTATACCAGAGGACCCAGCACTGACCTCTGGGGTACACCACTTATATCAGAGGGCCCAGCACTGACCCCTGGGGTACACCACTTATACCAGAGGGCCCAGCACTGACCCCTGGGGTACACCGCTTATACCAGAGGGCCCAGCACTGACCCCTGGGGTACACCACTTATACCAGAGGACCCAGCACTGACCCCTGGGGTACACCACTTATACCAGAGGACACGGCACTGACCCCTGGGGTACACCACTTATACCAGAGGACCCAGCACTGACCCCTGGGGTACACCACTTATACCAGAGGACCCAGCACTGACCCCTGGGGTACACCACTTATACCAGAGGACCCAGCACTGACCCCTGGGGTACACCACTTATACCAGAGGACACGGCACTGACCCCTGGGGTACACCACTTATACCAGAGGACCCAGCACTGACCCCTGGGGTACACCACTTATACCAGAGGACTCAGCACTGACCCCTGGGGTACACCACTTATAACTAAGGACCCAGCACTGACCCCTGGGGTACACCACTTATACCAGAGGGCCCAGCACTGAGCCCTGGGGTACACCACTTATACCAGAGGACACGGCACTGACCCCTGGGGTACACCACTTATAACTAAGGACCCAGCACTGAACCCTGGGGTACACCACTTATACCAGAGGACACGGCACTGACCCCTGGGGTACACCACTTATAACTAAGGACCCAGCACTGAACCCTGGGGTACACCGCTTATACCAGAGGACCCAGCACTGATCCCTGGGGTATACCACTTATACCAGAGGACACGGCACTGACCCCTGGGGTACACCGCTTATAACTAAGGACCCAGCACTGAACCCTGGGGTACACCACTTATACCAGAGGACCCAGCACTGACCCCTGGGGTACACCACTTATACCAGAGGACCCAGCACTGACTCCTGGGGTACACCACTTATACCAGAGGACCCAGCACTGACCCCTGGGGTACACCACTTATACCAGAGGACCCAGCACTGACCCCTGGGGTACATCACTTATACCAGAGGATCCAGCACTGACCCCTGGGGTACACCACTTATACCAGAGGACACGGCACTGACCCCTGGGGTACACCACTTATACCAGAGGGCCCAGCACTGACCCCTGGGGTACACCACTTATACCAGAGGACCCAGCACTGACCCCTGGGGTACACCACTTATAACTAAGGACCCAGCACTGACCCCTGGGGTACACCACTTGCAACAGAGGACCCAGCACTGACGCCTGGGGTACACCACTTATACCAGAGGACCCAGCACTGACCCCTGGGGTACACCACTTATATCAGAGGACCCAGCACTGACCCCTGGGGTACACCACTTATACCAGAGGACCCAGCACTGACCTCTGGGGTACACCACTTATACCAGAGGACTCAGCACTGACCCCTGGGGTACACCACTTATAACTAAGGACCCAGCACTGACCCCTGGGGTACACCACTTATACCAGAGGACCCAGCACTGACCCCTGGGGTACACCACTTATACCAGAGGACTCAGCACTGACCCCTGGGGTACACCACTTATAACTAAGGACCCAGCACTGACCCCTGGGGTACACCACTTATACCAGAGGACCCAGCACTGAACCCTGGGGTACACCACTTGCAACAGAGGACCCAGCACTGACCCCTGGGGTACACCACTTATACCAGAGGACCCAGCACTGACCCCTGGGGTACACCACTTATACCAGAGGACACGGCACTGACCCCTGGGGTACACCACTTATACCAGAGGACTCAGCACTGACCCCTGGGGTACACCACTTATAACTAAGGACCCAGCACTGACCCCTGGGGTACACCACTTATACCAGAGGACCCAGCACTGAACCCTGGGGTACACCACTTGCAACAGAGGACCCAGCACTGACCCCTGGGGTACACCACTTATACCAGAGGACCCAGCACTGACCCCTGGGGTACACCACTTATACCAGAGGACACGGCACTGACCCCTGGGGTACACCACTTATACCAGAGGGCCCAGCACTGACCCCTGGGGTACACCACTTATACCAGAGGGCCCAGCACTGACCCCTGGGGTACACCGCTTATACCAGAGGACCCAGCACTGACCCCTGGGGTACACCACTTATACCAGAGGACCCAGCACTGACCCCTGGGGTACACCACTTATACCAGAGGACCCAGCACTGACCCCTGGGGTACACCACTTATACCAGAGGACCCAGCACTGACCCCTGGGGTACACCACTTATACCAGAGGACTCAGCACTGACCCCTGGGGTACACCACTTATAACTAAGGACCCAGCACTGACCCCTGGGGTACACCACTTATACCAGAGGACCCAGCACTGAACCCTGGGGTACACCACTTGCAACAGAGGACCCAGCACTGACCCCTGGGGTACACCACTTATACCAGAGGACCCAGCACTGACCCCTGGGGTACACCACTTATACCAGAGGACACGGCACTGACCCTTGGGGTACACCACTTATACCAGAGGGCCCAGCACTGACCCCTGGGGTACACCACTTATACCAGAGGGCCCAGCACTGACCCCTGGGGTACACCGCTTATACCAGAGGACCCAGCACTGACCCCTGGGGTACACCACTTATACCAGAGGACCCAGCACTGACCCCTGGGGTACACCACTTATACCAGAGGACCCAGCACTGACCCCTGGGGTACACGACTTATACCAGAGGACCCAGCACTGACCCCTGGGGTACACCACTTATACCAGAGGACCCAGCACTGACCCCTGGGGTACACCACTTATACCAGAGGGCCCAGCACTGAGCCCTGGGGTACACCACTTATACCAGAGGACACGGCACTGACCCCTGGGGTACACCACTTATACCAGAGGGCCCAGCACTGAGCCCTGGGGTACACCACTTATACCAGAGGACACGGCACTGACCCCTGGGGTACACCACTTATAACTAAGGACCCAGCACTGAACCCTGGGGTACACCACTTATACCAGAGGACACGGCACTGACCCCTGGGGTACACCACTTATAACTAAGGACCCAGCACTGAACCCTGGGGTACACCGCTTATACCAGAGGACCCAGCACTGACCCCTGGGGTACACCACTTATACCAGAGGACACGGCACTGACCCCTGGGGTACACCGCTTATAACTAAGGACCCAGCACTGAACCCTGGGGTACACCACTTATACCAGAGGACCCAGCACTGACCCCTGGGGTACACCACTTATACCAGAGGACCCAGCACTGACTCCTGGGGTACACCACTTATACCAGAGGACCCAGCACTGATCCCTGGGGTACACCACTTATACCAGAGGACCCAGCACTGACCCCTGGGGTACATCACTTATACCAGAGGATCCAGCACTGACCCCTGGGGTACACCACTTATACCAGAGGACACGGCACTGACCCCTGGGGTACACCACTTATACCAGAGGGCCCAGCACTGACCCCTGGGGTACACCACTTATACCAGAGGACCCAGCACTGACCCCTGGGGTACACCACTTATAACTAAGGACCCAGCACTGACCCCTGGGGTACACCACTTGCAACAGAGGACCCAGCACTGACGACTGGGGTACACCACTTATACCAGAGGACCCAGCACTGACCCCTGGGGTACACCACTTATAACTAAGGACCCAGCACTGACCCCTGGGGTACACCACTTATACCAGAGGACCCAGCACTGAACCCTGGGGTACACCACTTGCAACAGAGGACCCAGCACTGACCCCTGGGGTACACCACTTATACCAGAGGACCCAGCACTGACCCCTGGGGTACACCACTTATACCAGAGGACACGGCACTGACCCCTGGGGTACACCACTTATACCAGAGGGCCCAGCACTGACCCCTGGGGTACACCACTTATACCAGAGGGCCCAGCACTGACCCCTGGGGTACACCGCTTATACCAGAGGACCCAGCACTGACCCCTGGGGTACACCACTTATACCAGAGGACCCAGCACTGACCCCTGGGGTACACCACTTATACCAGAGGACACGGCACTGACCCCTGGGGTACACCACTTATACCAGAGGACCCAGCACTGACCCCTGGGGTACACCACTTATAACTAAGGACCCAGCACTGACCCCTGGGGTACACCACTTATACCAGAGGACCCAGCACTGACCCCTGGGGTACACCACTTATAACTAAGGACCCAGCACTGACCCCTGGGGTACACCACTTATACCAGAGGACCCAGCACTGAGCCCTGGGGTACACCACTTATACCAGAGGGCCCAGCACTGAGCCCTGGGGTACACCACTTATACCAGAGGACACGGCACTGACCCCTGGGGTACACCACTTATAACTAAGGACCCAGCACTGAACCCTGGGGTACACCACTTATACCAGAGGACACGGCACTGACCCCTGGGGTACACCACTTATAACTAAGGACCCAGTACTGAGCCCTGGGGTACACCGCTTATACCAGAGGACCCAGCACTGACCCCTGGGGTACACCACTTATACCAGAGGACACGGCACTGACCCCTGGGGTACACCGCTTATAACTAAGGACCCAGCACTGAACCCTGGGGTACACCGCTTATACCAGAGGACCCAGCACTGACCTCTGGGGTACACCGCTTATACCAGAGGACCCAGCACTGAGCCCTGGGGTACACCACTTATACCAGAGGACCCAGCACTGATCCCTGGGGTACACCACTTATACCAGAGGACCCAGCACTGACCCCTGGGGTACACCACTTATACCAGAGGACCCAGCACTGAACCCTGGGGTACACCACTTATACCAGAGGACCCAGCACTGACCCCTGGGGTACACCACTTATACCAGAGGACCCAGCACTGACCCCTGGGGTACACCACTTATACCAGAGGACCCAGCACTGACCCCTGGGGTACACCACTTATACCAGAGGACCCAGCACTGACCCCTGGGGTACACCACTTATACCAGAGGGCCCAGCACTGACCCCTGGGGTACACCACTTATACCAGAGGACCCAGCACTGACCCTGGGGTACACCGCTTATACCAGAGGACCCAGCACTGACCCCTGGGGTACACCACTTATACCAGAGGACACGGCACTGACCCCTGGGGTACACCGCTTATAACTAAGGACCCAGCACTGAACCCTGGGGTACACCGCTTATACCAGAGGACCCAGCACTGACCTCTGGGGTACACCGCTTATACCAGAGGACCCAGCACTGAGCCCTGGGGTACACCACTTATACCAGAGGACCCAGCACTGATCCCTGGGGTACACCACTTATACCAGAGGACCCAGCACTGACCCCTGGGGTACACCACTTATACCAGAGGACCCAGCACTGAACCCTGGGGTACACCACTTATACCAGAGGACCCAGCACTGACCCCTGGGGTACACCACTTATACCAGAGGACCCAGCACTGACCCCTGGGGTACACCACTTATACCAGAGGACCCAGCACTGACCCCTGGGGTACACCACTTATACCAGAGGACCCAGCACTGACCCCTGGGGTACACCACTTATACCAGAGGGCCCAGCACTGACCCCTGGGGTACACCACTTATACCAGAGGGCCCAGCACTGACCCCTGGGGTACACCGCTTATACCAGAGGACACGGCACTGACCCCTGGGGTACACCACTTATACCAGAGGACCCAGCACTGACCCTGGGGTACACCACTTATACCAGAGGACCCAGCACTGACCCCTGGGGTACAACACTATATAACGGAGGACCCAGCACTGACCCCTGGGGTACACCACTTATAACTAAGGACCCAGCACTGACCCCTGGGGTACACCACTTATACCAGAGGACACGGCACTGACCCCTGGGGTACACCACTTATAACTAAGGACCCAGCACTGACCCCTGGGGTACACCACTTATACCAGAGGACACGGCACTGACCCCTGGGGTACACCACTTATACCAGAGGACCCAGCACTGACCCCTGGGGTACACCACTTATACTAGAGGGCCCAGCACTGACCCCTGGAGTACACCACTTATACCAGAGGACCCAGCACTGACCCCTGGGGTACACCACTTATACCAGAGGGCCCAGCACTGACCCCTGGGGTACACCACTTATACCAGAGGACTCAGCACTGACCCCTGGGGTACACCACTTATAACTAAGGACCCAGCACTGACCCCTGGGGTATACCACTTATACCAGAGGACCCAGCACTGACCCCTGGGGTATACCACATATACCAGAGGGCCCGGCACTGACCCCTGGGGTATACCACTTATACCAGAGGACCCAGCACTGACCCCTGGGGTACACCACTTATACCAGAGGACCCAGCACTGACCCCTGGGGTACACCGCTTATACCAGAGGACCCAGCACTGACCCCTGGGGTACACCACTTATACCAGAGGACACGGCACTGACCCCTGGGGTACACCACTTATACCAGAGGACCCAGCACTGACCCCTGGGGTACACCACTTATACCAGAGGACACGGCACTGACCCCTGGGGTATACCACTAATACCAGAGGACCCAGCACTGACTCCTAGGGTACACCACTTATACCAGATGACACGGCACTGACCCCTGGGGTATACCACTAATACCAGAGGACCCAGCACTGACCCCTGGGGTACACCACTTATACCAGAGGACCCAGCACTGACCCCTGGGGTACACCACTTATACCAGAGGACACGGCACTGACCCCTGGGGTATACCACTAATACCAGAGGACCCAGCACTGACCCCTGGGGTACACCACTTATACCAGAGGACACGGCACTGACCCCTGGGGTACACCACTTATACCAGAGGACCCAGCACTGACCCCTGGGGTACACCACTTATAACTAAGGACCCAGCACTGAACCCCGGGGTACAACACTATATAACGGAGGACCCAGCACTGACCCCTGGGGTACACCACTTATACCAGAGGACCCAGCACTGATCCCTGGGGTACACCACTTATACCAGAGGACCCAGCACTGACCCCTGGGGTACACCACTTATACCAGAGGACCCAGCACTGACCTCTGGGGTACACCGCTTATACCAGAGGACATGGCACTGACCCCTGGGGTACACCACTTATACCAGAGGACCCAGCACTGACCCCTGGGGTACACCACTTATAACTAAGGACCCAGCACTGAACCCTGGGGTACACCACTTATACCAGAGGACCCAGCACTGACCCCTGGGGTACACCGCTTATAGCAGAGGACCCAGCACTGACCCCTGGAGTACACCACTTATACCAGAGGACCCAGCACTGACCCCTGGGGTACACCACTAATACCAGAGGACCCAGCACTGACCCCTGGGGTACACCACTTATACCAGAGGACACAGCACTGACCCCTGGGGTACACCACTTATACCAGAGGACCCAGCACTGACCCCTGGGGTACACCACTTATAACTAAGGACCCAGCACTGAACCCTGGGGTACACCACTTATACCAGAGGACCCAGCACTGAACCCTGGGGTACACCACTTATACCAGAGGACCCAGCACTGATCCCTGGGGTACACCACTTATACCAGAGGACCCAGCACTGACCCCTGGGGTACACCACTTATACCAGAGGGCCCAGCACTGATCCCTGGGGTACACCACTTATACCAGAGGACCCAGCACTGACCCCTGGGGTACACCACTTATAACTAAGGACCCAGCACTGAACCCTGGGGTACACCACTTATACCAGAGGACCCAGCACTGACCCCTGGGGTACACCGCTTATAGCAGAGGACCCAGCACTGACCCCTGGGGTACACCACTTATAACTAAGGACCCAGCACTGAACCCTGGGGTACACCACTTGCAACAGAGGACCCAGCACTGACCCCTGGGTTATAACACTTATAACAGAGGACCAGTCTGAGTTGCAGTCATTGACCACAATTCTCTGGTTACGATCCTTTAACCAGTTTTCAATCCAATCGCAAACTGCATTTTCCAAGATAATGATAGGTGGTAGGTCTGAATCCCTGAATGGACATAGATCTTTAAGACCTTTTATCCATTACTGACTAGTACAATGCACTGTGGCATTGCTGACCTAAACTTAAATTGAATCTTAACATCATCATTTTAAGATGCCAAATCTGTTGCTGACTTTGTAATATATCTTAATATACAGTATATTATAGTATTATACACATAATTACAAATAATTGCATAGAAATAATAATAAATTGTAGCTGCCTGCAGTCACCACTAAGGGGAACTTTTTACTGTTTTATCATTGAGTTCTGCTAGATTCACACTAGCATTGGCCTATCCGTTGTTCTGGTCCGTCAGATAGGTGGAGCGCTACAACAGCGGTCACATACGGAGCCTGACGGACCCCATGAACTATAATAGGATGTGTTGGGTGTCTATTCTTTTAAACTGAAACCACTGAACTAAAAAGTTGGACTTGCAGCACTTTTTCGTCCAGCGATTTTGGATGCACACTGCGACGGAGTCCCCGATACTGAACGTAGCCTTCAGTGTATGTCAGTATGCAGTAAGCTTATGAACTCCCTCTAGTGGTGGCTGGAGGAAACTGGAATAGAATTTTAGACCTGTCAGACAACCTTTAAAACTACTTCTTTGTAGGTGATTTGGAGCTCTGGTCACTATGAGGATTTAAGAAATGAACCAGAACAGAATTTTTCGCCATTTAGATAAAAAAAAAAAAAAATGACATGGTGGTAAAGAGCGGGATATTCACTTTAAATTAGTTAGAAGGAAGGATATTCTGCCTGCAGCGTCACCTAGAGATGGCAGTCCTGTGGATTAATATAGTTACCCATTTGTGGCCAGAACAATGTATTTATATACTAGTGGATTAAATAATGTTTTATATAGTCTTAGTTTTACTTTTTTTAGGTTTAAAAATCAATGGTGTCCTCCTTCCACTGTGGCCAGACCCTCTTCGTGATGGTATTTTCTACCTGCCCATGAACTTATGAGTGGGGTCCAGCATCTGGAACCTTCCCAGGGGCCAGCTGTTACTGCCAGCTGCCTGTTCATTCTTATTTTACTGGAGATCAGATGTATTATTACAGGGCAAGAGGCGTCCAATCCCAAGCAACCTCCTAGGATAGAAGGTTCATGGCGTTCTGGAAAAAAATCTGCTCTACATCTACTATATTGAGGATGGGCTAGTCAGTGAATCCACAGACTTCTGACGCTCTCAGTGCATTGCACCAATTGACATCAGTGGTCAGTCATGTAATGCACGGTTTCAATGCAGAGCGCCGTCAATGGATACAGCAATAGGCACATCCCACTATATAATGTTTACAAACTCTAATACATATGGACATGTTGTTCTGATTGGATTGCCTCTTTACAGGCCATGTCCATGAGATTTGCACTAGGGAGCCTATCTCTGCATGGCCTGCAGTAAGTTTATGGATATGTATGTCAAATGTTCGGCACCTTACAAGATATGTCATTTGTTGTTCCTCCAAAGGCTTTGTAGTCTTTGCTAGGCTGGTCTAAGCACTGTTGGAGGTTCCTTAACCCTACCAGAGGAAAAGACTGTGAACGCCCCCCTACATCTATACAGAACACATACTCATCTACTTACATTTGCATTGTACACCTTGTTGCTATCCTTGTAGACACATTTGTGTCACATACCCTAGTGGTAAATAGTTGGCTTTAGGCCAGTTGCACATAACCTGTGCTTACTGCCAGCCGTGAATTAAAGGCACAGGCGGAACACGGGGGGCACGCGGTTGTCACCTGTGTGCTGCCCGTGCACGAGCCGTGATTCCGTGGCCTCTTTCATTAAATGAATAGGAGCCACGGAAGCAGGGCCGCAAAATCGGACAGAATTAGGACCTGTTCCATATTTTGCAGCCTGGACTGTCGGCCCGCACACGTGACCGTGTCATTCATGGTCATGTTTACGGGCCCATAGAAATGAATGGATCAGTGTGCTATCCGGGAAAAACCCAGATAGCACATTGACCATGCACACAGTCGTCTGCAAGAGGCTGTAATTCCTTAATGGGCACTCCAACCCACTTTCCAAGTCTCCATTTAGTTTTGGATATCTACTTCTATCTAGTAATAAGGAAATGTATGGGTCTGTGGAGGTCAAGGATCAGCGTGTTCCCCAGGACCGGTTTTTGAAGCTGAAGACCACCTCAGAGTCCGCTGTGTGAATATATCTTTATAGTCATCCCCTAATTTCATTCATGAATGGGAAACATTTGTAATTTTCCACACAAGGGACTCGCAGCGCAGGTAATGCTGTGGAGCGGAGGAGTCAGTGGCTGTTGTAAAGGCGCTCATCCCCAACACCCACAAGGGTCAGCTGGTTTAGGCTAGGTTCACATGCATTGTTGGAGACTCTGCCGCAGAGAAAAGTCCTGCACATAACCTAACAGTATGTTTATGTCATGTGGAAGGAAACCGGAGTACCTGGCTGAAACCCACAAAAACACTTGGAGAACATACAAACGCCTTACAGATGTTGCCCTTGGTTGGATTCGAACCCAGGACCCCAGCACTGCAAGGCAACTGAGCCATCCCGCTGCATGATATCTATAGTTGTGCTTCCACCTCTCTCATTGTACTATGCAGCCAGTAGCTGATACTCTTTATATTGTTTTTATGCTGTTTCCTTCCTTTACCTTTTATAATGTATATTGCGCTGCCTTTTCAATACAGACTCCTAAAAATAGCTCCTTCCCAAGCTGGCTGTTAAGTACATCGAAATATGATTACACCTAGGAAGATCCTCACTAGCAGGGATAATGTTTCTGACAAGTAACTCAAATTACTTTAATTGCATGAGCCATCAAAGTACAACACGCTGCCTTGACATATCCACAGACAATGTTCTGCACCTGTCAGGCGACTCTCATTGGAAGTAACCTATGCATCAGACAGAGGGGTCATTTTTATTTTTGTGCGTTTTTATGCGCGGTGGGGATAGCGGGTGTAGCGGACGCTTAGGCATGTGTCATTCTTTGCTTGACACCGTAACTGGAGACCTCGTGACATCACTATTTTGAGATTAGGATAAGTTCAGTCTGCAGGGTGTACAACATTTATGAAGACTTTACATTATTTAGACCGTTGTATCCTTTTACTGTTGTGATGCTGCCGTTTCGTAACCTTGTGGCTTTCCTTTTTAATAAGAAAAAAAAAAGGACTAGAAGGATAAGTGTCTGTTGTCATACACGGCTTCGGTTGTTCTTTTTGATAGGCTACAGCCACTGTTTGCCACATCACTTGTTAAGAATAAGTACTAGGTGAAACCAGCTGCCTAGGACAGTCCCTAGGGGGGGAATCAGCTGTAAAATGTAGAGAAATGCACCTAAAAACAGGGGTGGCTCCAGCTTTATGGGCACTAGTCACACTAGGGGACCCCTTTATGCCTCAAGCATTTTTCTTCACCAACTATGCGTCACACTACTAATGGCGACAATTAGATTTTTGTTTTTGTATGAAAAGCAAAATGACATAAATACAGTATATTATACTATAATTCTACTGAAGAGTGCCTAAAATAAAACACAACTTGTGAACGTTCCCTTAAAAAGACAGAATCAGGTGTGCGCTGCAAATTTTGTAATTTCCTCTTTATTGACAGAAATGTGGGTGCTGGACCTGTTGAGGTGGAGCTATTTTTTTTTTTGCCTTTTCACATTCATAGCCATAGCAACCATATTTTTTGCATCCACATAGCTGTGTGTGGTCCTTTTTTTTGTGGAGATGAGCTGCAGTTTTTTAGGGGCCATTTTGTTATACCCGGAATTGAGAGTTTATTGGGTTTATTGAGTTTATTTTCTAGGCCTATACGTGATAACCTATCCTTAGGATAAGTCCCCTTGCAGACAACCGTGGCTGTGGTCAGCGTGCTATCCATGTATTTCACAGATAGCACACCGACTCATTCATTTGTATGGGCCCGTACACACAGCCGTGAGTTTCACGGTTCCGTGTGCGGGTCGCAGAACATAAAACAGGTCCTATTCCTGTCCTATATTGCGGCCTGTGCTTCCGTGGCTACTATTCATTTAATGAAAGGAGCCGCAGAAGCAGGGCTCGTACACGGGTGGCACACGGGGACATCCCCATGTCCCCCGTGTGCAGCCCATGCTTTTAATTCACGGCTGGCCAGTTGCAGCACGGTCGTCTGCAACCGGCCTAAGTCATCAATTAAAGGTCGACAGGGCTCTGACACCCTGACCCCTGCCGATCTGCTGTTTGAAGAAACCACAATGTTTGGAAGAGCTCTGTTGCCTCTTCACACGAAACCAAGTACAACGCCATACATTTTACACTGGCTGTGCTCAGCAATTCACTTGAATGGGACTGAGCTGTGACTGATGAACATAACGGAGTTAAGGAGTTAAAAAAGATGCCAACATAAATTAGATATATAGTAAATATTAATTACTTTGGGTGGTATTCCTATCTGTTTTTAGAAGCTGAATAATTGAAATTTTGAAAATTCCAAATTTCATGTTTTTTTATAAACAGAAAACACTAATGAGCAACATTTATTACTAACAAAGTATATTGTGTCAAGCAAAAAATTATAAATTTGTTCTCACATAAAATAACACGTCAGATGTCACACATGAAAAATAGTGGTTGAGTCTTCAATGAAACTCAACAAACTTTCACTTTGTATAAATGAATAGTACAGGCAATTACAACAAAATTTGTAATGTATCTTACCAGAGAGAAATGCTTCTTGCTCCTCTTAGGCTCGTTCCCTGCTCCCCCTTCCCATCCTAAACTGACCTTCACTCTGAAAAGTCTGCTATATCCATCTCAAGAGGGACTGCAGATCTCGTGACTCGGATTACACATATCTATAGAAGTCTATGGAGCAGAGTAGTAGAAGATATAGCAGCAGAAACAAAGGCTTAGTTTAATGGTGGAGCTAAATAGAAGCTTTCTATCACAAATAAAGTGCTATACTCACATCAGTACAGATCAGTACTGCATATCTTTGGAATGGTCCTGAGGAGAACATTACGGAGCAGATTCCTCTCTTCTTACTGTATGCAGTGTATGGCAGCTCAGAGAGAACTGCAAAATACAGATATAGCATGAAGAGGGGGAAACTTCTAAATAATGCAAAATACAAGTCATATAATGACCAGAAATAGTGTTATTCTCCTTGTACACACACTTGTACTATCGAGCTATGCATTTTTAAGGTCCAAACAAGACTGTGTTCTTAAAGGGGTTATTCCATGAAGTAGAGTCATCATGACCTTTCCCCTGCTCGACCTTTCTGAACGCTGTCAGGCTGAATATACTCCCATTCATTTCAGTGGGAGCTATGTATTCGCTATCTTCGATGCTCCCGTTGAAGTGAATGGGAGTGCCGACCACCACCAGTCCCGCCCACCTTCAGACTGGCTGCACTAAATTGTTAAATTTAGGATAGGCCATCAGTATTATATCAACGGGAGTCTGACTAGCAGCAACAGTGTGAAGGGGCAGCGTCTCTTTCATTGTTTATCAGCCATAGCTCCACACTTTAGTAGTGGCTGTGCCTGGTATTGCAATTGCCAGAGCTTCATCCCATTTAAAGGGACCTTTATGTACTCCGACATGCTAGAAAGCTGACAGTGTACTAAATCGTGTGTAAATAGCAGCAGGATGTCAGACCTTCTGTGGCGCCCTCTTTAGCAATGGTGGCTTATGTACCTCGGATGGGTATACATGAAGCTTACGTCTGTACTCCCTGCAGTGCTCCTATAGGGACAACTAAGATTACCACGTCTATTAGCGTGAAAAGCTCTGCGTAGCTCTGTCGTCTCCATGTATAGGTTCTGGCGGGGAGATCAATGTCAGCCTTAGGGCTATGTCAGGCAGCCAGGAAACATTGCAGGGGGTACACACATCAACTTCATGTATATTCTTCAATTTTTGGTCCACATATATTAGGGTAAAAGTATATAGTACCATACGGGAACTGGTCTGTTTCCATATATCACAGTAGTGAGTGAGATCTAATGGCTCTGGGCATCTTTAGCTCCTGTGAACATTTCGGTTCGTGGGGCAGGTCCCTTTAACTGGCCATCTGTATAGAACAAATCTTCTATGAAAGTTGTGTATTATTCACTGGAAGGAAGTGAATGTAATAGCCCCATAAGTGTCAATTATACATCAAACACCATGTAGGAAGCCTCATATTAATTGTGACCTTTTCCCTGGGGAGTAAAGTGATAGATTATTTAGTAAGTCATCTTTTGACAGTGAATCAGTAAGGGAAAGACTGAGGAAGGAGAGAGTGCCTAGTCATAGACAAAGTAATGATGTGCCATGTTGTATGTACAGATGTGGGTAACTATGAATAGGGGAAGCTGTCCATAAAGAATAGGAATTGCTGTATTCCAAATGTGGAGCTGGCTAATACTCAATAATAGTAATAGTGTTACAGTCCATGAACTGCATCCTATAGATGAATATAGTCTAAGTCTACTGTACATAAATGTCCTTAGAATCACTGTATAGGAAGAAGTTGTCCTGGAATAAGAACTTACCACCTATCCACAGGATAAGTGATCAGCGTCCGATCAGTGGAAATATCACAGTGGCCCCGTGTCCCCTGTTGGAATGGATAGACTCCATCCACTCTTTTCAATCTCTATGGGATTTTCTTTGATAAATGGAAGAGGAATTTAAGGCGGACCTCAGCTTCCGCCATGGCTTTCACCCGCTCAGCCCCAGGTGAATGAGGCTTATTACTGGAGTAGTTGGCTCCGCGGACCCCGGTGAATCAGCTGTGGTCATTTTTCAGCGTCCTGCTTTGATCCTTGCATTCAATTGCAAATAATGGGAAGTAGCTTAAGGGCAGAATTTGATACTGATTTCAAGGCGGAATCCACCTCAAAATTCTGCCACGTGAACGTCAGTCCAATAGACTTTGAATGGAGCAGTAGTGAGCATGCCCAACTGCCGCTCCATTCAAGTCTGGGACAAGGGAACCCAATTTTGATAGTTAGTGAGGGGCTCAGTGATCAGACGCTTAGGTAATAACCTCTTATTTATTTTTGTCCATTACTTGATAAGTGCTAACATATTTCACAGCACATTACAAACACTGTCAGTCACTGTCCCATAAAGGGCTCACAATCCCTATCAGTATGTCTGTAGAGTGAGGAAACCCACACAAATACAGAGAGAACATACAAACTCTATGCAGATGTTGTCTTTGGCTGGATTTCAACCTATTGCAGTTCAGCCCCGTTTACTTAACCACTTCCATACCAGATGCTTTACCCCCCTTCCAGAACAGACACATTTTCGGGTTTTATTGCATGTGCCGTTTTGAGGGCTGTAACATTTTTATCATTTGCGTTATTCAACTAATTTCTGCGTCTTTTTTCTGTGACACATAGGGCTTTATTTTTATGTTGTTTTTATTTTTGCATGTGTTTTAAATTTTTTTTATATCCGGGAAAATCTAAACAAAAGAGGAGGGAAAACGGGTCTGTTTTACACTTTTAATTTTTTTTTTTATTTAATAACACAAAGTGCTACTAAAAAACTATAAATAGTTTTTACTCTACGTTACGGTAATTTTTATTTTGTATGGTGTCGTCGAGGGTGGGGCTATAACCTTTAATAAGGACGTGTTATTGGCGTATTATTTTTTTTTTTTTTTTTTACTTTTCATTTTTTTTATTTTTTATTTTTTTTTACATTGTGTCCCCATAAGGTCATAATAGACCTTTGGGGACATCTGATCACTTTTTTTTGTTGAGGCTGATTTCCCCTGTAACTGGAGCTGGCACATTTAGCCACAGTTGCAGGAGGAATACATCCTCCTGTCCGTTACTTACACATTACTATAGAGCTGATCTGGGTCCTGTAGGACCCAGCAATTCAAACAGACTCTGATCCCGGCAGATGACATGACTGCCGGGTCAGAGGGGAGCCGCAAGATGGCGATGGCCATAGCGAGGTATACAGTGCTCCTTCAACACTGTATACACAGCAATTGGGATTGCAGGGAAGGTAATAAATCTTCCCTGCCTTCTCTCTGTGCAGCTGCTGAGTTCTGCTTGGATGTACCGGTACGTCCTTGCAGAAATAGACAACCACCTTCTGGACGTATATAGTCTATGGGCGGTACGGAAGTGGTTAAAGGGGTTTTCCGAGACTTTTTAAATTGATGACTTATACTTATCAGTCACATGGCCTGATCGCTGCTCTGTCCCATTCAAGCTAATGAGCTAAGTTGTGATACCAAGAAAAGTTACCAAGCCGCCGTACAAATGTACAGCCCTGTGCTTGGTAAGTACAGAAGAGCTTGCAGCTCTCTCACCCGAGCACTGCAGCCTCTTGAAGCAGCTGATTGACTGGGGCCCAGGTGTTGGACCGTTGCAGATCTTTATAGGATACCTGAGATTTCATGAAAAGTTTAAATATCTGCATGGTCTTGCTGGGCAGTCTGTTCTATGACTGTATAAGCCTTCATACATGGTATCCTATCAGTTTTTCTGCTAGTAATAATCACATTATGACTGCAGCCTATTTTACATTTGTCTCTGAGACTGTTGACGTGTAGAATAAGCAACAGTCTGCAGAATAATGAACAGTCTTCCCCCCTTCCGTATCCATTATAACTCATTTGGTTTGTATATAATTTGTTTATCTGCCAGGAGTAACTGTACAAGAACAAATAGCTGAGAAAAGCCCAAGTGAACATGTTATAGGAGATCCAGGAACACTGAACTGCAAATACATGCAGGCATGTTGCAGCCTATAAGATACCTGAAACAGGAAAAGATTATTCTATGAGTACAGTCAGGAAAACTGTTGCAGTTTGTGATATCCCATTTGTAACCACACAAGCAGCCAAAAGTAGATACAAGTACATTGTATGCTGTGAGATGTTCAAAATGTTCAGTCCATTTGCAGATGTGTTGATGCTGTGAGGAGAATCAGCCCCTCCAATCTGCATTCACTTTATGTAGATAGAACAGACCCTCCTCTTCCACTCACTGTGAACCTGTCTTGTAGCTATGGACAGGACTTCTCTAGTAACAGGGAGTTAACAGCAAATTAGCTAGAAGGGAGACACCTAGTGGCAGGAGCTGTAGAGAGGTTTTTCAGACAGATGGCAGCAACATTTTTTAATTAAAGTACATAACATTTTTGCCAGAATCGAATTCTCTAGGAAATCAGACTAAGTTGTCTGAAAAATTAGTGACCATGTAATTGAAGACCTGAAAAACCCCTTTATAGTTCAGACCAGTAGTTTACAGCTGCAGGTTTTTCTAAACTCACATACATTCATGTGACATATTGTTATGAATATGGTACACGTCACAAATTTTTTTTGCCATTTTTGCAAAGATAAAAAGATACCCCTATGTATTTTTAAGCTCTATGTTACAGATTACATATAGAATTAAAGGCATTTTTCTGTTATTATAATATTGCTAACCTGTTCTTCTTAGGATAGGTCAACAGTATCAGATCAATGGGGGTCCAGACACCCCCACTGATCAGCTGTTTATAGAGGCAGTGCATGCTCAGGTATGTGACATCACATTCATGCGACACATGGCCTGTTTGCAGCTCAGTTCCATTCAAGTGAATTGGATTGAGCTACAATATGGAGCACAGCTGCTGTACAATGTATGGTACTGTGCCTGGCATTCAGTGATCAGCAGATCAAAGGGGAGTGCTGGGTTTCGGACCCCCACTAATCTAATCTATCCTAAGTGTAGGGGATCTATTTAAAAATTTTAGGAATAAAGTAGTCAGTGACTTATATAGGGGACATGTACTGTATTCCAGAATGCATGTTACATTTGCAACTCCAGCAGTCATATACCCTCCCATAGTTACCCAGCGCTTCTGTCTATTTATTTATCTGCTTATCTACCGGGTTTTTAATCAGTTTTCTTCATATCTCTGCTTTCTCCTGTGCAGGAAATTGCACCAGCAGTTTGAACTATACAAAGAGCAAGTGAAAAAGATGGGTGAAGAAGCCCAGCAGCAGCAAGAGCAAAAGGGTGATGCCCCCACTTGCGGGATCTGCCACAAAACTAAATTTGCAGATGGCTGCGGCCATAACTGTTCATATTGCCAAACTAAATTCTGCGCACGTTGCGGAGGGAGAGTGTCATTGCGCTCAAGCAAGGTAAGCTAACCAGAACTCAAGCTGTCTTTATGTCTGTTTATCCATATTCTACGTAAAACATTGTGTAAAGGGCCTTTTACAGAGCCTGATAAGGGCTGTTTTCCTGGGAATGCTTGTTTTTGATCATCGTCCTAAGAGGGCAGCCATACAGGGTTTTGGCCATACCACAGCCGCAGTCAGACTTGGTGGGTTGGTGTGTTCACTTAGGTAAGAGAAATAAAGAAAATACTGTAAAGAGAATACTGGCTTTTCTTTATAAATAATAATAGAAGGGAGAAGTATAAGTAGTTCCTATATATTTCCCATTCTTTTTGTAGCCATTCTTGGCTTTGGCTCAAAAAATTGCAGCAAAATCTGCAACAAAAAAAGCTGTGTTTTCACAACGTGGGGCCTCAGCTTAAGTGAAATCACCAGCCAGCTCAGCACTTTGGTGTCATACGGCTTCTGTCTGGCAGAAGGGCCCATTCAGAGGGTGAAAAATGAAGAGGAAGTGAGGCGGACTTCCACCTCCAACTCCTCTTCATTTTCCAGAATCTGCCACAAAGTCAGTGCAAAATTCCTATGTGTGAAAATATGCCTAATTGTGCTGCCGGTCAGCCGAAAAGCAAGCAAATGCTCGTTGGTCAGCTGATTGCACATTTTGTGTAGTATAAGGCTGTGTTTTCACAGGGTGCTGATGTGCAGATTGGCATGGCTTTCAAATGAACCTTTATGTATCCACATTATTAGGGCTGCACACCATTACTTCTAAAAGGCCAGTGGTCATGAATAATGAAAGTGCATAGTGGCATAACCTGAGACTTAGGGGCCCATAAGGTATCTCTTCCCAATATGGGGAGACCAGTACTATAATTGATACATTATAGTTGGGGGTCCTGGTGCAGATTTTGCATTGGGGCCCCGGAGCTTCATGTAATGTAGATTGTAGTTCATTTGAAAACCGTGCTGATCTCCATAGGCGCACAGGTTTCATTCGCACAGTAAGCGGTATGAACACCCTGTGAAATCTAGTCTAAGGCTAAGGCCACATGGTGCAGAAACACAGCAGAAAATACAGTACAAAGAAACTGCACCATATATTTGCCCTTTTCGTTTGCCATTTTCCACTACTGAAATTCATCTGCATTTTTTCATAACCCATAAAAGTTCATGGGATAAAAAAGCAGCGTTTAGCATCTAACATTAGCATACTGCATTTTTCTAAAATGCACATTGGTGTCTTTTCTGGAGCTTTTTCTTACTTTAATATGTGGACGAGATTAAATTAAATTTAATTTAATTTAATTCCTTTTTGCCTGCACTTTAAAGTGCAACATTTTTGACACTTGCAGATGCCAAAAATGCTGCATTTCCACAGCATGTGACCTTAGTGGCAATATATTGCCCAGTGTAGTCAGGGATATACTGCCGATAGTCGAGCAGAGGAGGAACAATCGCTACTCCGTTCACTTTGCAACGGTCTGTGTAAATAGGTTGATACAAAGCAGTGACGTTACGTTTCTCATCCTGGCCAGGATCACTCAGTGTAATAGCCGCTTAAGGCTAATTGTACACGACCGTGTGTGGGCCGATGGCTGTGATCGAACGGCACGGAAGTCACATGGATGTCATCCGTTCTGTGTTTCGCCCGTGCACCAGCATCTGCGGCCCCATTCATTCATGCAGAAGCACGAACTGCAATAGGACCTGTCCTGAGTTTTGCGGCCCAGACTGAATGGGTCAGTGTGCTATCTGGGAAAAACCCGGATAGCACACTGAACTCGCACACGGTCCTGTGCAAGGGGTCTAAGTTTATTAATACAGTGCGTCATTTATTGCGGATTTATTCTGTATTGTATTCCAGAGCTGCATTCACAATTCTGCTGCTCATTTTTGGAAACCTTAGACAACATTGTTGTGGATACAAGCCAAACAGTTGAGATCCCGTCATATGATTGGACAGTTAGTTTCTCCTACATGCAAAAAACAATTTGAATAGAGCTTTTGGGGGGAATTGTGCACCTCAAATGTGCACCTCAAGCTGCGATCACCTGTCAAATTCTGCCCGGTTCACTGGTTTGGTGGCTATTTACCTGCCACCCTCCATGGCCGACCCGATCATGTGGGAAACAGAAGTGATTCAGCAGTGACAGCTGGTATCTGATGGCACTGCTGACAGCTCACAAGTGACTGTGCTGGAAGCTCTCATGACAGTATAGCAAAGATAAACCTCAATCTGTTTCCTGATTTTGGCTGTCATACTTCCCATATGATGCCGAATAGATAGGAAATAATCACTCAAACTAAAACTAGTTTTGATCGATCACTCCCAATATCCGTCCACACATTTTAGCATCTGCACCACTTTACCTAATGGGAAGTCATGAATGAACAATAGGCTAAATATAGTGGCATGAATAATAACTATGTGGGGATTTACTGTACATAATACGTAGTTTGGGACTTAATTCAATTAGCTGCTATATTAAATATCTCCCAAATCACAAGGTTCGACAAATTAACGGGTCCGTATGACGTACCCAGCCCTGTTCTTGGCACCTAAATTGCAGCTTGTCTGGCATCTGCTATGCATTTGTTATCCAGAGTATCAGCGATTTGTTAACTGGTGTGTCACCCTCCTAAATAATATTACTTGTGTGATGTTCGTACATTGGAACCAGACTGGAGACATCTTAAAATACATTGCTGATACGCCCTGCTAAAAATACTCACAAGGATTCAGTGCCATGGTCTGCGATAAGGATAGGCACCGTATACATTTCAAGATTAGGAAACAGAACTCATTTCCAGGAGATCAGACACCTGAACATTCATAGGACTCATAGTCTGACTGCTACCCTCCTGACCACCTATACACATGCACACTTGGATATGTTGAAACTCGTACTCGTATCCTTCTCTCTCCCGACAATTTTGACAGGGTAGATTGAGGAGGCCACAATACACATTATATATATAGTTGGCTGCTCTTGTCGAAATTGGCATGTCCCACATTAACCTTGAAGTTTTATGCAAATGAGGTAATTGGTGCACTGGGGGCGGGTCTTCAGTTCCCTGGAGCATTGTTATTGCCACTCAGACCCCTACCATCTCCTTCCTGTGCCACTCCATGCAGTAGGAGTTAACCTCCCATTGTTATGATGTCACACATACTACTTCAGCATCGGACCCCAGCAAGAGCAGTGCTTTCAGGACTGAAGGCCCGTCCCCAGTGCACCAACTACCTCATTTTAATAATATTTCAAGGACATATACAGTATAATAAAGGTATCTTGTTTATCCCTGTATGCTTGAGGGAGGTGGTAAACGTTTTTGTGCATCTTAATAGCACCCCATTATGGATGTATTCTCTTCTAGATGCAGTGCTTGTACGGGGTGAATATATATCGTAATCCAGTAGAACAAGTATGAGTCCATAGCTTACTGAGTATAGTCCTATGGCTCCAAACAACGCAGAGTTAGTACAATGCATAAGACAGCTGTGGCCTATTGTCTATGGTGGGTCCTACACAGCAGATCCAACTAAAATATGGTCCTACTAACACATATTTGACTCCCTAAGAATCTGCCAGTTGAATTTGGTGTTCTGTCTCATTGAAGTTTATGCTGCCATATGCGTTTTTATAGCAAAGAAGGTGGAGAAGCCTGCCATTTTTGCCTATGGTGAGAAAGAAGATCAATTTCAGACCACCACAGACTACCTTAGACAGTGCAGCTCAGCTGGAGTTATTGGGTGACATGTATTATAACTGGTGCAGAGATAGATTATTTGCCCATGTCACTTTCAGCCTTTCACCCCCTCTACCAACTCCGACTGTTTGCACCCTTCAATAGCCGCTGCTCCGCTGATTTTGGCAGATTTGGGATTTTTTTTCTAGTCCCCACAGTTCCTGGGCAATTGCTGTTAATTTCAGCACCATTATGCTCTGTACTGTCAGGTGGGCGGTCTTGGGCTGGAGTAGAAAGACAAGGACCGCCCATGTGACAGCAGAGAGCAGAATTGTGCTGAAATTAACAGCAATGATTGCTCAGGAGTGGTGGGGGCTAGAGAAAAAATTCCAACTGTTCCGGAATCAGTAGAGCGCTGCCTATTGAAGGATGGAGTTGGAGTTGGTGGAGGTGGTGAAAGGTCCTCTTTAAAAGTAACCAACTCTCATGTGACAACAATCGGACTCCCCACTGATCCGATATTAACCAATGTCAAAGCTGAGACCGCCCTTTTGTATCACCTGGTCTATTGGGTATAATTTTACCCTATTGTTATATAACCCTTCTTTGTGACCTCATGTTGCACGGTTACATGTAATCTCTTGACTACTTGTAATATCCTCTGTTGTATTAAATTTACAGTATCAATTTACACCAATTAGCCATAATATTAAAACCACCTGCCTAATATTGTACAAGTCCCCTTTATGCTGCCAAAACTGCTCCAACCTCTTGAGGCATGAACTCACTTCCTTGGACCCCTTTTAGTAGTTACAAACCAGCACATACTGGGAACACCAGTCGAGATCTGTCATTTTTCGAGATTTTCTGTCCTAGTTTTCTAGATGTCACAGTTTGACCATTTGTAGAGTCTCCGAAATCTTCTCACTTGCCCATTGTTTCTGCTTCCAACACATCAACTCCATGCACTGACTGTTGTGTTGCTGCCTAATATATCCTACCCCTACAGAAGCTATTGTACCAAGAAAATCAATGTTTCTATAGGGGTATTGTTATTATGGTGAATTGATATAAGGTTACATCCACACACTCTGCTGCTGCACAGAGACCTATGTCTGCATTCTGCAGGTAAATCTGAGTTATTATCCTAAATTATCCACGTATTGGCCACCATGTGCAGGTTATCTGCAGCCTCGGACAAGCAGAGCCTGTGGATATATCCTGTCTTATGTATCCTTGTGTTCTGCATTTAACCGGTTTGTCCAAAACTGTATATTAATGGCCTATCCTTAGGTGGTCAATATCAGATTGGTGGGGGTCTGACACCTGGTACCCCCACCGATCAGCTGATATTTGCACAGAGTATGGAGCCGCAGATAGAAGGCTCTGTACACTGTGTAGTGGCTTGGGAGCTGAACTACCACAGCGCAGTATGTGGAGCCGCCTGCTTCAGGGCTCCATACTCTGTGCAGATATCAGCTGACGGGTGTCTGACCCAAAAATCTGTCTTGGTTAACCTCTTTAACCTCATTTTGCTAATTTAACCCTGTCTTGCCTGTGTAACCTTATTACTGAACATAACAGTGTTTTCTTCCCTTTTCTGTCTTTTCTTCCTCTGCTCTCTCATTGGGTTTTCTGGATATTGCTGCAGGAGGACAAAGTGGTTAGAATCATTTCTTATCTTATTTCTCCTATATTAGTACACCCCAGCACTATGCTTATACTATATTACATTTCATGTTGGTGCATGTTATAGATCCATGCATGATAATTTTCCATTATTTCCCTGAGTTTGGAGCATGCATCCTTTTTAGGTATAGTTTCTGGCTGTTTGGAGAATTACCAATGACTATTTTTCCTCCCAGTATGGCATATATTTCACTCTTAGGCTATGACCCCACGTAGCGAGCCGCAGTTACTGTAAAAAGCACAATGGGAAAAACTGTGGCGGAAACGGCGCTTTTTACAGAACGTCTGCAGAGTTTTCTTCTGCAAACTTTCTGCTTCAGTTGTACCAACTGTACAGCGTTTCCATAGGTATAATTGACATGCTGCGATTTACAAAATTGCAATGTTTTTTAAATTGCAGCGTGTCCGCTGCGGATATTTTTCTGCAATGTCTGAACGGGATTAGTCACAAATCCCATCCACTTTGCAGATACTATAAAACACAGCATTTTTTTTCTGCCATTGCAAAATCGCGGTGTTTACGCTACGTGGGACCCAGGCCTGAAAGAAAATAATAGTGGTAAGGTCCATGAATGATCTGTTTAGAGAAAAGCTGGGTGATGTTATGGCCTCCATTAATCTGTGTTTATGAGATGCCACCAGGCTTTCATGCAGTTTTGCAGGGCAAGTGGCATTTCATGGCTGATTCACACAGATGGTAGCCAATGTGGATCTCAAGATCCTGCCACCCTTCCTCCCTAAAAATGTATACTGTATATGTATATACATCTCCATATATACTTGTGTATACAAATTGAGATGAAACTGTCTTTTACACAGGTCTGTGTACAGTATTAGGTCAGGGACACACTGGACGGGTCTGCTGTCCAATGTTCTTTGTGGACATCCCGCAGCAGACCAGACTGAGGCAAAAAGCAGTCAAAATTGTCTGGTTTTCACTGCACCTCTCAGCCACAATTCTTGGGCACTTGGCCAATATCAGACTTTGATTGTAAGAGATTGTTCACACAGCTGATTTTTCAATGCAGATTTTGTGGCTAAATCTGGGCCTTGGTGGGTAGCCACATATGGATTTTTACCTTTAAATGGGACTGATCAGTTTGTGGATGTAAGAAAATATAGGCTGCCAATCCACAGCACAAATCAAAAAAATCTGACTGCTTTTTCAATATCAAAGCCCACAGGTCAACTGAGATTTGCTGATGGTACGAGCCACCGGGCTTGGTAGGGGCATTATGATTAGCATCAGGCCAAAGGTATAGACAGGGGGTCCACATGTTTGAAGCGGGTCCACATATACCCAGAGCCAGTCCTGAGTACAGTCAATAACTAGATAGATCAGCAAGTGCTGAAAAGAATTAGAGGACTTCACAAGAGATAGACCACTAACTTATCAGTGTTGTCCAGGATTTATTTTCTAGAACTCCTGAATCTTCCATGTTATCCTGACTGCATGTAAGATAGGTTAGTGTCACCAGAACCCAATTTATCAACCCAGTCTGCAGATAGATAGGTTAGGGTCACCAGACTCCAGCATATCAACCCAGCCCTGCAGATAGATAGGTTAGGGTCACCAGACCCAGCATATCAACCCAGCCCTGCAGATAGATAGGTTAGTGTCACCAGAATCCAATTTATCAACCCAGTCTGCAGATAGATAGGTTAGGGTCACCAGACCCCAGCATATCACCCCAGCCTGCAGGTAGATAGGTTAGTGTCACCAGAACCCTGCATATCACCCCAGTCTGCAGATAGATAGGTTAGTGTCACCAGAACCCAGCATATCACCCCAGCCTGCAGATAGATAGGTTAGGGTCACCTGAATCATATGGTCTTTTCCTCTTGTCAATCACTTCCTCCTTTGCTGAGATATCTCTGTTTATGTTAATATGCAAATGAGTTCTTTAGAGCAACAAGGGTGTTCCATTTACCTCTTTGGATCAATGAGAGTGCCCTCCTTCTTCCAAAGAGCTCATTTGCATATTAACAAAAACAGCGACATCTCAGCAACAGCGGCAGCAATTCACAATGTAATAGCAATGTTTGATTCAGGTGACCCTAACCTATCTATCTGTAGTATCCTCCGTGTGGAGAGGCAGTGTATTGTATAACAGACAGAACTTACTGTATCAAATTTATATATGGTATATGTATCTAGACTGATATAATATAGATATGAGATAGATATATGTGACATACAGAAATAGATATGAGAAAGAGTAAAACTTTTTAGAAGCATTATCTTCCCCACGCAGCCAGGTCCAAATTCTGTACTATCCCTGAGCAACTGTTCATCTGTTTCATGATTCATCAGAACAAGAATCATCTGCATCAGCCTCATCACAGACACCCCACTATGTGGCTGTGCTTATTGCCAGATAGATATGATGCGGATATTACATAGAATGATAGATAGATAGATAGATAGATAGATAGATAGATAGATAGATAGATAAAGTAGACAGATAGATAATCTCTCTCTCGCTCTGTCTCTCGCTCTCTTTCTGTCTATCTAGCCGGGTAGATAGATAATATTGAAACTATAGGTAGATACTGTAGCTAGAGAGATAAAAAGATAGATAGATAGATAGATTGATACTGTAGATAGATACTTTAGATAGATAGATAGATAGATAGATAATATCTCTCTCTGTCTCTCGCTCTCTTTCTGTCTTTTTAGCCAGGTAGATAGATAATATTGGTAGAAACTATAAGTAGATACTGTAGATAGATAGACAGATAGATAGATAGATAGATAGATAGATAGATAGATACTATAGGTAGATAAATAGATAATATCTCTCTCTCTTGCTCTCTTTCTATCTAACCAGTTGGATAGATAATATTTATAGAAACTATAGGTAGATACTGTAGCTAGATAGATAAAAAGGTAGATAGATAACATAGATAGATAGATACTATAGATAGAATAGATTAGGATGGATAGATAGATAGATACTATAGATTAGATTAGGATAGATACTATAGATAGATACTATAGAGAGATTAGATTAAGATAGATAGATAGATAGATAGATAGAGATAGATGAGATAGATAGATAGATAGATAGATAGATAGACACAGGGATAGATAGATAGATAGATAGATACTATAGAGAGATTAGATTAAGATAGATAGATAGATAGATAGATACTATAGCTAGATTAGGATAGATAGATACTATAGATAGATAGATAGATAGATAGATAGATAGATAGATACTATGAACAGAATAGATAGATAAATAGATATAGACATATCAACATAAATTAGCCCAATTATCAGTAATTCTGTTCCAGCTTTAATTTTTGACAAGCTGAATAACATCTCAGGTTTGGCGTGTAATATATTCTGTGTTCTCCTCTGAATTCTTTATGATTTATGGTCTGTTTAGCTATAATTATTACAATTAGGATACTTATATTTCACTTGTATCTGCTGGTAATTGATTTTGGAGATGAGCGTGAAGAGTTGATAAATTAGTATATTTGTGATATAGTCCCAGCTCACCTGGGGACACAATGAAATAATAATGTCATTTAGGAACTTCTCAATTATTATATCATGAATTTATATGCCAAGTAAAATATAATCAGCCTCATAGGGAATATTGAAAAGTTTGCTGGAGCATGTATGAAAAAGCTAGGAGCTTATGCGTATTACATAGTACAGTCTCTATGGGGCCATAGTGTACCTCCGATTGAACATGGAACGTGGTGTGAATACAGTGATAGATCTACGTCTTTCAGTCTCAAGATCTCTGCTTGTGGCCACTAAACATTCTTATTTACCTACCAAGGTCAAAACTGATGTCCTCACAGATTGTGCCCTGGTATGATAAACTTAGAGATTTCTATTAAAAATTACAGAGGAAAAATTGTGGTATTAAAGGGGTTGTGCAGAATTGTAAAACACGGCTGCTTTCTTCATTCATTTTAATGGGATTGAGCTGCAGTATTGCCATGTGACCAATATATGTGAGGTCGCTTCCTGAGAAGGAGAAAGCAGCCATGTTTACTAGTCCTGCACAACCCCTTTAATAGTGAAATTGTTTATAGTAACCACTATTAAATTTTTAGCCAATCTGTTTGGTTGTAGTAAGTAATTACTCTACATTTCCTTTTTATTAGGCCCCCTACAGACGACCGTGGCCGTGATCAGTGAGCTATCCGTGTTTTTCATGGATAACACAATGATCCATTCATTTCTATGGGCCTGTACACATGACTGTGAATTACACCTTCCCGTGTTCGGGCCGACAGTCTGGGCCTCAAAATAAAGACCAGGTCCTATTCCTGTCCGATTTTACGGCCTTGCTTCTGTGGCTCCTATTCATTTAATGAAAGGGGTCACAGAAACATGGCTAGTGCACAGGGGGCACACGGGTGACATCTGCATGTCCCCCTGTGCCGCCCGTGCCTTTAATTCACAGCCCCAGAAAAGCACACGGTCGTCTGCAGCCGGCCTTAGGCTGTATTCACACAACCGTGCTGAGTCTCAGACATGTGCAGTACAGGACCCGTGTGGCACCTGTTTTTGTCACGGATCCATTTATGTCAATGGGTGAATCCGGTCCGTGAAAATGGTGCCAATAGTCCGATCCACAAAAAAATATAAAATTCTCTATTTTTTCACAGCTTTTGGGCCAATGTTGTCAGTTGTCTGAATAGGCTCTTAGTTTTGATAAACCTCCACCAATGTGCGTAGCATACAACCTGAGAGGGCCCCCAAGTATAATGATAGCAGTGTTTGTGGGGTTCGCGGTAGCGGCTGCCACATGGCTGCGTGTCCCGGGCCCCATAATGTTCCGGGCCCTGTGGCAGCCGCTACCGCTGCTACCCCGATATTTACGCCCCTGGCCCGGAGTGTTGCTTTAACTTGGCATTAATTCATACAACGTTAGATCAGGGCTGTGGAGTCGGTACGCCAAAGCCCCGACTCCGACTCCGACTCCTCAATTTCCCCTGACTCCAACTCCGACTCCGACTCCACCAAAATAGGCACCGACTCCGACTCCACGACTCCGACTCCACAGCCCTGGCACTGTTAAACCTTATAGGTTCACTCAGAACTCAGTCCCATCATTATATGAGGAATAGAACAGACCTTTACAGGACATTTCATCATTTTCAACATTTCATCATTTTCCCAAATTCTTATGAAAATATATTCAGCACATACTGCATTGTACTACTAACTGTACCAATTTATTATATATTTTGGGAGTCGGAGTCGGTCCATTTTATACCGACTCCGACTCTACCAAAATAGGCTCCGACTCCGACTCCACGACTCCGACTCCGACTCCACAGCCCTGCGTCAGATACAGTTTACATAAAGTCACAACACTTTGCTATACCGCGAACCTTCAATCTGGCATAACCTCAGCGTAACGCTGCAGCCAGAGCGGTGTCCTATCTCAGGAGATATATGGTCATCTATGATCACCCACCTAAGGTTGTTTAAATGGGTTGTGCCATTAAGGACACATATATCCCATATCCACAGGATAGAGGATAAGTTTCTGATCACTGGGGGTACCGCCATCAGGAAAATGGGGATCAAGAGTCTTCCTAAAGTGCAATTGCTAGTGTGTCTCATTTTTCTACCAGAGGCAACATACGTGTCAACTATACAGAGGAATGAAACATTCCCTTTAAGAAACTTGAAAATCCTTATATGCATCCCTCCTAACTGTACTGTTTTTGCAGGATTGCTTTATGGTAGTTTCTGATTGGACCGAGCAGGGCTGTGGAGTCAGAGTCGTGTAGGCAGGATCAATTGTGGGTGGAGTTAGAGTCGGAAAAAAAGTTTCTGCAGCTTGAAAATAAAATGATTAATTATATTATACAATTATGAATATTTTATAATGAATAAGATGTGTAATTTGTTACATATTTACTTTCATAGGAATTAAGTCATTGGCTTTTTTTTCTGATTTAGGCTGGGGCCCCACATAGTGTAAGGGCCGTGATTCTGGCTAATCCCATCCACATAATGCAGAAAAATATCCGCAGTTGACATGCTGCGATTTCAAAAACTGTTGCGTGCAAAAAGTCCACAGAGGAAAATTCTGCGGACTTTCTGTGAAAAGTGCTGCGGGAAAAACCGTGATGCGTTTCTGCTGCAGTTTTTCCCGAAACGCAGCTCACTGCGTGGGGCCTTAGCCTTAGAGGAGCTTTACTGCTTCTGTCTGACCAGGGCTGTCAGACATTTATGAAGGAGTTGGAGTCCAACTGCGGAAAAATAGAGGAGTTGGGGGTTTGACCTACCAGCTCCACAGCCCCTGGACCAAGGGTGCAGCTTAAAAAAAAAATTCTGGTAAATGGGGATTCTGATGTTGGGATGTATATACAGTGTATGTTTTTAATATTAAAGCTGCCCTGTCCAAAAGAAATTATTTCTGTACATGGAATTTGGGATTATAAATATCAGTCAATCCTACTTATATGTAGTAAGAGACGCCCTGCGCTCGATTTATATGCATAGATTGTTAAGGGAAATCATCGATTGGAGGCACTGATGCCGAAGACATCGCCGTAATGATGGATCTGACGAGTATAATTAATAAAGCATTCAAGATAGATGAGATTTCATGGACACTAAAATTGTCCTTCTATTATAATGTATGTTCTGGCTGGTATTCTCTGGTGATCCGGTCTCATGATAGTCGGAGATCTTCCCACTCAGCAGTGCAGACAACACACTCGGCTCAGCTCAGCGGAGTAATTGATGTAAATGAACTTGCCTATTGAAAAAGGCAAAAAGTGGAATGGTTTTCAGCTTTAATCATTTATCTATTTAACCCTGTATAGATTTAATTAGAAATCAATATTCTAGTTAGTGAAGAGGCCGTATCGATTTCCACAAATTTTTTTTTTCCGAGGGAAGATGCAGAGTAGTGTTAAAAATTGCATACAATGCATCCTAATAAATCATCCTGTAACTGGAATTTAGCTGAAATTAATGTCCTACATTCTCGTCTTTCCAGTGTGGATTCCCAGTTGGGCTTGCATATAACAAAAATATAATGATGTAAGTCTCCCTGGGGGTCCGTGCAGTCAGAGCCCCAAATCACAATTTACATACACAACCTCTTTTTCCCCCTACAGGACACAATTTATAGTGGTGGGATCTTTCATGGCATGGAGACTTCTCTTTATGAGCCAGAGCAGAGTAAAGGTCTTATTCTGTTGGCCATGGTGCGACCACCTTTAAGGCCCCACGTTGCGACAACACAGCATCTTTTGTTGCAGATTTTGCTGCGTTTTTTGAGCCAAAACCAGGAGTGGATTGAGCAGAAGGGAGAAGTATAAGGACTTCCTATATATTTCCCATTCCTTTTGCAGCCATTCTTGGCTTTGGCTCAAAAAACTGCGGCTGTGGGAAAAACCACGGTGGAAACGCATCACATTTTTTTTTCCGCAGCGCTTTTCGCAGTGGACTTTCTGCTTCAATCTGATGGAGAAACATAGCATTACATAGTGCTCATTAAAATTGAAGGGGCTTTCCGGGGTTTTTTTTATGGCCTAGTCTCAGGATAGGACATTAATGTGTGATTGTGGTGGGGCTGCACATGGCCCCTGCACTGATATGCTCCATACATTATATACAGCTTTAAGCTAAGGCCCCACGTAGCGAGCCGCAGCCGAAAAACACTGCGGAAAAGACCATGATGGAAATGTAAAACGCAACATTTTTTTGCCGCAGCGTTTTTTTTTTTTTGCAATGTGGGGCTGTAGCCTCACTTGGTATTGCCAGTCAAACTCATTGAATGGCGATGAGCTTATTTTTATGGAATGTCCCTGAAAGGTCAAAAAGGACCAGGATTAGAAGTATCAAACTATATAATATACACCGTAATTGAATTCAGGACGTGCACGATGGTTCTTGCTCATTATTCCCAACTGGACAACCGCTATCCATATATCCTTTTAGGGCATGTTGTTGTAATTGAAAAGCCTTACCTAGGATCCCACCTATAAGACACTGCAAAGAGAAGCTCCCCTTTGGTAAACTCAGTGCGGCATATTTATCAGTAGAAGTCCAACACTTTTTGCTTACATTTGTGCCAAAATTTATGGTGCCCACCAACATTTATGGTGCCCACCATTTACGACATATTTATAAACAGTGTGTGCAAGAACAGAAAAATACAACAGGCTCAACACTTTTGGAAAATGTGCCCCAGAATGGGCGAGGTTTAGAGATGTCTCACTTTACGACACATGAAACAGAAGAGAACGAATATGGTGCAGATTTCCTCTGCAAAGTAGACCAATGGTGTAAATTTACAACAATTTACTTTGTGCGCCATAAATTCCTGTCGTGCACCACCTATTTGTCTCCTCAGTAAGTGAGAGATGATTTGTCTACTTACTTTGCATCAAAAATTGTAGGGTTTTGTAGGGATTTTGATGATTGGGCCAAATATTTGTTCCTTATTGCATGCAAATTAAATTTTTTGTGCCAAATATTTGTCTACATATATAGTGCCGGATATTTGTCTCATGGTGAAGCTCGACACTTTAGCCGGATACTATTTAAGTCAGACTTTTGGAGTTTCTAGAAACCTTCCATATTTATGAAGGTCCGTACAACAGATTTATATGTCTAAAACTACGAACAGGATTGCAAAGTTCAACAGTATTGATAAATGTGCTCCACTTTGCCTATGAATGGCATTGTCACCTATCCCTTTGTATAGGTACCATGTTATATACAGTACCCTACAGTTTCCTCTGCATACCAGATGCGGACCCCCTTCCTCTGCAGTGTCTACCAACAGGGCTGTGGAGTCGGTACGCCAAAGCCCCGACTCCGACTCCTCAATTTCCCCTGACTCCGACTCCGACTCCACCAAAATAGGCACCTACTCCGACTCCGACTCCACAGCCCTGGACTGCTAAACCTTATAGGTTCACTCAGAACTCAGTCCCATCATTATATGAGGAATAGAACAGACCTTTACAGGACATTTCATCATTTTCAATATTTCATAATTTTCCCAAATTCTTATGAAAATATATTCAGCACATACTGCATTGTACTACTAACTGTACCAATTTAATATATATTTTGGGAGTCGGAGTCGGTCCATTTTATACCGACTCCGACTCTGACTCCACCAAAATAGGCACCGACTCCGACTCCGACTCCACAGCCCTGTCTACCAATGACCCCACTGGTCGCTGACAATTACAGCAGTCAGAACTGGCAATGTAGAAAAGAGGTTGGTCCCAAATTCCAAGGACTAGAAAAGTTTTAGTTGCCCTATTATGGCACATAGTAAGTTACTCGCTTTTCTTTGAAACCCAAAAGTCCAAGACGTGTAAATTCATCGGTCTACACAAAGTATAGAAAATAATAATGTGCTGAATAATGGAGATTGATTGACTAGATATTAGAAATCCTCTTTGACTAGCTCTTTGACACCTCCATGATGGATGTCTCCATGTCCCGGGCTATACATTGCCTATTATTATTACAGCCATAGAAGTTTCGTTACTTCCTTTGCAGAGAAATTGTATTGATCGTGTTAATTAATGTGATGTTAAATAATGGCTCATGCACGAGTACGTCTTGGCAAATCCCCTGTTCCGGTCACAGGTGTGTAACAGCACAGTTAAGGTACTTTGAGTACATTTAGGCATTATGGCACAGCGGGGGGATGATATGAATATTTCATCAGCTAGATTCAACTTCAGTTGCTGGAAACCAGTGCCTGCATATATAAATAATGAAGACATTGCGGGCGAAGTAGAGAAAGCACTAATGGGTTTTCTTTCTTGTGGGCAACTGCTTCTTCACAAGTGGGAAAGTGCTAGGGAGCCGGCGACTACCAGAGATGTGTCTTTAAGAAGCACATGTGGGATTTCCTGTGTTCTTTTTAGTTTGTGGAGAGGACTTAATTGAGTTTTGGTTTTCTTTTTATATGGTAAAACTTTTTCTAGGAAGGTTTTGGGTTTCTTTTGATTTTTTTTTTGTGTTTTTTTTTTTTTTGGATTCCACAAGTTGTTACATTTAGAGCAAAACTACAGGATATTTTTTTGAACTTGAAAATGGAGGGGGGTAGAAGAAAGTCCTGGATTTCAGGTATATCTATTATTATAGTTATTAGTATTGTATTGTTAGTAGTAGTAATAATTTTAGGTATGGTACATTGTCTGTGTCTGAAAATATAACTATTATTTTCCAGCACAACATATTATGCTACTCTGTTGTACAAGTATTGTGACTTACGAATAGCTGACATTGATATAAAGTTTTACAACTCATACTGTGCATGCTGTTTTTATACCTTTTATACGGTAGGTTTGACAATTTTAGTTGAAATCAAGTAAATGCTTGGTTTGTAAAGACATTTTGACAGTCTTTGTGTTGTATAAGTGTATATATATATGTACCTGTATATATTAAATTAAATATAGTAAGATAGACACAAATGTATACATAAGAGGATAGATAGAATGATGAATAAATATTAATGTATATACATGGAGTCACCAAGCCACGGGATACATGATAAATGCCTGATCATTCAGATTGCTGGGACCCCCATGGTCACAACAAATGTATGACTGGAGCAATATTGGACATGCAGGACAACCTCTCCATTCACTTCTCTCAGACTGTTCTCTTGCACTCCTTCAGTCCAATACACGTTAAAAAAAACTGTGATCACACATGTAGCACACCATTCACACAGGGGGTTCGGTTTCCCCTGTTATTGTGCTTGTTGGGGGTCCTAGTGGTGGAAAACCCAGCAGCCACCTATCCTGTGGATATACTCTTGTATGTGGAAAAATCACTTTTTGGGGGGGAAAACCACCAGTTTTTCTTGGCCGCTTAAAGACACTGCAGCCTTGCAGCGCTGGAGTCCTGGGTTCGAATCCTGCCAAGGAACACATCTGCAAGGAGTTTGTATGTTCGCCCCGTGTTTGCGTGGGTTTCCTCCCACACTCCAAAGACATACTGATAGGGAATGTAGATTGTGAGTCCTATATGGGACAGAGACTGACAATGTCTGTAAAGCGCTGCGGAATATGATGGCGCTATACAAGTAAGCTAAATAAAAAATAATAATAAGGGATAATATGTTTTATCAACCAGTCTAAAAAATGTTCTTCATCTATCTATCTCTCCTATCTATCTATCTATCTATCTATCTATCTATCTATCTATCAAAAAATATATATATGTGGCTTACTGCAAGTGATGGTCTTATTACTTGATCGATTGAGACGTTTATTATATTTGGGATATTGTGTTGTATAACATCAGTATTTAAGGCAGTGATACTTTAGATGGGCAGCAGCCCCATGTCTAGATTTAGGTTAATGATAAGTGGTGACTTTCACGTAGCTTTGTACACAGTGTCAACAGTCCTATTTAACACTGTGCGTTCCTGCTGCAAACTTTAGACTTGGCAAGATGCACCAGACATCATTATTCTTGAGGGACGTCAGCTTTTACAAATACATAGAAAATAAGGCAACTGTGTAACAATCTTCATTAAGAACATGGTACAGTTTTGTGTATACAGGCGCTATGTAGAATTATGTGCCTCATGGTAAGCGACTGGGCCTTTTTTGTAAAGATTATTTTGGCCCTGGATATGCTGGGTATTTTAGTACTTGGTAGTTCCTCATATTACAGAAGCTTTTCTGTCATATCTTTGCTGATATTTATATGACCAGGGCTGTGGAGTTGGAGTCGGGATGAATTTTGGGTGGAATGGGAATCGGTAAAAAGCTTCTGACTTCAAAATGAAATTATTATTTTGAATTATATTATACAATTGTTTAATATAATTTATTACATTATATAATGAATTAGATACATAGTTTGTTACATATTTACTTTCCTAGGAATTCTGTCACTAGCTTTTAATGAATTACAGGATCTTTACTGTTTCTGTCTTACCATGGCTGTCTACCATTCATGAAGGAGTCGGAGCAGGAAAAATAAAGGAGTTGGAGTCGGTGGTTTGGCCTACAGACTCCACAGCCCTGTGTATGACCCAGTGTACGCGGCCTCCTTTTATCAAAACTGTCTTTAAAATAATTGGTTAAATAATAATTGGATAAATAATATGTAAATAATTATACTTCTGATAAAGTTCCCCAAGAGACTTTAATGCAGCTATAATATATATATATATACTTATATACTTATCATTGGGTACCTATCATTGGGCAAATGATGTCCTCTGGATCTGTAGAATTATGGATCAAGGATTATATATGGATTATATAATCATGGATCAGCTTCTTTCTGTAGCATTTTTGTGTAACATAAAATTCACACACATTAGCAGCCATGTTTAAAGGAAACCTGTCAAACCAAAAAAAAAAACACATCTAGTCCGCAGGCAGCATGTTATAGAGCAGGAGCTGAGGAGACTGATTTAGAGTTTATGGGAAAAGTTTCAGTATAACTTCATTTTATTTCAGTCTCTGCACCTTCTTTATTTAGGAGTCCGCTGGGTGCTCCTACTCATGGGTAACAGCCTTCCATGTATGAGCATGGATTATGCCTTTTCATGATGTTAAATGTGACAGGTTTACTGTATAGGTGGATACCTTGTTATGTCACTTATTAGTAAAACACAAAGAACCAAGCAAATAAATGCATGTCCAATAGACAAGTGTTGGTGAGTACATACACAAGTACATCCAAAACAGGCTCACACACCATAAATGAGTAAAAAAGTCATATTTATTAATTTCTAAAAAGTAACAAATAAAGAACCATAAAGTAAAGTGGAGAATTGCCAAGACCATAAACACATATAGCATAATCTCCAATGGGTGGTATGTGTAACAAATTTAGTTATACCATGTGTTACAGTAATACCATGCCAGAATAGTAAGCAAAGAAATAATGCAATGCTACAAAGTATATAAATATATATCTATACTGAAAAAAGTACCAATGCATGCAAATTATAAGCCTGCATTCTACAGACGTGCACTATAGAACATCAGTCAAAAAATCAGGTATATAATACAGCATGACCATAGTGACAGCAGTAAAAATAACAGAGTAACATATACTGCAATAACACATAGTGCAATGTAAACGATACCGACCAAGAGAGAATTACAGAGGAGGAGAGAAGCTGAGCTCTGTGATATATAGGGTTATATGATAGAGGGAGAGAAGCTGAGCTGTGTGATATATAGGGTTATATGATAGAGGAGAGAAGCTGAGCTCTGTGATATATAGGGTTATATGATAGAGGGAGAGAAGCTGAGCTGTGTGATATATAGGGTTATATGATAGAGTAGAGAAGCTGAGCTCTGTGATATATAGGGTTATATGATAGAGGAGAGAAGCTAAGCTTTGTTATATATAGGTTATATGATAAAGGAGAGAAGCTGAGCTCTGTGATATATAGGTTATATGATAGAGGAGAGAAGCTGAGCTGTGTGATATATAGGGTTATATGATAGAGGAGAGAAGCTGAGCTGTGTGATATATAGGGTTATATGATAGAGGAGAGAAGCTGAGCTGTGTGATATATAGGGTTATATGATAGAGGAGAGAAGCTGAGCTCTGTGATATATAGGGTTATATGATAGAGGAGAGAAGCTGAGCTCTGTGATATATAGGTTATATGATAGAGGAGAGAAGCTGAGCTGTGTGATATATAGGGTTATATGATAGAGGAGAGAAGCTGAGCTCTGTGATATATAGAGTTATATGATAGAGGAGAGAAGCTGAGCTCTGTGATATATAGGTTATATGATAGAGGAGAGAAGCTGAGCTCTGTGATATATAGGGTTATATGATAGAGGAGAGAAGCTGAGCTGTGTGATATATAGGGTTATATGATAGAGGAGAGAAGCTGAGCTCTGTGATATATAGGGTTATATGATAGAGGGGAAAAGCTGAGCTCTGTGATATATAGGGTTATATGATAGAGGAGAGAAGCTGAGCTCTGTGATATATAGGGTTATATGATAGAGGAGAGAAGCTGAGCTCTGTGATATATATTATATGATAGAGGAGAGAAGCTGAGCTCTGTGATATATAGGGTTATATGATAGAGGGAGAGAAGCTGAGCTCTGTGATATATAGGGTTATATGATAGAGGAGAGAAGCTGAGCTCTGTGATATATATTATATGATAGAGGAGAGAAGCTGAGCTCTGTGATATATAGGGTTATATGATAGAGGGAGAGAAGCTGAGCTCTGTGATATATAGGGTTATATGATAGAGGGAGAGAAGCTGAGCTGTGTGATATATAGGTTATATGATAGAGGAGAGAAGCTAAGCTTTGTTATACAGTCATATGAAAAAGTTTGGGCACCCCTATTAATCTTAATCATTTTTAGTTCTAAATATTTGGGTGTTTGCAACAGCCATTTCAATTTGATATATCTAATAACTGATGGACACAGTAATATTTCAGGATTGAAATGAGGTTTATTGTACTAACAGAAAATGTGCAATATGCATTAAACCAAAATTTGACCGATGCAAAAGTATGGGCACCTCAACAGAAAAGTGACATTAATATTTAGTAGATCCTCCTTTTGCAAAAATAACAGCCTCTAGTCGCTTCCTGTAGCTTTTAATCAGTTCCTGGATCCTGGATGAAGGTATTTTTGACCATTCCTCTTTACAAAACAATTCCAGTTCAGTTAAGTTTGATGGTCGCCGAGCATGGACAGCCCGCTTCAAATTATCCCACAGATGTTCAATGATATTCAGGTCTGGGGACTGGGATGGCCATTCCAGAACATTGTAATTGTTCCTCTGCATGAATGCCTGAGTAGATTTGGAGCTGTGTGTTGGATCATTGTCTTGCTGAAATATCCATCCCCGGCGTAACTTCAAATTCGTCACTGATTCTTGTACATTATTCTCAAGAATCTGCTGATACTGAGTTGAATCCATGCGACCCTCAACTTTAACAAGATTCCCGGTGCCGGCATTGGCCACACAGCCCCAAAGCATGATGGAACCTCCACCAAATTTTACAGTGGGTAGCAAGTGTTTTTCTTGGAATGCTGTGTTTTTTGGACGCCATGCATAACGCCTTTTTGTATGACCAAACAACTCAATCTTTGTTTCATCAGTCCACAGGACCTTCTTCCAAAATGAAGCTGGCTTGTCCAAATGTGCTTTTGCATACCTCAGGCGACTCTGTTTGTGGCGTGCTTTCAGAAACGGCTTCTTTCGCATCACTCTCCCATACAGCTTCTCCTTGTGCAAAGTGTGCTGTATTGTTGACCGATGCACAGTGACACCATCTGCAGCAAGATGATGCTGCAGCTCTTTGGAGGTGGTCTGTGGATTGTCCTTGACTGTTCTCACCATTCTTCTTCTCTGCCTTTCTGATATTTTTCTTGGCCTGCCACTTCTGGGCTTAACAAGAACTGTCCCTGTGGTCTTCCATTTCCTTACTATGTTCTTCACAGTGGAAACTGACAGGTTAAATCTCTGAGACAACTTTTTGTATCCTTCCCCTGAACAACTATGTTGAACAATCTTTGTTTTCAGATCATTTGAGAGTTGTTTTGAGGAGCCCATGATGCCACTCTTCAGAGGAGATTCAAATAGGAGAACAACTTGCAATTGGCCACCTTAAATACCTTTTCTCATGATTGGATACACCTGGCTATGAAGTTCAAAGCTCAGTGAGGTTACAAAACCAATTTTGTGCTTCAGTAAGTCAGTAAAAAGTAGTTAGGAGTATTCAAATCAATAAAATGATAAGGGTACCCAAATTTTTGCACCGGTCAAATTTTGGTTTAATGCATATTGCACATTTTCTGTTAGTACAATAAACCTCATTTCAATCCTGAAATATTACTGTGTCCATCAGTTATTAGATATATCAAATTGAAATGGCTGTTGCAAACACCCAAATATTTAGAACTAAAAATGATTAAGATTAATAGGGGTGCCCAAACTTTTTCATATGACTGTATATAGGTTATATGATAAAGGAGAGAAGCTGAGCTCTGTGATCTATAGGGTTATATGATAGAGAAGCTGAGCTCTGTGATATATAGGGTTATATGATAGAGGAGAGAAGCTGAGCTCTGTGATATATAGGGTTATATGATAGAGGAGAGAAGCTGAGCTCTGTGATATATAGGGTTATATGATAGAGGAGAGAAGCTGAGCTCTGTGAGATATAGGGTTATATGATAGAGGAGAGAAGCTGAGCTGTGTGATATATAGAGTTATATGATAGAGGAGAGAAGCTGAGCTCTGTGATATATAGGTTATATGATAGAGGAGAGAAGCTGAGCTCTGTGATATATAGGGTTATATGATAGAGGAGAGAAGCTGAGCTCTGTGATATATATATTATATGATAGAGGAGAGAAGCTGAGCTCTGTGATATATAGGGTTATATGATAGAGGAGAGAAGCTGAGCTCTGTGATATATAGGTTATATGATAGAGGAGAGAAGCTGAGCTCTGTGATATATAGGGTTATATGATAGAGGAGAGAAGCTGAGCTCTGTGATATATATATTATATGATAGAGGAGAGAAGCTGAGCTCTGTGATATATAGGGTTATATGATAGAGGAGAGAAGCTGAGCTCTGTGATATATATTATATGATAGAGGAGAGAAGCTGAGCTCTGTGATATATAGGGTTATATGATAGAGGGAGAGAAGCTGAGCTCTGTGATATATAGGGTTATATGATAGAGGAGAGAAGCTGAGCTCTGTGATATATAGGGTTATATGATAGAGGGAGAGAAGCTGAGCTCTGTGATATATAGGGTTATATGATAGAGGAGAGAAGCTGAGCTCTGTGATATATAGGGTTATAAGACAGAGGGAGAGAATCTGATCTCTGTGATATATAGGGTTATATGATAGAGGAGAGAAGCTGAGCTCTGTGATATATAGGTTATATGATAGAGGAGAGAAGCTGAGCTCTGTGATATATAGGGTTATATGATAGAGGGAGAGAAGCTGAGATGTGTGATATATAGGTTATATGATAAAGGAGAGAAGCCGAGCTCTGTGATATATAGGGTTATATGGTAGAGGAGAGAAGCTGAGCTCTGTGATCTATAGGGTTATATGATAGAGGAGAGAAGCTGAGCTCTGTGATATATAGGGTTATATGATAGAGGAGAGACGCTGAGCTCTGTGATATATAGGGATATATGATAGAGGAGAGAAGCTGAGCTCTGTGATATATAGGGTTATATGATAGAGGGAGAGAAGCTGAGCTCTGTGATATATAGGGTTATATGATAGAGGAGAGAAGCTGAGCTCTGTGATATATAGGGTTATATGATAGAGGAGAGAAGCTGAGCTCTGTGATATATAGGTTATATGATAGAGGAGAGAAGCTGAGCTCTGTGATATATAGGGTTATATGATAGAGGAGAGAAGCTGAGCTCTGTGATTATATAGGGGTATATGATAGAGGAGAGAAGATAAGCTCTGTGATATATAGGTTATATGATAGAGGAGAGAAGCTGAGCTCTGTGATATATAGGGTTATATGATAGAGGAGAGAAGCTGAGCTTTGTGATATGTAGGTTATATGATAGAGGGAGAGAAGCTGAGCTCTGTGATATATAGGGTTATAAGATAGAGGGAGAGAATCTGAGCTCTGTGATATATAGGGTTATATGATAGAGGGAGAGAAGCTAAGCTTTGTTATATATAGGTTATATGATAAAGGAGAGATGCTGATCTCTGTGATATATAGGATTATATGATAGAGGAGAGTAGCTGAGCTCTGTGATATACAGGGTTATATGATAGAGGAGAGAAGCTGAGCTCTGTGATATATAGGGTTATATGATAGAGGAGAGAAGCTGAGCTCTGTGATATATAGGGTTATAAGATAGAGGAGAGAAGCTAAGCTTTGTTATATATAGGTTATATGATAAAGGAGAGAAGCTGATCTCTGTGATATATAGGATTATATGATAGAGGAGAGAAGCTGAGCTCTGTGATATATAGGGTTATATGATAGAGGAGAGAAGCTGAGCTCTGTGATATATATTATATGATAGAGGAGAGAAGCTGAGCTCTGTGATATATAGGGTTATATGATAGAGGGAGAGAAGCTGAGCTCTGTGATATATAGGGTTATATGATAGAGGAGAGAAGCTGAGCTCTGTGATATATAGGGTTATATGATAGAGGAGAGAAGCTGAGCTCTGTGATATATAGGGTTATATGATAGAGGAGAGAAGCTGAGCTCTGTGATATATAGGGTTATATGATAGAGGGAGAGAAGCTGAGCTCTGTGATATATAGGTTATATGATAGAGGAGAGAAGCTGAGCTCTGTGATATATAGGGTTATATGATAGAGGAGAGAATCTGAGCTCTGTGATATATAGGTATATATGATAGAGGGAGAGAAGCTGAGCTCTGTGATATATAGGGTTATAAGATAGAGGAGAGAAGCTAAGCTTTGTTATATATAGGTTATATGATAAAGGAGAGAAGCTGATCTCTGTGATATATAGGATTATATGATAGAGGAGAGAAGCTGAGCTCTGTGATATATAGGGTTATATGATAGAGGGAGAGAAGCTGAGCTCTGTGATATATAGGGTTATATGATAGAGGAGAGAAGCTGAGCTCTGTGATATATAGGGTTATATGATAGAGGAGAGAAGCTGAGCTCTGTGATATATAGGGTTATATGATAGAGGAGAGAAGCTGAGCTCTGTGATATATAGGGTTATATGATAGAGGAGAGAAGATGAGCTCTGTGATATATAGGGTTATATGATAGAGGGAGAGAAGCTGAGGTCTGTGATATATAGGTTATATGATAGAGGAGAGAAGCTGAGCTCTGTGATATATAGGGTTATATGATAGAGGAGAGAAGCTGAGCTCTGTGATATATAGGGTTATATGATAGAGGAGAGAAGCTGAGCTCTGTGATATATAGGGTTATATGATAGAGGGAGAGAAGCTGAGCTCTGTGATATATAGGCTTATATGATAGAGGTGAGAAGCTGAGCTCTGTGATATATACGGTTATATGATAGAGGAGAGAAGCTGAGCTCTGTGATATATAGGGTTATATGATAGAGGAGAGACGCTGAGCTCTGTGATATATAGGGTTATATGATAGAGGAGAGAAGCTGAGCTCTGTGATATATAGGGTTATATGATAGAGGAGAGAAGCTGAGCTCTGTGATATATAGGGTTATAGGATAGAGGAGAGAAGCTGAGCTCTGTGATATATAGGTTATATGATAGAGGAGAGAAGCTGAGCTCTGTGATATATAGGTTATATGATAGAGGAGAGAAGCTGAGCTCTGTGATATATAGGGTTATATGATAGAGGAGAGAAGCTGAGCTCTGTGATATATAGGGTTATATGATAGAGGGAGAGAAGCTGAGCTCTGTGATATATAGGGTTATATGATAGAGGGAGAGAAGCTGAGCTCTGTGATATATAGGGTTATATGATAGAGGAGAGAAGCTGAGCTGTGTGATATATAGGGTTATATGATAGAGGAGAGAAGCTGAGCTCTGTGATATATAGGTTATATGATAGAGGAGAGAAGCTGAGCTCTGTGATATATAGGGTTATATGATAGAGGGAGAGAAGCTGAGCTCTGTGATATATAGGTTATATGATAGAGGAGAGAAGCTGAGCTCTGTGATATATAGGGTTATATGATAGAGGGAGAGAAGCTGAGCTCTGTGATATATAGGGTTATATGATAGAGGGAGAGAAGCTGAGCTCTGTGATATATAGGGTTATATGATAGAGGGAGAGAAGCTGAGCTCTGTGATATATAGGTTATATGATAGAGGAGAGAAGCTGAGCTCTGTGATATATAGGGTTATATGATAGAGGGAGAGAAGCTGAGCTCTGTGATATATAGGGTTATATGATAGAGGGAGAGAAGCTGAGCTCTGTGATATATAGGGTTATATGATAGAGGAGAGAAGCTGAGCTGTGTGATATATAGGTTATATGATAGAGGAGAGAAGCTGAGCTGTGTGATATATAGGGTTATATGATAGAGGAGAGAAGCTGAGCTCTGTGATATATAGGGTTATATGATAGAGGAGAGAAGCTGAGCTCTGTGATATATAGTGTTATATGATAGAGGGAGAGAAGCTGAGCTCTGTGATATATAGGGTTATATGACAGAGGAGAGAAGCTGAGCTCTGTGATATATAGGGTTATATGATAGAGGGAGAGAAGCTGAGCTCTGTGATATATAGGGTTATATGATAGAGGGAGAGAAGCTGAGCTCTGTGATATATAGGGTTATATGATAGAGGAGAGAAGCTGAGCTGTGTGATATATAGGGTTATATGATAGAGGAGAGAAGCTGATCTCTGTGATATATAGGTTATATGATAGAGGAGAGAAGCTGAGCTCTGTGATATATAGGTTATATGATAGAGGAGAGAAGCTGAGCTCTGTGATATATAGGGTTATATGATAGAGGAGAGAAGCTGAGCTCTGTGATATATAGGGTTATATGATAGAGGGAGAGAAGCTGAGCTCTGTGATATATAGGTTATATGATAGAGGAGAGAAGCTGAGCTCTGTGATATATAGGGTTATATGATAGAGGGAGAGAAGCTGAGCTCTGTGATATATAGGGTTATATGATAGAGGGAGAGAAGCTGAGCTCTGTGATATATAGGGTTATATGATAGAGGGAGAGAAGCTGAGCTCTGTGATATATAGGTTATATGATAGAGGAGAGAAGCTGAGCTCTGTGATATATAGGGTTATATGATAGAGGGAGAGAAGCTGAGCTCTGTGATATATAGGGTTATATGATAGAGGGAGAGAAGCTGAGCTCTGTGATATATAGGGTTATATGATAGAGGGAGAGAAGCTGAGCTCTGTGATATATAGGGTTATATGGTAGAGGAGAGAAGCTGAGCTCTGTAATATATAGGGTTATATGATAGAGGAAAGAAGCTGATCTCTGTGATATATAGGGTTACATGATAGAGGAGAGAAGCTGAGCTCTGTGATATATAGGGTTATATGATAGAGGAGAGAAGCTGAGCTCTGTGATATATAGGGTTATATGATAGAGGAGAGAAGCTGAGCTCTGTGATATATAGGGTTATATGATAGAGGGAGAGAAGCTGAGCTCTGTGATATATAGGTTATATGATAGAGGAGAGAAGCTGAGCTGTGTGATATATAGGGTTATATGATAGAGGAGAGAAGCTGAGCTCTGTGATATATAGGGTTATATGATTTGGAGCACAGTAAATCCTTACAGGACTCCTAGGAGAGACAATGAGTCTCCTGATTACCCCGCCCACACACAGGATGATTGACAGCTCTCCTTGAATTACTGTGTGTACATAGTCAGAATCAATCAGAGCACCAAATCATCTATATATACATATACATAACACAGCTCATTTTCTTTCCCTGCTGCTCTCAGATAGGACAGCAGAAATCACCTGACAGGTTAACCCGATTTGAATATGTACAGTACTAAATTGTATGGACCCATAATGCAGTGCACATACAGCATTGCATAATAGTTTTAGACGGGTGTGGAAAAAATGCTTTCAGAAATAGAAGGGTAAATAATTTATTTTTATCAATAAACAAAATGAAGTGAACGAAGAAAAGAGAAATGTAAATCCCATTAATATTTGGTGTGACCTTTGCCCTTTGCCTTCCATCAGTTCTTCTCGGTACTTGCAGACTCGGCAGGGAGGTTGTTCTCGCCATCTTGGAGAACTAAGCACAGATCTTCTGTGGATGTAGGCTTGCTCCAATCCTTCTGTCTCTTCATGTCATCCCAGACAGACTGGATGATGATGAGATCAGGGCTATATCTGTGGGGGCCGGATCATCACTTCCAGGACTCCTCCTCCAAAGGGCAAAGGTCACACCAAATATTAATGGGATTTACATTTCTCTTTTCTTCATTCACTTCATTTTGTTAATTGATAAAAAAAAAAATATATATTAACCCTTCTGTTTCTGAAAACATTCTTACTTTACACCTGACTAAAACTTTAGCACAATACTGTTTAATTCCAGGATCTGCTTTGAACTTCTTCAGCAAATGAATTGTAAAGTGACAGCTGTTTATATCATATTATGCACATCTCTTTTAAGTCAGGGGTTGTGCTGAATAGAGATGCAAGCCCTGGACATTGCATTGTTGTATCCATACCTATATAAAGTGACACAGCCTGCTGTATAGTATAGTAAGGGGAGGTTCACACAGAGGAAATTTTCCGAGCTGAAAATTCAACTTCAGGAATTTAAAGATGATTTTTCCACTTGTCCAAATTCCGTGTCAAATTCCGCACTTGCCAGGCACTATTTTCTGTCTACCATTCACTTCAATGGGAGTTATGAGGCGGAATCTGCTTGGAGATTTAGCATGACACTTATTTTTCGGCTAGCTGAAATAATCCGATAGAGTATAAAATCAGCATCTGACCCCCACTGAAATGAATGGAGGCTGGTTTCAGGAGGAATTATAGCTCTTAGCTGACACAGATTTGAGATTCTGGTGCCCAGAAGGCAGGAGATGAGTTTATTAGGCAGCACGAGCCTCTTAATACATTAGACCCATCTTTTTCCGATGCAGGGGAGATCAAGCCTCGTTCCCTAAATGGGATATTTCTCCGCTAGCCTAAATATACCTTCCAGTTGCTTAATAGTTGACATTTCCTACTGATTTAGGTGCATATAGTTATTACCATTTTCTTTGCTTTAATGAATACCAGTTCTCTATACTCTGCACAGGCAGAGCTGCAGTGTAAAGTATGGTGGTCAGTACAACAACTTCCTCCTCTGTTATCCTTCCCCTTTGGAAATGTATGTATAAATTCACAAGTAGGTGTTCCAATATCTTTTATGAAATTGGTTTACATAGTCTGCACATGTCGACAAATGGTAACATCCAGTTTTCAGTTTATTTGCACATTTCCAGGAGGGATAATGGAGGAAAAACACAATGCAGAGTTCTAAGAAACAATGCTCCAGAACTGTCAGCAATTGCTTTAAGTGCACATTGTAAGTCACATCACGATGAGGAAACTTAGCAAGTTTCTGTGTAGTTGTGGCTGTCACTTGCCTGACACAAGAAAAGAACATCAGACGCTGCCACATTGCTTGAATGAAATAGCACACGAGGCATTAACGTCAGCTCGGAGACATTGACCTCACATTTGTTTCAATAAATATGTTCCTTTTGAGTCATCCTTTGTTAGCTCATTGCGGAGCTGTTTATATGAATGGAAAATGCTATCTAGTATTTCAGCAATGCCGCATTTCCAGGCGACACAACATATATTCTCCTCTCCGCACAAAACCGTTTCATCTCTTCTGAGAAGCCATCCCAGTTCTCAGAATTTTGCAAGGCCAGATTTATATAGTGTACGCTTCCTGTAAACAAATTTGTGGAAAACCATTGTAGTGTCAATATTTTTCATCAAATATGTAGAGGGCTCCTCCATAGGGGTAGGATAAGAGGAAAGAAAGGAACAATGGGGGAGATTTGTAGACCAGTTTGTAGAATTGTGACTCCGTTTGCACCAGAAAACCGTCTTACACAAAATACGCTAAATTTATTACAGTCATATGAAAAAGTTTGGGCACCCCTATTAATCTTAATCATTTTTAGTTCTAAATATTTGGGTGTTTGCAACAGCCATTTCAATTTGATATATCTAATAACTGATGGACACAGTAATATTTCAGGATTGAAATGAGGTTTATTGTACTAACAGAAAATGTGCAATATGCATTAAACCAAAATTTGACCGGTGCAAAAATTTGGGTACCCTTATCATTTTATTGATTTGAATACTCCTAACTACTTTTTACTGACTTACTGAAGCAAAAAATTGGTTTTGTAACCTCACTGAGCTTTGAACTTCATAGCCAGGTGTATCCAATCATGAGAAAAGGTATTTAAGGTGGCCAATTGCAAGTTGTTCTCCTATTTGAATCTCCTCTGAAGAGTGGCATCATGGGCTCCTCAAAACAACTCTCAAATGATCTGAAAACAAAGATTGTTCAACATAGTTGTTCAGGGGAAGGATACAAAAAGTTGTCTCAGAGATTCCACTATGAGGAACATAGTAAGGAAATGGAAGACCACAGGGACAGTTCTTGTTAAGCCCAGAAGTGGCAGGCCAAGAAAAATATCAGAAAGGCAGAGAAGAATGGTGAGAACAGTCAAGGACAATCCACAGACCACCTCCAAAGAGCTGCAGCATCATCTTGCTGCAGATGGTGTCACTGTGCATCGGTCAACAATACAGCACACTTTGCACAAGGAGAAGCTGTATGGGAGAGTGATGCGAAAGAAGCCGTTTCTGAAAGCACGCCACAAACAGAGTCGCCTGAGGTATGCAAAAGCACATTTGGACAAGCCAGCTTCATTTTGGAAGAAGGTCCTGTGGACTGATGAAACAAAGATTGAGTTGTTTGGTCATACAAAAAGGCGTTATGCATGGCGTCCAAAAAACACAGCATTCCAAGAAAAACACTTGCTACCCACTGTAAAATTTGGTGGAGGTTCCATCATGCTTTGGGGCTGTGTGGCCAATGCCGGCACCGGGAATTTTGTTAAAGTTGAGGGCCGCATGGATTCAACTCAGTATCAGCAGATTCTTGAGAATAATGTACAAGAATCAGTGACGAATTTGAAGTTACGCCGGGGATGGATATTTCAGCAAGACAATGATCCAAAACACAGCTCCAAATCTACTCAGGCATTCATGCAGAGGAACAATTACAATGTTCTGGAATGGCCATCCCAGTCCCCAGACCTGAATATCATTGAACATCTGTGGGATAATTTGAAGCGGGCTGTCCATGCTCGGCGACCATCAAACTTAACTGAACTGGAATTGTTTTGTAAAGAGGAATGGTCAAAAATACCTTCATCCAGGATCCAGGAACTGATTAAAAGCTACAGGAAGCGACTAGAGGCTGTTATTTTTGCAAAAGGAGGATCTACTAAATATTAATGTCACTTTTCTGTTGAGGTGCCCATACTTTTGCACCGGTCAAATTTTGGTTTAATACATATTGCACATTTTCTGTTAGTACAATAAACATCATTTCAATCCTGAAATATTACTGTGTCCATCAGTTATTAGATATATCAAATTGAAATGGCTGTTGCAAACACCCAAATATTTAGAACTAAAAATGATTAAGATTAATAGGGGTGCCCAAACTTTTTCATATGACTGTATATCTTTTTGACACTTTTTCAACTTACTAGACAGTTTTGAAAAGTTTCTAGAAAAGGGGTCATGTCTTACAGGAGCTTTAAAATGTGTCATCTGCAGCAAAATTTGGGGGAATAATGTAAGTTAACTAAGGCTACGTTCACATCTGCACCAGAGCCTCTGTTGGAGAAAATTGTCGGAGGAAAAACTCCTTCAGGGAGGACCTTTTTTTCCTCCGCTGGTTTCAGTTTTAAAACAACAGTCACCCCACAGACCCCATTATAGTCAACAGGGTCCGTTGGACTCCGTGTGTTACTGATGTTTTAGCTGTCCACCTCTTCATGGTTCAGGTGCCCCAAAGGACCCAAACAACAGACAGGCGATGCTTGTGTGAACCTAGAGTAAGAGTTGTTGTAAGAGAGAGAAAAAGTGTCTGACATGTATAGTGGGGAAAAAAAAAGTATTTAGTCAGCCACCAATTGTGCAAGTTCTCCCACTTAAAAAGATGAGGCCGGCCTGTAATTGTCATCATAGGCAGACCTCAACTACGAGAGACAAAATGAGAAAACAAATCCAGAAAATCACATTGTCTGATTTTTAAAGAATTTATTTGCAAATTATGGTGGAAAATAAGTATTTGGTCAATAACAAAAGTTCATCTCAATACTTTGTTATATATCCTTTGTTGGCAATGACAGAGGTCAAACGTTTTCTGTAAGTCTTCACAAGGTTGGCACACACTGTTGCTGGTATGTTGGCCCATTCCTCCCTGCAGATCTCCTCTAGAGCAGTGATGTTTTGGGGCTGTCGCTGGGCAACATAGACTTTCAACTCCCTCCAAAGGTTTTCTATGGGGTTGAGATCTGGAGACTGGCTAGGCCACTCCAGGACATTGAAATGCTTCTTACGAAGCCACTCCTTCGTTGCCGTGGCGGTGTGCTTGGGATCATTGTCATGCTGAAAGACCCAGCCACGTTTCATCTTCAATGCCCTTGCTGATGGAAGGAGGTTTGCACTTAAAATCTCACCATACATGGCCCCATTCATTCTTTCATGTACATGGTTCAGTCGTCCTGGTCCCTTTGCAGAGAAACAGCCCCAAAGCATGATGTTGCCACCCCCATGTTTCACAGTAGGTATGGTGTTCTTTGGATGCAACTCAGCATTCACTCTCCTCCAAACACGACGACTTGTGTTTCTACCAAACAGTTCTACTTTGGTTGCATCTGACCATATGACATTCTCCCAATACTCTTCTGGAACATCCAAATGCTCTCTAGCAAACTTCAGACGGGCCCAGATATGGACTGGCTTAAGCAGGGGGACACGTCTGGCACTGCAGGATCTGAGTCCCTGGCGGCGTAGTGTGTTACTGACGGTAGCCTTTGTTACGTTAGTCCCAGCTTTCTGCAGGTCAGTCACTAGTTCCCCCCGTGTGGTTCTGAGATTTTTGCTCACCGTTCTTGTGATCATTTTGACCCCACGGGGTGAGATCTTGCGTGGAGCCCCTGATGGAGGGAGATTATCAGTGGTCTTGTATGTCTTCCATTTTCTAATTATTGCTCCCACAGGTGATTTCTTCACACCAAGCTGCTTGCCTATTGCAGATTCAGTCTTCCCAGCCTGGTGCAAGTCTACAATTTTGTTTCTGGTGTCCTTCCACAGCTCTTTGGTCTTCACCATAGTGGAGTTTGGAGTGTGACTGTTTGAGGTTGTGGACAGGTGTCTTTTATACTGATAACAATGTCAAACAGCTGCCATTACTACAGGTAATGAGTGGAGGACAGAGGAGCATCTTAAAGAAGAAGTTACAGGTCTGTGAGAGCCAGAAATCTTGCTTGTTTGTAGGTGACCAAATACTTATTTTCCACCATAATTTGCAAATAAATTCTTAAAAAATCAGACAATGTGATTTTCTCATTTTGTCTCTCGTAGTTGAGGTCTACCTATGATGACAATTACAGGCCGGCTTTATCTTTATAAGTGGGAGAACTTGCACAATTGGCGGCTGACTAAATACTTTTTTTCCCCACTGTACATCAGGAAGTGCCAGACCTATCATACACACAGACACTGTGATAGATTTGGGGCACCTTCAGTCTGTCTATTCTTTTAAGCTGTCTAAATTTTAGACAGTAGTAAAGAATCTGCCCCAATGGACACTGATCTGCCAGAGGTTTGTGTAAAGCTCATAGTGAGGGCCCACACTGGGCAGACTACACCCACACAGTTGTGGTTCAATGGCACATGGATGATATCTTTGTGTCCCCCATGCCCCCACGGACCCATTAATATCCTTCAGTGAGCCTGGGCTGCAAACCGGACAAGTATAGGATGTGCTATGAGTTTTGCCCCGGGCTCACTGCCGTATACACAGACTTGTGATAATACTGGGGTATGTGTATCATGGGCTATTACAATATAATGGGTCAGTGTGCTATCACACATGCATATGGTCGTGTACATGGAGCCTTAGTGGTATATTACTACCCCATCCTGTGCAGTGTTATTGGATGGGAAGATATGACATTTATATACTATTTTGGCTTGGACTACTCCTTCAGTAATGTATGTCAGTGGAGTCACATTGCTGCCCTGTATGTGCTGTGAGTGCAGCTTCTAGTCGCCAAATAATCAACCAGTGCTTGATGTTTTGCATTCTTTATGTAATGTGAATTGCAGCATAGCCCTAGACTTAGAGTCAACCTGCCTAGTGTTACTTGAGGCTTCTGGATCATGTACCATTTATAACACGGGTGTCTTCTTATCTGTCAGAGGGGCCCCTTCAGATTTTGGAAACCTTCTTATTGCTACTCCGGAGGAACTGGGGCTGTGGGAGAAATGAGGGTTAATTGTATACATGTACACAGGGCATTGTAACCCAAGCTGGAAAAATGGGCCCCGGATTGCCCGTTAGATGTCACCCACCATTTCTTACATGGTACTAAAGCTAGTAATGGTCTGAGCACAGAACCTAAAGAGTTTTCTGTCTCCCCTCACAGGGACGCACCAGGTATGAGCCCGAAAGATGCCTAAACATAATAATCCTCTCCCTCTATTACACCCTACAGCGACTCCCAGTTTACACCTCTGGATCACTGCATCCAGCATAGGTAGGTAGGATTAGACCTAGACATATAGACTGACAGCCGTAGGCACACCTAGATACTGTTGTATGTTATAATTTATCAGTCCCTTCACTTGAGGACCTGTTGGGTTCAGTTCAGTTCAGTTTAGTTCTTTAAGATGTTCATATCCCTTTAAGTGTCATCATTTGGATGCATTTCTCAGCCCATTTACTAGTCGGGTTCTTGAGTGCTAAGACTTATCACTAAGCAATCCTTTCTGGTCTTTACAAGATATCTGTAAGACATGTCACCGCATGAGTGGGCTATTAGGGTATACTGTATACACACGGGGAGGATTTACAACAGTACATTCTACCATGGATTTTAGTGACATATTCATGGCTAACACTCATCTGTATGGGATCTGTATTCGGAATAGCTCCAAAATTATGAAACTTTTTAGTATCTACATCAGGGATAGTGCATGTAAATGGGGACTAGTAAACCCATTCACGTACATTACATATGGAATTGCATATCTGCAAGGAAGCTGTGCCTCATATTCCACATGTATTGATCAAGACACCCCGCTACAAGCTAATGCTAAGAACGGCTATGGCCGGGGTCCATGGGATTGTTGGTCAGTCACTATCTTTACTGGCCACCTATAAATGGTATATTTTAAGGAATGTTCGTTGTGTAATGATGGCGGATCTTAGGAGCAATAATGTAATAATAATGATAATGTGCTTCAGGTCAGGATTTTTGACAATACTGTGAACATTGTATAGTAGTTGTATAATAAGTTATTGTATAGTAGTGTTTTATGTTATTATTTTGAGTACAGTGGTCTGTGATGTTACATTGGTCAGGCTTGGAAACCATATGTCGGACCTTGACTGATCTGATACTGATGACCTATCCTGTGGGTTATCTTCAGGTCCTGGACAACCCCTTTAGTTGTTTCTGGGAGGACCACTGTAACCTGAGACCACAACTCTATGGTCAACTAGTAATTGATTCACAAGCTGTAAAAACATTGGTTGCAGGAAGATGTCCTTTACTTTCTGTGGTGGTGACAGGGTCCTGAAAAGTATATATATAGTCCACCCAACACATAACATGCTCTCACCTGGTGTCCAAAGGAGCAGCTTATCCTGGCACAGGTAATGTTAGAATGGTCCCGAAAAGACCATTGTATGCTGAGGCCATTGTAACTTGAGGGGCTGCCTTTTTTGGGCTTACACAGCAAAGTAACACAATGTAGAGTCAATCACCAAAGTCTGTATTGGAAGTGATACATTCTAAAAGTTTGGAAATAAAGCCTGTTCTCCACTAGAGGGCACTAAAATGATACAAATAGAGGAAAGCGGAGGCCTGGATTTGTATTGCTAATGTGATAGTATTCACCTGTATGACTGTAGTTACATCATTACACAACCATTATCTGGTACTCGAGAACACAGATTTACAGATTCGGTGCAGATTTAATGTCATTTACAGAGTCCTAGTGAACAATGACTATTTTTTTGTACAGCATTTTAGGGGGCGTTCACACTACCGTTGGTGACCGTCAGTAGTGTCTGTTGCTATTGTCCGTTACAAGATTTTAGCATCGGACACTAGCTGAACCGTCAGAAATCCGTTAAAATTTCCATTCATTTCAATGAGTTTTATATTGTGTCCATTTGTGTCCGTTTACACCAAATCCATCAGAAGTCCGTTATTTTTTCGCAGAAAAAAAAAATCCTACATGCAGGACTTTTTGTCCGTTTGAAAAAAAACGGATTCTTGACAGACAGCAAGTGTCCGTTATTTTTTTAACATTGAAGTCTATGGGAAACGGACTTATAACAGAGAGTAACTGACAGCCATCAATTACTGTCCGTTATTTTATGTCTGTTTTTTTCCTGCACATGCTCAGAAAGCAGAAAAAAAAAAAGACAGTGTTAAAAAAAACAGACAGTGTTAAAAAACGGACACTAACTGATGCTAATGTGTCCGTTTTTTTTAACTAATCCATTAATTGGATCAGTTAAAAAAACAGACACATTAACATTAGTTAGTGTCCGTTAATGTCTGTTATGATAGGTGTCCGGTTTTTTTTTGTTTTTCTTTTTTAACGGACACTATCAGAACGGACATCAACGGTAGTGTGAACCCTGCCTTAGTGTTGTGTATGCTGCTCCGCTGAGTTCATGAATTTGCCTTCATCTGTAATCCCTAACCATGAGGTTTTATGCTCACAAACTTACTATTGTTTTGTACAACTTTCAGGTTGTACCGAGCCAAAATACAGCAGCCATAGAAATGAATGGCCCGTACTGCACCTCTGTCTGCCTCCGATATCACACTGTAGCACAGGGAGATTTATCCGTATGAATCTGACAGCAAAAACTGCGGCTTTCTCCAATGGACACCGCATTACAGAGATGTTCTTCCCTAGAAACATTGACACAGGATACAACTCCTGCAAAATACAGATTTTCAGCTTGTGGATATAAAAAATAAATAAGGGGAATTAAGACCGGTGCATTGTACGGCTGTCTATATATCCCCTGTGTCAGTGGAGGAGGCACATAATTCATGACAAGGCGCAGGTCTCATCATGAACTAGGCGCATCCTGCAGGAGTCTGTGTGTCAGGCTCGGCCACAATCTACACCAGCTCATAGCTGGCATAGATGTCTGTAGTCATTTAAAGGGGATCTGTCACCAAGTACATAAATTTAATCATTGAATGCTCCCCGCGCTCCTGATCAATTTGGCGGTCTTATTTTTAAAATCCGTCCATCTGTTCAAAAGATATGACCCCTGGAAAGTTATATGTGAATTAGTTCTTATTCCCCAAGTGGGCGGGAACTTTTTGTTTTCCTCACAGAGCACATTGAATATTAAATGAGGTATGGCACTTAGTGTTTTGTACTTTGTGCCAGACCCTCAATATAAATGGGTCCACCCACACCTACCCCCCGCCTCTACCCCTCGCGAGGATTCAAAACACAACATACAGTGTGTTAGAAATCTGCAGAACTTTAAAGCATATAGTGATCATTGCATTGTACCATTCCTCTGTTATTCCTCTTGGTAATGTATAAATAAATTAACAAGTGGGTGTTTCTAGTTTGCCTTGTCTGTTCGGCCAGCGGCAGGCTATTTAGGGACCCATATAATTGATTATAGTAGCAGCCAGTTGTCACTTAATCATACATTTCCAGGAGGAATAACATAGGAATATGCAAAGCAGAGTGTAAAAAAAAATGCTCCTTGTTGCTAGAATACACTATCATTCTCTGAGCAGCGATGTCCTGACTTTTGGGGCTGCCACAATCCTGAGAACAAAGGGACTGCAGTGCTTGTAAAGCCCACTGAGCAGGGATCTATAACATAGCCCCAAACCCCATACACTTGTAAGGAGCTGTCCTGCCCAATGGGTGGCCGGGCTCACTACTGTACAGGAGAAATGCCTAAGTAACTTCTCTACCTTCAGTCTCCAGGTCGAGCGGTCCCCCTAGCAGTATGCCATAAGATAAAAATACCCCTTTAACATCTAGTGGGTGTTGCTAGATGGCGCTGCTTGGATGATGACCATAAACGCAGACACAATCCAACCATATTCTTGATTTGGGATTAGGCGTTACACACCCGAGATGTGAGATTTGTCAGGTTCACAATAATATAGACAAACTCTAAATGAAATAAAATAAAGAGAAACATTTTAACCTCTAGATACCATGGATCATGAGAGTTTGTTACAAAGTATCATTCTGTTGATTTATTGGCTTATTATTGGAAGCGTTGTAGTCCACATGGGCGATCTAAAAGAGCAATAGTGCAAACAAGTCATATATATCATAAAGTGACAGTAAATGCCTCTGTTATTACATTATTCTTTTATGTTGCGTTTTACAACATGTTGCATCTCCTCTTGTATAAATCAGGTTTAATATACCGTCTGCAAATACATTAAATGTCCCAATAAATTTTTATTTCTACTTTGGATGTTTTCCACTGACTATATAAGGCAGTGTTAGGGCATGTTCACACTACTGTTATTACATAGGATGACAGCAATGGACACATCTGTCTGCATCTGTTACCATTGACTATAATGTAAAAAACATGACAGACACTTTCTTCCAATTCTTTTGTAGTGTAAGAAAGTAAAAAAAAACATGACAGAAGAAAGCCTCCATCTTGTTTTTTACATGGGGGTGAATGCAGACGGACACCATATGTCTGCATCTGTAGTTTAATGCCATTGGTCTCATCCAGTTGGATTCATCGAGATGGAATTGTTTTGGTGACACGCCCATGGATCTTATTCAGAATAAGATTTAGGATTTGTGGAGTCAGAGTTGGGGCCAGTTTTGGTTGGAATCAGAATTGGAAACAAGTTTGTGACTCCGGCTTCACAATAAAATACTTCATTATTTTACATTATATAATTATTATTATTTTGTAATGAATTAGATGTGTAGTTTGTTACATACTTACTTTCATAGAAGATCAATCACTGGCTTGTTTGTGAATTAGAGGAGCTTTACAGCACCTGACTGACCGTTTATGAAGGAGTCGGAGTCGGAGTCAGGCTGTTGGAAAATAGAGGAGTTGGAGTCGGTACTTTGGCCTACTTAATCCACAAACCAAAAAAAACCTCCATACTGTATATACTTGACAACAAAGCAAATACTCAAACACCAAAAAGAATTAGTCAAGAAAAACCAAAATCTCAAAAATATATAAAATATATATTTATTAATAAAAAATGTAATAAATAATACATTGAAAGAAATATACTTAATCTAATAATACAGGTGATACAGACAAACAAAGATAAGACCTAACACAAGACACATGTGTCACATAAAGAGGTTCAACAATAATCCAAAATATAAAGATGACAGTGTATATATATGTATAATGGCCCAGGATATACTGTAAATTAAATAATACTAGATACAAAAAGTTGCAAACCATATATAAATATCAAGATAGGGAATTTACCCAACCAATAATAATTTATGCCACATGGGCAAAAGAGTATATATGGAAATGCAAAGTTTAAGACACTATCCATATACCGCTAGATACTGATATATACCATATGTAGAATAATAAAGACAAACAGCAGTAAATGGAAAACATGTCAAACGATCAACAACCCTTAGAATGGCTTTAAGCTAAAGCATCACACAGCTTTTTTTGTTGCAGATTTTGTTGCAGTTTTTTGAGGCAATGCCAGGAGTGGGTTGAGTAGAAGGTAGAAGAATAAGAACTTCTTATATATTTCCCATTCCTTTTGTAGCCACTCCTGGCTTTAGCTTAAAAAAACGCAGCAAAATCTGCAACAAAAAAAGCTGTGTTTCTGTAATGTGGGGCCTCAGCCTAAGACAGGAGCTGCGTGCAAGCTGTAACGTCTTCATCTCTTCTCATGTCCAGTACCAGTACCATGTCTGTATCTTCAGTATAGTGTGAACAAGCAGTTAAACTGACTCATCTTGTTATCATTCCTGGTCTCCTTTAGGATTGTGCACATGTGGACCTCATCTAGTCCTATTGCTCTGTATAGATAAAACCCTCCTCCTCTTCCTTTCTTTAACCAACAATTGTACATAAAAACAGAAAGTTCTGTAACTCTTTGCCATACAATAAATGATCTTTATTTACCTACAGTTAGAAACTACCAACCTAGACCCAGAGGTTATAAGAATCCTGCTTGAGGCCGGCGCCCCACATAACATAAACGCCGTGGCAAAAACCTCAGTACCTGCAAAGTGGGTGTTATTCTGGCTAATCCCATCCACATGTTGCAGAAAAATATCTGCAGTGGAAATGCTGCGATTTCCAAAATCGCAGCATGTCAATTATACCTGCAGAAACGCTGATGTTTTCCTTATAGGTATAATAGCAGAAGAAAGTCCGCAGAGGAAAACTCTGCGGACTTTCATTAAAAAGCGATGGAGATAAAATGCAATACATGGGGCCTTAGCCTGAAGGGGGCACCCAGAATTGAACAGGTAGATGGAGTATGCTTTTATTTTCCCAGAAATAGTTCCTTTCTTGGCCATGAGCTGTGTCTGCTGTAGCGGTATGGGCCGGGCCCATTCAAGTTAACGAGGCTGAACTGCAATGCCAGACACAACCTGGTGTGTAAGTGGCGCTGTTTCTGGAAAAGTCATACAACCCCATTATGACCAGGTGCACAGTTTTTAAGCCCCTTATTAAGTTAAACCCATAAGTAGATTCTAATGGGGAAAAATATATGTGGGAAAGGTGCAAGAAAAACTGCACCATGTAAACCTAGTCTTAGTGGAAATAGAAGACTGAGTGGATGAGTTACCCTTAGGAATTAATTAGCCGCTGCTTATAGTTTCCAAACCTGTCACTGCACAATTTTTGATAAATTTCTCACCATGTGTAGACTTGTTTTCCAGCAGCAGCCACTAGAGGGCAGGCTGAGCCCATAAATGCCATGAGAATGATTTCATTTAGTTTTAAACGAAGTGTTAATATTTTTAAGAAGGTGCAAAAAAAGGTTAAAACTTGTTTTACTATTTACAGTACATGTAGGTCACACTGTCAGATATCACAAGGGTTAAGTTTCTCATTTAGTGTTTTGTAGCTGTAGTTTTACATAGGACTGCAGGGAACCCATTACGGGGTATTATTATGCACAGTTGATGTAGACGAAACAGTTTAGTGACAAAAATCTGCTCTGCTGTATCTGAATATAGAAAGTGGGATATAGATGGAGTAGTGTGTATGTGAAGTGCGGATAGTGTATCGTAGCATTGCTGAATAAAAGAGAAATAGGTCACCGCAGAATATGGATAATGATTGCCTTATAGCATTGCTGGTAGGGGAAGATCGCTCCATTTATATGGTACCCGACAGAGCACTGTACACACATTGCACACACTGTCCTGGACAGGACCAGCATACCACTATATGCACAAGGCACTGATTTATAGGTCATTTGCAGGGCCGCAGCGAAAAAGCGCTGTGGGAAAAACCGCGGTGGCAACGCATTGCGGTTTTTCCCGCTGAGCTTTTCACAGAAAGTCTTAAGAGGTTCCCTCTGCGGACTTTCTGCTCCCATTATACATATAGGGAAACCGATGGCGTTTCTGTAGATATAATTGATATGCTGCGGTTCCCAAAACCACAACGGTTTTGGAAATCGCAACGTGTCTGCTGTGCATATTTTTCCACGATGTGTGGGTGGTATTTGTTAGAACCCCATCCACCTTGCAGGGACTGTAAAATGCCGTAGTTTACGCCACGTGGTGCCCTGGCCTTATAGTGGGCACAGTATTACAAGGGTCACGGAGCCTTAGTGGGCCCAGAGAACTCTCTACTACGTAGGACACCTGTATGACATATGTTCGATGGGGGGACATGCAAAATAAAAATGAAAGCAATTTTGCAAACAAATTGGATGAAAAATCGCCTACAGTTTTGTGTTTACAGCGTCTTTAGAGAATAATGTTTCTCCATGGTTACAGGCTACAACAGACCCTGTGTAGTCCTTAATTCTTACTAACATACCTGCAGAACAGGAGGAGACAAATGGAAGAGGGATCAGACTACATGGATTTGTCTATCTAATATCTATTTATCTCATATATATCTATCTATCTAATATCTATTTATCTAATATCTATCTATCTATCTATCTAATATCTATCTATGTCATATCTATCTATCTATCTCTCTATCTATCTATCTATCTATCTATCTATCTATCTCTCTCTCTCTATCTATCTATCTATCTATCTCATCTATCTATCTATCTCATATCTATCTATCTATCTCTCTATCTATCTCTCTATCTATCTATCTATCTATCTCATCTATCTATGTCATATCTATCTATCTATCTATCTCTCTATCTATCTATCTATCTATCTATCTATCTCATCTATCTATCTCATATCTATCTACAGTCATATGAAAAAGTTTGGGCACCCCTATTAATCTTAATCATTTTTAGTTCTAAATATTTGGGTGTTTGCAACAGCCATTTCAATTTGATATATCTAATAACTGATGGACACAGTAATATTTCAGGATTGAAATGAGGTTTATTGTACTAACAGAAAATGTGCAATATGCATTAAACCAAAATTTGACCGGTGCAAAAGTATGGGCACCTCAACAGAAAAGTGACATTAATA